>CM074597.1:1200000-1612500 GCA_037305975.1 Chrysolophus pictus | reverse complement strand
CCTTGTTGAGCCAAGGCTGTGGCATCACAGTCCCCATGCATGACCGAGGTGTGGATGTTGGTGCTGGGTTTGCAATGCAGACAACAACGCTTTGGGCCCCCCCAGAGCCTGCACAGCCCCCAGTGCCTCCTCGCAGTGCTCCAGAACTGGGGGCTGCAGACCATGAGCCTTCATTGCTGCTCCTCGCGGCGTCTTCATCCCATCAGTGCATAAATCTCATAGATCTCATAGATCCCATGGGTTCCATACATCCCATAGATAACACAGATCTCACAGATCCCATAGGTGCGTGGACCTCATAAATCCCACAGATCTCAGAGATCTCAGAGATCTCATGGATCCCATAGATCCCACAGATCTCATAGGTCCCATAGATCCCATAGGTCCCATAGATCCCATAGAACTCAAGGTCCCATAGATCCCATAGATCCCACAGGTGCTTAGATCTCACAGATCCCATAGATGCCATAAGTGCACAGATCCCATAGGTCTCATGGGTTCCAAAACTGCACAGATCCCATCACATAGGTCACATAGATCCCATAGATCCCATAGGTGCATAGATCCCATAGATCCCATACGTGTGAACATCCCACAGCAACACAACATCTGCACCTTGGACCCAGCACAGCACAGCAACCCGAGCAGCCCCAAGCTCTGCTCTGCTTTCCCTGAGGGCTCTCCAACCACTGGATGCTCTCTGATGCCAATGGAGAACCCAAGAGCTGCGGGGAGCGGGGAGATACGAAACATCAGAGTGACATATAGGATCAGGATAGGGAAACACTTGGCAAATGGGGCATCAGAACGAAGATTTCCTTCTGAGCTTTCTCAGCAGTGGAGAAGCAGAGAAGCCTGGGGTGTTTCCAGCCAAGAGGAGCTCAGGGCCATTCCCTTCATGCATCACCACGCTGTTCCTCCCGCAGAAATACCCAAACCAGGGCGCATTTTGGCTGGGCTCACCCCAAACCCCACCCCCAAGCCAAGACATTCTGATGTTTTCTCGGTGCCAAACTGCTTAGCACATCTGGCTCTCTATTTCAGAGCTGTCATTTTCCTGGCTGTTAGAGGAGAGAATATGTTAAAGAGCAGCCTGGGTTTGCAGCACAGCTCCGGCGAGAGACGTGACATGTTTATTTTCCCCGTGCCAACTTGCACATCAAACGTGTTTTCGTTCCTTGCTTTGCAGTGGGGAATATTCGCCCCTCCTTTTGCAATGGGGTCTGGGCAGCCTTGGAGCCCCACTGCGCAGAGCTGCCTGCAGGTTGGTGCTGCTGCTGCGAGCAGCAAGATGGGAAAAGGACTTCTGATCGGGGATGGGGGGGAAGGGAGGAACACGAGGTTTGGTGTGACCCAAATTTCAACCTTTCTTTTGGGCTTTAAGCACTATGGGGGGGGGGGGGGAAGGAGCACAGAGGGAAGAGGTGCTTTCGGAAACAAAGCTATTTCACATTAAAACAAAAAAAAAAAAGAGCGAGAACGTGTCAGCTCCTTTGAAATGTTTGCTTGTTTGCTCATCTCCCAGAGCCAAACAGCCAGGGAGTCGTCTGCAGCACTGCAAGACGTTGGGACTGACCCAAATCTGTGCCTTTCTATAGCTGAGCATCCCTCAGCACAGCACCAGGGCTTGGGATGCTCTATGGGACGCGGACCCCTCCTCCCCTAGGGGCGGTGCTTTGTTTTCCTCTTGGTTCTTTCTTCTTCTTTTATTATTATTACTATTATTATTATTATTATTATTTCCATTATAGACATCGTTTAAAAAAAATAAACTTTACAATAATACATTTTGTAGCCGTCGCCGTTTGAGCGCTTCCTTTTTAAAAAATGAAGAGGAAAGGAAATTTTAGAAAGCCACACCATAGATGTACATGGTTATGTATATACATACATATCTGTAGGTATAGGTGAGCGCTATATACATACGCTATATATGTATATATAAAAGAAAACTGAGTAACATACATAGGATTCCAACCACTGCTGGGGCTGGATCTCCCATTCCAACCCAAATCCGGTGGAATGAAGATGGGAAACGAAGAAATAATTGAAGAAGAAGAAGAAAAAAAAAAAAAAAAAAGAGGAAAATAATAAAAAGGAAAATCTCCCCCCTCCGAGTGACAGATAGAAAACATCAGGACAACCTCACACCGTTTCAATATTGGTTTCTTTTCTGATTTTAAAACTCTCACCAACCACGGGAAAGGAAAAGAGAATGGTCCCGGGGACGACGTGGAGCGGCGGAGCGCAGTCTGTGCCCAAAGGAGCCCCAATGGCACCGCTGTGCCGCGGCGATGCGCAAACGTCCCACGTCCCCAGCGGGTCCCTGCAGCACGCTGGGTTGGTGGCCCTGCAGACGGCCCCTGTCCAGAGCTCTGCTCGTTGCCTTTTTCCCCTCCCCGGTGCCGTTGACCGCGTTGGTTCCCCTTTGTGGGTGCCTGGGTGGGTTGTGCCGGGCTCGCGCTCGAGCGTAGAAACCCAACGCACCGTTAAACGAACAAAAAGACCAAAAAAAAAAAGAAAGGAAGAAAAAAAAAAAAGAAAACCATCGAAGTTTCCCAGCACTGTGAGGGTCCTTCTGGCCTTGGGCATCGCTGGTGTTCCGCTTGCAGTCTGGAGCCCGAGGTGAGCGCAGCGCTCCCGAGCTGAGATGCGGCAATCTTCCCTATAGCAGCAGCTTCAGCAGCATGATGGGCACAGCTGGAAGGATCCGGGCTGCCCGGTGCCGGCTGCCGGCTGCCTTTTGGTCCACAAAGGTCTTCTGGTCTGGCATCGTGTCCGTGGTGAGCTGGGTCTGGGAGGGGGGACAGCAGGGATCAGCAGCGCGCTCAGAATTTGGGGGGGAAGCATTCAGTTTTGGGACACATCTCTTTATTATTATTATTATTATTATTATTATTATTATTATTAGCTCACTAAGCAATGAAAACAACAGTCCATGGGGGGGTGACTGTGGGTCCCCATCCATCTGCTGGTGACAGGTCCCCGCCCAACTGAAGCAGGTGATGGCTCCCAGCACCAGACCCCCTTCCCAAACCTCCCCTTGCCCCAAATTACCTCTGAGTAGCACAGGCTCTGCTCTTTGGACTTGTTTAGCTTCTGTCCGTGCTCCTGGAGGAGAGAAAGGAGGCTCAGGGCATGCTCGTGCATCAGGACTGCATCCCAGGTGGCTCAGGATCTTTGCTACACACTTAATTACTTTCTTTTTTTGCAGCCAAAAGCTGCAAGCATGCATTCAGCCCCAGGCCCATTTGCCCTGCTGCAAATCCTCCCGTGTAGAAAGCAATGTCCCCATCCTGCTCCCATCCCAGAGCAAAGCAGCAAGCCAGCAAAATGCAAGAAAACACACCTTTTCCAGACTGCCCAAAACCACATGGAGCATAATTGGTTTTCATCCTGACCAAGCCAAGGGCATAAGTGGGGCTCAGAGCAGGGCCTGAGCATGGAGTAGGGCACAGATCCTCCTGTTCTTGCACCTTAGCCCCTGTGCTCCCAGTTTCCTTCCCTCAGCACCCAGGGAGCAGTGAAATGGAGCCGCCGATCATCTCACAGAGCCATTAACCAGAAAACAGCAGAGCTGATTACTGAAGCACAATGGATCTAATTGGGGGCTGCCCATGGGTGGCACTGTGTGGGTGAAGGCAATGCTGACCATGTGCACAGCATTCACCAGGCACAGCAGTGGCTTTGCTGCAGAGCCACTTGGAGAAGGACTGTGGTGGCCATGAACCTGGGGTACCAACAGCCCATCCAGACCACATCCAGCGCTTGAGCTGAGCTGGACTTCTTGGTGGGCTCAGTGATGATGGGTTGACAGTTGACTTGATGACTAGAGATCTTTTCTAACCTTCATGATCCTATGGGCGCGGTGGTGATGGGTTGATGGTTGGACATGCTGATCTTAGCAGTCTTTTCCAGCTTTAATGATTCTACAATTCCCTGCACCAGCACAACTAATCAGCTGCAGAGTTCCTACCTGGATGGAGGTGCAGGTGGTGATGATGCTCGTGTCATACATGGTGTTGCTGTCATTGATGTCATCAGGCACGGCAGGGCTTTTCTCCATCTTGGGAGGCACTGTGATGGGAGGTGAGGGGTTCTTGGGGGAGAGGTTGACGTCAGTGCCGTTGCCAAAGGCTTGGATGGCGTTTCCTGAGGGCAGGAGAAGGTGTTGACATGTGGACTTAGGAATGGGATGGGATGGGGTGGGATGGGGTGGGGATGGGGATGGGGATGGGATGGGATGGGATAGGATGGGATGGGATGGGATGGGATGGGATGGAATGGGATGGGATGGGATGGGATGGGATGGGATGGGATGGGATGGGATGGGATGGGATGGGATGGGATGGAGTAGGGTGGGATGGGATGGATGGGGGAGAGCCTTACGGAGACAGGGGTTCTCAGTGAAGTCCCTCAGGAATTTCTCACACTCCTCCTCCAGGTTACCACTGCCCTTGCAGGAGCACCAGGGCGAGATGGTGATGCTGGTGGTGCTGGCATCCACGTAGTTGGGCGTCATATCAAAACCTGCACCACGTGCAGAAGAGGAAATAAGATGAAGGTTCGGGGAGGGGTTGTGGCTGGAGGGAGCTCTCTCCCACCCATCCCAGCACTCACCAATGAGCCCTGTGTAGGAGCCCAGGCACGCCTGGTAGTTGTCCCCAGGGCAGCTGGTCAGTGACTGGAAGGAGGCCTGACAATTGGCGTGGAAATCAGCCAGTCGGGACCTGGGAGCAGAGAGCAGGGAGAGGAAACAGGATTTCCCACTTCTGCAACGTGGGAGCAAAATCTTAAAAGTAAAAAATAAAAATAAATGGGATAGAGGAGAGAGAGATGAGAGCTGGAGGCTCAGCAGTTGCACGAACCCACGAGCACGGGACACTCATCTCCATCCGTTGCTGCTTCCCATTCCCCTCCCATCACCACGCTGCCAACATCCCATAAACGTCACCGTCTCATCTCGCTGCTCCCGGCATCATTACACGACTGTAAAATTTGACTACTTGTTTTCATCTCCCTTTGAAACGTGAAAGCTTAGAGTGCAATTAAAGCGCCTGAGGTTGAGAGAGAGATTTTTTTCCCTTCTGTGACTGAGGTGGGAAAAAAACAAAGCAGAGAACCCAGGATTGGGATGGGTCCACGTGCCTACCGCCCTCCTCCACTTATTGAAGTGCAGACACCAGGGAGGATGGAAACGTGGTTGTATTTGGGTGTATCGGTCACCCAGCACTGCTGATAGAACCCAAATCCACACCAAAAGAAATGAAATAAAATCCCACGGCGCCCATTCAGCCTCAGCACAACGCTTGGGATGGATGAACCGCGTGAAGGCTGAAGAGGAGGGGAAGGATGGAGGAGAGGATGGACAGACGGTGTGGGCAGACAGATGGATGCAGAGCTTTCCCCACGGACTCGGACACCAAATGAATGGACGTGAGGCTGAGCTGTGGCCCATGTTGGATCTCAATCACACGGAGGAGCTGCTGATTTGCTGACACCGGAGATGAGACCTCGTGTTTCACAAGAGAAAATCTCCTCCGTTCCTTTTCTCGCACGTCATATAGAAAGAAGGAGGCATACATTATTTCCTTCCTTCCTTTCCCTTCCTTCTTAATTAAATGTCATCTTTGTCCAAGCAGTGATTGAATCATCCCGCGCTACCTGCCTGGAGCCATAAGAACTGATGGAAGCGAAGGCTGGAAATTGTGTTGTTTTTTAAATAGGAATGATTTGTTTTCGGGAGGTTTTTGATCAAATTAAATGGAGGAACAAATGAAGCGGTGATTGAACGAGGTAGAAGGACTCTGCAGAAATACTTTGCGTTTACCCAACGCTTCTCAGCACCGTGGGTTTCAAGTGCATTAAGGGGAAGGAGGGGGGCAGATTCAGCCCCATTGCCTCATGACACATGGGGAGTGCTGGCAAATAGCAGCCATGCACCTGTAGTGGAAATGCTAAGTCATGGCTTGAAGCAGTGATGGAGCAACCTGGTGGGAAGGCAGGGCCAACCCAGGGGAGCTCAGCTGCATGCAATGCAATGCAGTGATTGACCTGAAGGGCTGGAGCCAGGATCCACCCCTTCCCAGCCCTCATTTGAGCAAATCCTCGCTTGCTGTAGCCTGGGACCTCACTGTTCTGCTATCACTGCTGTTCTTTCCATCGTGCTACACCACCTCTCAGCCTTGCAGGTGGGGATGTCTGCTCACTTGCATAGGAAAAGCTGGGGTCTTGCTCCCATTTGCAATATGGAGAAGAAGGGAGAGCCCACACGGGCTTTGCACTGCAGCAAATCTCTATCCCTACTCCATTCCATGGTTCCCACTGCTGGGAGGGATTTTGGCCTCCCCCTTTGCTCTGCAGGAGATAGATTTTCCAACATCATTCCTCTCCCCAAATCAGAGGCGAAGGCACGTCAGTTCTCTTAAAGAACTGTGGCAAGTTCATCACAGAGTGCCACAAAAATTTGTCATGCTGATCCCTGGGGCCCTGCTCCTGGCTTGTAGCATCCTCTAAGGCAAATGTTATTCTTTTCATAATACATGACAAGCCAGCTGGTAATCTTTCCAGAATATCCAAGCCAGATGTCACTCTTTCCGTTGTATACAATGAGTTTGGAGTCGGTGGATGAGGCTCTAACAACTGCCAGGAATAAACCTTGCTGGAAGCAGCCCATGGCTTCTCAGATTTCTGCTTTTAAGTGCCCAGGCAAAAGGGAGATGGAGCCGAAGCCAAGTGCATCTGAGCAGAAAGAGAGGGATTTGTGCCAAGTGCTGGCTTGTTATGCAGGGTGGCAGGTGGGCTCGGCCAGCCCCTGTCTCAAAGTGCTGGCAGCTGGGGTCAGCACAGGAGGCAGCGAGCGCAGCCATGAGGACACGAAGGAGTGGAAAAGGGAGTAGCAAAAATTCTATTTTCCCATAATTTCCTATATTTATGCATCCTCGAGCCAGCCTGAGCACTGGATTTCAAAGTTTGGGCTTCCCAAGCTGTTTCCCTTTGATGCAGCTACAAAACGTTTGATCACTGGGTAGGAGGACGTGGGTGATGCCAAGGGTTTGCTGCTGCTTTTCCCTGCCCAACTCCAGCTGACCCTCCACAAATCCCTCCAAGCCAACCCTTCCGTGGTGGAACCTTCATTTTTCATCTTTAGATTCTTTCCAGCCCTAATGCAACACCCCTGCACCCATCCTGGAGCATAATGTCATGCCCAGGACCCACTCTGGTGGCTCATCCCCACTCATTGTGCACCGCTGCAGGGAGCAGCCCATCCATCCCACTGCTCTGACACCTCCCTCTGATACTCAAAGATACCTGCACAGCAGAGGGCTTTGATTGTTGGTTTTCTTTCTGCTTGTTGGCACATCACAATTTCTAAGCAGAAAAATCCCCGCAACAGATGCAAGGTGCCTAATTGGGTGCTAATTGTTCCCATCACCGCATGCCTATACGAAACCCGAGCCCTGCGCTGGTGATAACTCACTATCCATCAAAGCAAACAGTATCAGGCTCTTGAATATTTCATGCAGAAAATGTCCGAGATTACTCAAGACGTGTTTTTCACAGGCAATTTACAGGGAACCAAGGAAAAATGGCTTTAATAGACACCGGCACGGAGATGTGCATCAGGAACATGTCTCACCCCTGGCAGCAGATGCTCACAAGGCTACAAGATGCATAGCCCAGCAGCCCAGCCCATGAAAAAACCCCAGCTGCCCTCCACCCACCCCGCTCACTTCTCCAGTTTGTTCTCCGACGGGAGAACCCCAAAATACAGAGCAAGAAAAGCTAAGCTAACAAGAGAAAAAGAAATTGAGGATGGATGGACAGACGTAGGGCTGAGTTGGGAGCTGCTAAGCAAGAAGTTTGTTCATCCAGATGTATTTTTGGGACGCTGCGTTTTGATTCATCACAGATAAGAGCGGTTCAATGATTTTTTTTTTTTATCCTCTTGCCTATGCTCAAACCCTATCATTACCCGGCAAGAGAAGGGAAGAATTAAACACACGCATCATTTGATTTTAATTGAAGGACTGTTCTATTTCATTGAACTGCTAACTAAGCCGAACAGGAGATTGTGTTTACATAAGCAAACCCTGAGTCAGTATAGACTTGCTGTCACATTAAGTCAATACTTATGAAGGCTCTCTATTTAATTATTCAGTGTGAATTGACTTATTTTGTTAAGAGTGTGCTTAGCCTTGAGCGAGGCGGCCACCAAGCCTTGATTGCTGCTGGCTGCCTCCATACATGGGTGCCCATAGGGTGCAGGGAGCAGTACACCTCTTCCATCCTCCCCGTTCCTTCCTTTGGATGGAACCCAAAGCCACCAATCCTCGCACATTTGATATTTAAGATGAATTTGGAGATTTTCCCCATAGGTTATTGCAGTGTGCCACTGGGACCCCACTGACCATGACATGCCCTACACAAGATCCCACTGACCATGCCATGACACACTCAAGACCCCATTTGGACCCCATTGACCATTCCATGTCCTGCTCAAAACTCTGTTGGGACCCCAGTGATGTTGACCATGCCACGTCCCACTGGAGACCCCACCGAGACCCAACTGACCACATCATATCCTACACAAAACCCTATTGGGGTCTCAGTGTCCATGCCCTTGGGGCCCCATTGGCCACACCGTATCCCACTCAAGACCCTACTGACCACTTCATATCCCACACAAGGCCCCTTTGGGACCCCCTTGACCATTCCACATCCTGCTCAAGACCCTGTTGGGACCCCAGTGATGTTGACCATGCTATGTCCCACTCGAGACCCCATTGACCGTGTCATATCCTACACAAGACCCCATTGAGGTCCCACTGTCCTTGTCCTTGGGACCCCATTGACCACACCATGTCCCACACAAGATCCTATTGGGACCCCCTTGACTATGCCCTCAGCACTGCCCCCCTGTGTCACTCCCAGAACGGCTGGTAAACCCAGGAGCATACTTCCCCTCCTCCCCAGATGGATGCAGACAGCTGAGCCACGCTCCTGAGCTGCTCATTACACGGTAATGAGAAAGTTGAGCTGCTGCTCTGCTGTTTATCAAGGAAACATCCATTATGGATGGCACTTTGTGCTAAACAAAGGGCGCGAAGGTTTGAAGGAACGCGTGCTGTTCCCGTTGGATCAATATGGAGCCAAACCTCCCCGAGAAAGAAATGCTTCCCCTCCCCAGGGCTCTGCACAGCTTCCAAAACACAGCCAAAATGGGATCATTTCCAGCCCAGCTCTGCAAAAACAAACCCCACTGCCGCTCCTTGGGGCACTGCTACCTCCATCCCTCATCCCCAGCCACAAAAACTGCTGAAAAGCACTGAAAAATGGAGAAAATTGAGGCAACTGAACACCACCACTCTGCCTTTGGATGCCGAGGAGCTACAGTGGAGGCAGGGAAATTCTTCAGCACCAGCATCAGTGAAGCATATAAGACCAGATTATTTGTGTTCCCGACTTGCTGATGCAAGATGAAAAATACAGCAAACTGCAGCTGCTGAAATCAGCTCTTTTCTCCCCTCTCCTTCCCTTTCCCCTTAGCTGAGGTTAGTGTTTTGCAAAAGGTTTTTATATTCTGGGAGCTAAAACCTGTCCGTTGCAATCAGACACAAAGCTCGGGGAGTTTGTCAGGCTCCTCCGCCGTGCTGGGAAAAGCTTCTTGGCACAAAGGGCTGTGCAAATTGCAGCGAGCTGGGCTTGATTGCACCCTGGGAGCTGAGCTTGGGGACTGGGCATCCCATGGGGAGGGGTTGGTGGCCCCAGGGCTGCCCCTGTAGAGAGCATCCCCCGCTCAGAGTGCTGTACAGAGAGGGCTCCGGGCTGAAATAGCAGCAGGGCACGTTGTGTGCGCACGGTGTGCCGGAGCTCTCCCCATCCCAAACACCACCGGTGGCAAAACCCTCTGTCATCCGTAAAGCAATGTCAATCGAGAAACAAATCCTTTCCTTTTACTCCTGCAGAGTTCAGCTCAGGTGGTTTGGCCCGGATAGGTCACAGCTTTAAAGTGCTTTCACAGCTGCAAACACATTGAGGTCATGCGAGCTGCTGGAGCACGTCAGCATCCCCAGGGGGAGAGCATCAGCATCCCTGGCTGCCCCGAAGGCGCTTAACCCCTCCTGCACCCCAGTGCTGCAGCCTGCTCCATGCAAGCTACTCGCAGCCAGGAGCAAACCAACCCACACTCCTCAGCCCCCCCAGGGTTAGCAGGGATGGGCTGTGACCTTTGTGCAAACCCAGGTCAGATTGCACACACACGAGGGTCCCATCACGGGGAGGAAACAGCTCAAAGGAAAGCAAAGCTCTGCACACCAAACCCAAGAAATAAATGCTGGGTTTATCCACCTCTCCCCAGCCAGGCATTCCGTGCTGCTGCCAAAAAATGCATTCCCCTATGAGCAAACAGCCCCAAAGCTGCTGACGTGGGTTATTCACCTCCGCGGCACCGAACTCCTGAGCAAGCGTCTCCCACTGATGGAGAGGTGCTGCCATTAGTTTGGCTGCGGCTCAGCACAGCCCTGCTATCTTTTATTCATACACATTGGCGTATTGTATTACTTTTTGATAAAAAGCCACATTCCCACGCTTTGAACGCAGCCAGAGGAGGACCCGGAGCGCTCTTATTTATTTTGCCACCGGGCTGCGGGAACCTCCATCACCCTGATGGCACTGAGACCCTCCTCCTCGCAGGAAACTTCGTCTTGATGTGCCTGATCCGGGGCCTGGGGGGCGGCAGGAGGATTTTTGCTGTATGAATAATGAGTTTCATAATAGAGAAGAAGCCTCATCTCCCCTCGACTTCGCTCCGCCGCACAGAAAACGGCGCGTATGGCAGCAATGAGGTTTTGCTGGGGATGCTGACAGCACAGCGATGGGATTTGGTTGGGTGTGGGCACTGAAACCACCACGGAGAGCTCTGTGCCCTTGTCATTCATTTCAAGAAATGTCAATTAGCTGGCCTTATAGCTTGGGGAGATGGAGCAAACCACCCTCCAACCTCTGGGCTCACCTACAATGAGTGTTTCCCTCTGCTTCCTTCCCACCTTAAAGACTGAAGGCATCTCTGGCTCACAGGCTTTGCTGCCTCCTCCTATTCCGTGCACTTTGGAGATGTTACTGTACTACTAATTACAAAAAAATAAATGTGGCATCGATGAGGAAGCACTCATCTTCAAAAAGAACTAAATTTACAACATTCTGCTGCCTGGAAGAGTCAAGAGCATGGAAGTTGTAGACAAAACACGCTGAATAAAGCTCAGATTGCAAAAGCCCCATGGAATTTCCCTAGAGCAAAGGATCCCTTGTCAGAGAAACTCTGGCCTTTAAAGTGCATGTAGAGCGAAAACAAGAACAAGAAACACTCCATGTAGAGCAAAAACAAGAATAGGAGACATTTCACGTAGAGTGCAGTATGGGGGAGGAGCACCCAAACACTTGGACCGATGAAACAAGGGTGAATCACAACAAAGCCTTCTTCTCAACGCGCTCCAGGCCACCTCCCAACCCAACACCTCTCCACGAGCAACCACAGCCACGACCCTCCCTCACCGTGCACCAAACCAGGAGGAGACCCAGGAGGATGCAAAGAGCCACGCAACGAAAGTGCCTCCAACCCAACCACATCCCCATTACCGGCAGAGGTGGTCGGCGCGGCACACGTTGCGCAGATCCAAGCAGTTGGGTTTCTCCTTGTCCTCGTAGGAGCAGGAGGGGACGATGGTTTGCCGCCGGCGCTCGGCGCACGCCTGGTCCTTGCAGGAGCAGAAGAGGAGGCGGTAGGTGAACTCGCTGGGCACGCGGTCGAAGAACTGGCGCAGGGCTTTGTGGCATTTCCTCCGGACGCAGTGCTCAGTGGGCGAGACCTCCCTGCTGCAGGTGGAGATGTATCCCGAGCGCAGGCGCTTGCAGTTGTCGTTCAGGTTGCACGCTTTGGCCGCGTCGAGGCAGTGGTTGCTTTTGGAATTGGTGGCGGGGTCCATTCCTGCAAAGAGGGGAGAAGAGCTGAAACGGGGGTGAAGGCAATGTGGGACGTGGGTTTGGAAGTGGGGAGGGTTTGGACTCAGTTTTCACCCAGTGCGTGATCTGGACTTTGACTTTTAATTGGCATCTGTTAATGCAGTGGGAAGACCCTTTTCCAACGTGGGAAGGGTCATCCTCTAGCACAAAAAGGGTCGATCCACACCCTGTGCATAAAGAGATGCAGTCAAGCAGCCCTCAGTGCATAACTCACGCAGTGACTTTGCAGCTATTTTTTTTCTCTAGTTAATTATTCCAGGAATAATTATTAATTATCCAGGCTGCTCTAAAGCAGAACCATTTGCTGAGCTGCACAGGGCCCAAGCAATCCCCACCAGGACCCCCAAATCCAGGTCACCCCACGAGCTCCTGGGGGAAGGATGGGGTCAGAGCTGCCACCAGCACTAAGCTGCATCCCACACCGTTGGGAATCCCAACCGTCAGCAAACACGGAGGAGAGGAGGGCACGGGAGGAGCTGAACCACCGAGCGGGAACAAGCGCTGATTTTTTCTTTATTTTTGTCAAAATGATGAATTGCCCTTGGCAGGCCAGGTGCTATTTTAAAGTCACCTGACTGCACCAGCAATTTCTCCCCTAATTTCCTCTCCTGCGCAGCCCAGCCAATTCTGTGGACTCTTCCATTGTCTCCTGCTTCCCGCTGGCAAAGACAAATGACAGCACCGAGGAGAGTTCCCTACCAGGCGTATTTGTAGGGCCCTGCTAATTAGCAAACAGCAATCGGGTGCAGTGGATACTGCTGCTCCCCTCGTTGCTTTGCTTCCCATGGAGTGATGACCACAACCCAGGGAGCATTTTGGGACAGCACAGGACCAGATTTGTCTCCATTCCATAGGTCTTAATAAACTTGGTGAGAGCATCCCAACTTGATGTGGGCATCCCAACCAGTGTGGGCATCCCAACCAGTGTGGGCATCCCAACATGATGTGGGCATCTCAACACAGATGATCACAAGCACCGCCTGCATTAACAGATCCCAATTAAAAGTCAAAGCACGACACCCTTCCCTTAGTTTTGTCCCATGCAAACTCCCAGTTCCTACACCCCATAGGTGACCCCATACGCAAACCCACCAGCATCCCTGAGCTGCTCTCAGGATGCCACCAAGTGTCACCTGTGTGATGAATGCCCCACGTGGGAGCAGGGCGAGGAGCTCGATACGACATGCGTAAAGTGAGTCCTTATGATATATGATTTATAAGCAGATCTGCCTTGAAAAATAGTGCAAGAAGCAGGAAGGTCGTCTGAGCTAAGAGAGATGTTTTAGCTGGAGATGAGAGGAATAAAGCTGTGAGAGGGGGAGAAAGGAGCAAAGATGAGACATAGAGGGCTTTGCAGCCCCAGAACGGGGTTGGGGCCGGAATTTGACTGCAGGAGCCCACCAACCCTGCCATGCAATGGGTTCCCTCCAGCTGAGGATGGAGGCAGCTCATGACACTGATGCCAGCAGAACAGAAAGGGGAAAAGGATTTGAAGAGGATGGATGAAGTGTGGCCCTCATTCCTGCTCCAAGTCAGCTCCTGCTCAGCACTGGGATTCACGGAGCACCCGTGGGCTCTGTGCAAAGCGCCGACTTATTGCCTAATCCTCCCGAGCAGCTGCTGCCCTGCCCCGGACCTGCAGGGACCTGGCTGCATGCTAATGGAGCGGCTGCTCGGGAGCGCAGCGTTTCTGGGGAGCTCATTAATAAAGCACAAGCATGAAAATTTCATGAGGCAGAAAGGGAAGGAGGGCTGCGGAGCGCTGGGGGACGCGGTGCCACCGGCCGACCCCTGGGCATAGGATGAGGATGGGGGAAGGAGGAGGAGGGTGAGGAAGGCAGCGCTGCTCCGTGATGCCCATTGCTTTTGTGGGACGACCCCAGAGCTTCCAAGCAAAGGGCTGGGAGCTGTGTGAAGCAGAGCTGTGCAAACCTTGGCACCGATCCGCGCTCCCCGCGCAGCCCTGGGCGATGCACTTGATCCTGCTGCTCCAATTCCCCCTCATGCCAGCAACCAGAGCTGAGGTTTTTCTCTTCTTCCCCTCTCCTGCTTTGTATGCAGGCTGCCTCTTCTGCAGGGCGCTCTGCGAGCATCCTCACCTGCTGCTCTGCCTTGTGGGACCCCCAACCTCCCGCTCCCCCCTTATGCCCACACAGAGCATCGCTCCCTGCTTCCCCAGCCCCTTCCTTCCAGCAGGGTAATGTAATCCCCTGCTATCCCCATAGGCAATTAGCAGCGTGCCGGCTCAGCCTTGTTATCCAGAAAAAACAAGAGCAGCTCATTTGCTTCGAGCACACGGCTGCCCTCACCCCCAGCCCTGCTTAAATCCTGCATGGGAGGGGGATGGAGAAGGGCTGGGATGGGAGCAGCAAGCCCACCTCCATAGCCATGGCAGAACATCCCATTCCCCTTCCCCAAAAGGCAGAGAGGTTTCCTTCTGCTCTCGCTTTGCTTTTATGAATAAATCAGCCCGTGAGCGTTTAATCCCCCGCTCCAGACACTCCGCTTCTCATACTTTCCAGCAGCTAAAATATTTCCTTGATGGTAATGTAATCCAAAAAGGCGTGCGGGAGACGGGAGGAGGTGGCATCGCCTCCTGATCCAGTGCTGAGCACCCAAACCCCTTCAGGTGATGGCAAAAAGGGTCCTCCAAGGCGTGGAGGGATCCCAGGGGGTGTGCGGGGTCCCCGAAGCCCCCATCTGGCTCTGAAGAAAAGGGTTCAGAGGAGAAGGAGAAGCCACGGAGCTGCTGACCTAAATTTGAAAGAGGGTTGTCATGGAAATAGATGGCAAAAAGGAAATTCCTAATGGACCCGTGTGGGGTTTGGGCTCCCAAGAGCTCCGAGGGGCTCTGAGCAGCATCTCTGGGGTTGAGAGAGCAAGCATCGCCCCTCAGCACCAGCTCTGCCAGCAGAGAGATGCCTAAAGCATGAGGGAGATGCGAATGGGGGAGTGGAGAGGGCTGGAGATGCCATGGACCCAACCACGGCTGCAGGTCTCATTGCCAGGGAGCTCAGCTGCAAGATATATTCATGGGTGAGAGAGGATAAAGCAGGGGCAGCACGCCGGATGGATTACCTGAGAAAATTGAAGCGAGTCTGAATATATCAGAGAGACGAGAGGTGATCGGCTCGTAGGGGGAAGCTTCGTAAAACTCTTCTCCTGGAGTGGGGCGAGGAGGAAGAGAAAAGGGAGAGAAAGCAAATGAAGGACCCCAAAAAGCAAATGAAGGACCCCAAAAAGCAAATGAAGGACCCCAAAAAGCAAATGAAAGAGAAGGAGCGCAGCCACTCTGAGCATCTCCCTCCTGCAGTCGGGGAAGGGCAAAGCAAAAAGGGGGTTGGGGGCTCTGCAGGGGTTGGGGAGGCTCTTGTGGGGCTGCTCAGGTCAGCTTGGTGCCGGCTGCTGCCTGGTGTCCGGGTTTGGGTTTGGCAGAGGCTCAGTCCGTCCCCTATTCAGAATGAAAGGTCGGTGCTCCAGCTGCAGGATGGAGGTTTGGGGCTTGCGCTCGGTGCTGGATTATTAATTATTTTCCATTTTTTATATGGGAAAAAAAAAAAAAAAAAAGCATAAAAAAAGCATTTCCTTACTCAAAGCAAAGCACTGCCATGAAATGCTTTCCACCCTGCAGCCCCACGAGGTGATGTCAGGAGAGC
Organism: Chrysolophus pictus; assembly: GCA_037305975.1. NCBI lineage: Eukaryota > Metazoa > Chordata > Aves > Galliformes > Phasianidae > Chrysolophus > Chrysolophus pictus. The sequence goes on along the minus strand of CM074597.1, from coordinate 1,596,823 downwards.
CGCCCGCAGCTCCCGCCAGAGGAAATGCTCTCCTCCAACCCCACCGGCCACAAGGTTTAAAGAATAATAACATATACAAATATGTATACAAAAAAAAAAATCAATGGCCAGGCTGGGAAAGCCCGGCCTGAGGCTGACCTGCAGCCCAGAGCATTGATTTCCGTGGGACCTTTGGGCAGAGTCCCGCACCCTGTGGTGATGCTGGGCGCTGCTATGGGGCAGGGGATGCTTCTGCTGTCACTGCTGGTGGGAAAGGAGCGTGCTCTGAGCTCCGTGTCCTCCCATTCTGCTGGGTTTCCCAAAGCCCCGATGACAAATTGCACCTTTATTAAAGTGCATTTAGGAAACGCTGTAACCTCTCGCTATATTGCTTTGCCGATGCAATAAATAATTAAATACCAGCTGAACCCTGCTGCTCGCTAGGAAAATTAGCCAGCATTAGAAGGGCAGTGGACTTTTCTTGAGCTCACCGAGATGCAATTAACCTCCAGGAGTGGAAGCAGCACTCCTTAATGGCAGCGGCTGCTCAAGGGCTGGGGTGCAGCACACTTCTGAGAGGCACGAGGTTGGGCTCTGCCTTGGGCTCCGTGCAGTGTTCCACCCCCTGCTCTGTGCACACAGCCCCCACCTCTCCTCCAGAAATGGGACATCTCCCATTTTCCCATCGCCATCGAGACCCCCTCCATTCCCTCTCCGAAGGAAGGCTGCTAACGAGGGGCAGGGAGCAATTAGCAGCAATTCCTGCTCTGGCTCGGTTTTGGGATTGCCCATCCCTGCACTGATCCAGCTCAGAGGGATGCTCTGCCCTCCACCAGGACGGGCTGCTCCTGTGCCAGAGTGCGTTCTGTGCCCCAAAATCTGAAAGAGGAGGCTCAGAACCACCCAGCACCCGATGGCAGGGCAAAGCACAGAGGGTTGAGGGCTGAGCCCCACTGCCTCCAGGCAGCAGATAACGCTGCCTTCTGTGAACAAACCAGTGCTGCTCTGGCAAAATCCAATTTCAATTACCTGCGCTGCTGCGGTCTCTGATTTATGCCTCCACTGGGCTGCAATCAGGACTGCCTCCGAGGGCTGCATATCCCTCTGCTTCCACCCCTTCTGAGCGAGGTTGGAGGGGCATGGGGGCACCCATGGGGTTCAACCTCTTCACCCAGGGGGGGCCCATGGACCCCGCAGTGCTGCAAGGACCTCAGTCTCAGCACTGGGCTCACTGGGAAGGGTGAGCAGCAGCGGAAGGGGAAATGATCTCAGGAAACCCTCACCTGCCTTTACCTCTGCAGAACTCAGGGCGTTTAAAATGAAAACGGCAGACATGGGGATTGCCCAAATCCACGGGAAAAAGCCCCATTTCTTCCAGCATTTATGGCAAGCGAGATCTGGAGCAGCTGCCCTCATTCCAGGCAGCAGAGAAGGGTCCCCAACCTCTTGCAGGGTGGAATGAGGGAAGAGCATCCTCACACCCTTCCCCCATCAGCATCCTCCAAGCGCTCTCCCCATGCAAATCCCATCCCAACACCCCATACCTTCGGCCAGCCCGAGGTGTATACTCCAGTAGATCTGAAGGCACTGAAGCTCCTTTTTCATGCCCCTCTTGCAATGGCAGTCGTACAGCGGGCTTTCCTGCAGCACCTCCAGGGCCGCCTGGCACTCCTTGTTGGCCAGCATGGTGTTGCGGTCTCGTCCCGCCAGGCACTGCCGCAGGGTGCGGTACCTGGAGCTGCAGCTGCCCTCGGATGCACACAGCTCACTGGCACGCACGCAGTCCACCGGCACCCGCCAGCCCTGCGGGTCCTGCCCGGGGGGAGACGGGGGGGCGGCCAGCGAGCGGAGGGTCTCATCTGAGCGTGGGGAGATGGGGGGAGAGATGAGGGCAAAGAGAGGTGAGGGGGAGCTGGAAAGGGAGGGCTTCGTACCCGGTGCCCCCTCTCCAACCCCATCCATCCGCCTCTGTCCCGTTGCAGGAGGATGGGCTGATCCCATCCCCGTACCTGAGGGATTTGGGAGCTGCCTTTGTGGTGGTTCCCATCACACTCAGCCCTTTGGAAGCCACGCACTGCTCCAGAAATGGAGCACATCCCATTGCTTCTCCCCAACCCTGAGCATCCTTCTACCTCTTCCCAGCACCGCTGTGTCCTCTGCAGACAGCAGCCTTGGGATGGGGGGGTGCAAAACACGGCCGTATGTGATGGATGGGCTGGAGGGAGCAGCTGGGCTCTGTGCAACCGCTGTGCCCCTACAGCATGGCCATGCCATAGCGATGGGAATGGGGTGAGCACATCGCACACATTGCACTTTGAGAACAAGGGGCCTCTCTGCTCGTATTGAAAGCAAACAGCAACGAAACGCAGCATGCTCCCAGCCCTGGGGATGGGGAGACAACACGCTGTGCTTGACCTCTGCGGAGTTCAAGGGAAGCAGCGCGTGGATCTGACACCCCCCCATCTGCACCCTCCCCACTGTGTGCTGCTGTTTTTAGTTCGCAGCCCGGCGTTTGCAGCCCTGCCACGGGATTTTTAGGGCATCTGACTCATGGTTCTGAGCGCTCGGACTTGGCAGGGCTGTGGTTTGGTGTGGTGCAAGCTGTGCCCCCAGCACGGCCCCCCGCCTGCCTTTGGGATGTGGCCGTGCTCCAGCCCCATCCCTGCATGGCCACTGCCTCCACTGGCCAGCAGCCCCGTGTCCTCCCCTCACTAAAAGGCATTTCTTGTGCTCTCAGTTGGGTTTTTGTTTTTTTTTTTTGCTTTCCAAATAATTCTCACTGTCTCGACCCCAGGAAGGGCTGTGAGCTGTTCACAGAGGCACGAGGATGGGCTGCAATGGCATCGTGCGTCTCCAAAGCCACAATGGAGACAGGGAGGAGAATGCAGAGCTTCCACCATTCCTGAGCCCACCTGCAACCTCGGGATGGGCGCAGTGGGACCTGGAGGGTCCCCATGGAGAGACACCCCACCTGGTGCCCCGTCGTGCCCTGCTTTGGGAACAGCCAACATCAGCCTCCAGCTCCAAGCCCCCGAGCTCGGCCGGGTACTGCGTGGGGACAGTGACACCTACAGGCATGTGACAAGGGCCACCTGTGTCCACTTGGCCACGCGGGTTGCTCCATGTCCCCAGCAGCGTGCCACAGAGCCAGTGCAAGGCCACGGGGGGGATAAGGGGCACTGAGGGCTATGTGGCTCACGGAGCAATGCAGGGCGTGGGCACGGGCAGCACCACCCTGTGAGAGCACATCTGCTGCCCACCATCCGGCCGTGGAATGATGCCATCCTGCTGGGCTCCATCCGACGTCCCCGAGAGAAATCCCACGTTACATCCAATGCAGGGCGGCACGCAGCCGGTCACGATTATATTCCACAGGGGAGGTGGGCAGGATCCGCACACCATGGGGGAGAAAGAGGCATCCCAAAATGCTCCCTGAGGCAGAAACGCAGAGAGGTGGGCAGGCACACGAGCTCTTGGCCATGAGATGGGTGAGGTTGTGTTCAGCATGGGGCCAGCACCGCATCCTTGCAGATGGGGAAACTGCAGCTTGACACTGAGCTGGGACACGCTGCCGCTGCTTCAGGACGTGCAGAGCCATCCCATAGCTCAGCTTCTCCGGTTGCACATCCTTCCAGCTCCTGAGCAAACCCACAGCTCAGCTGCACGTTTTTCTGCTGATGCCACGAAGCCTCTTTGCACGCCCTTGGTGTGAAGCCTCTCCTCCGGCCGCGCTCCCACCTCCTTGCTCCGCGTGCTGGGATGATGCAGGAAGGGCGACAGCATTGCTCTGATGCAAAAGGTGCTGGGGCACACGGAGCATCCTCACAAGGGTCGGTGGCACCCTGGGCAGCGAGGTGCTGGGGTGGGCATACAGCGGTTCCAGGCGGGGAGCTCAGCAGTAAATCCACCCACTGACCGCATACTGCGCTCCCACGGCCCCAGGGCACAACCCCAGCAGATTCCCATCGCCGTCCCCTTTTGGCAGCACAGATCTTTCCCCTAAACCCAGTGGATCAGAAGGCACGGAGGTTTTTTTTTTCCTTGCACTTCACCTCCTGCTGCCTCACGGCACCACCAAGCGGGGCAAAACCCCCAAACCTCCCCAGAGCTGCGAGGTCAGGATGGAGAAGCACACACTTGCTAAACTCACATCAATAAAACATCTGCAGAGAATTTCAACCTAATCCCATCCATCCCTGGGGTGCTGCTGGAGCACGACGCGGGTTTGCAGGCGGATGCACGAGGCTCCAGCATTCAGCAAGCAGTGCGACCGCCCCGCTGTGCTCTGCAGCCTCTTTTTTCCCCTCTTTGCAATGCACATTTCCTTTTGGCGGCCGTGCCAGAGACCTCCGGGCGCAGGCAGCATTAGGAGGTGAATGTTTATCCTCACAACTTGGCGATAAATAAAAGGTGCTGCTGAGGAGCACGCAGCCTCGCTACTGCGTGAGCAATCGTGTTATCCCCAACCAAAAGGGATTTTTTTGCCTCTCCGGGAAGAAAAGCGCTGATGCTGAGAGCTGGGCTCCTTCCTGCTCATCCCAAGGCATGGGGATGGGGATGGGGGCAGAGGGTCTGGCTTTCAGATACCCCAATGCCTCAAGGATGCACCCAATGCTCCTCATCCCGAAGGTGCCCATCCTTTGGAAGCTCCTCATCAGACATCCCCCACTGAGCCCAAGGAGCATCCACACCGCTGCCCCCCAGCAGCCCCCAGTCCCACCCCACCTCGCACTGCCTGGCTGGAAGCCTCACGCTCCCCCCACCCAACAGCCCTACAGGGAAGGACGCCCCAAATCAGGGCTCTGATTTCTCCCACCCCACACAGCAGCACGGGACCCCAGCAGCGTGGCTCTCCTTCCCCTCCTCACAATGGGGACAGCGCATCCCCGCAGCCGCACATCCCCAGCGGCGCTGAACACCGCACACCCGGAGGGTCCCCGCACACACGGGGGGCTCCGCCCCGAGCTCCGTGTGTCGAAATCCACCTCTCCCATCCCTTCACCCCGTGGGTGCTCCCGGGCTGTGTTACAGCAGGGCAATGGGATGGCGGTTGAGTGCTGGAGCACAGCTGGAGCGCAGCACGCAACCAAACCGCGTTCCTACGGATTTCGGGACCAAAACGTACTTTCCTGATTTCCTCTTCCCGATTTCCTCCCTTCTCACCCCTCGGCCTCCGACTTTTCTCCCTTCCCTCCGCTTTTTTTGGCTGTGCCGTCCGCAGCTCCGCGTTGGGCTGCCCTACAGCCGCTCCTGGCACAGCCGGAGCTCCGAATAACGCGCACACGGACGAAAGCAGAGCGCACGGATTGCAGCAGCGGGGACGGCAATTCCCTGCGCTCTCACACATGCAATCGGCTCAACTTTCCCGAGCGACTCTGAACGCTGCGCTTGGAAGGCATTGCAAGGAATGGGGGGAACGAAGGCAAAAGGGGGAAGCAGAACCCAAAATGCAAAGACAGCGCTGCGAGGAGAGGGGACGGGAGGCTGCCGCACGCCGATGGCTGATCCCGCTGCTCCCTGGGGCACGGCCCTGCGAACCGGGGCTTTATCCCCGCCTTAAGTTGGATGGAGATCGGGAAAATCGAGCTGCCCTCGGCTGAATTCCTGCTCCCGGTGCAGGCGCAGAGCGCGGAGGGGAGGACTCGCACCGCTGCCCTCCGTCCCCGGTGCCACTCACCTACAAAGAGGACGATGCAGAAGGCGTTGGCCAAAATCATGTTAGTACATCCACGAGTTCCTCCACGTGCGTTAAAAAAAAAAAAAAGGAAAAAAAAAACAAAAACGGGGGATGGTGGGGGAAAAAAAAAAAAAAAAAAAAAAAAGGAAGAAAACGAAGACAATTCCCAACGCGATCCTCCAGATAGATCCCAAATCCGGGTGAGGAGCGCTGCGGAGGAGCGCGGTGTGCGCTGAGCCCGTTGCGGGGCCGCTCAGCCCCGTCCCGCCGCCTCCCGCATCCCCATCGCCTCCCGCATCCCCATCGCCTCCCGCAGCCCCCGGCCCCGCTGCTCTCGCCGAGCGCCGGCGGCGGAGGAGAAGGGGCAGAGCCGGCGGTGCCGCCCGTCCCTCCCTCCCTCCCGCCCCGGCCCGGCCCTCCCCGCCGCTCTCCGCCCCTCCGCGGGGTTCGGGCGCAGCGCAGCGCGGGGGGAGCGCGGCCGCGGACGCCCTTCCGTCGCCCTTCTGTAGGGATGGGGACGGGGCTGCGCCCAGAGCGCGGCTGGGGGACGCCCGGCTCTCCTTCCCCCATCCCTGCACCTCCGTGTCCCTCCAACCTATCGCCCCTTCGTCCCTCCGTCCCTTCATCCCTACTCCTTGTGACCCTCCATCCCTGTATCCCCGTCCCTCCACCCCCCATCCCTCCATCCCTGTATCCCTCCATCCCTGTATCCCTCCATCCCGGTGTTACTCTGTCCCCGTATCTCCTCATCCATGTGCCCCCAACCACACCCCCCTCCACCCCCCATCTCTCCACCCCCCTGCAGCTGCAAAGCCTGTGCACAATGGGGGACCCGAGGTGACTCCTCTGTGGTGCAGACCCCCATCTCCCCCCGTTCCCCTTCTCCCTCCCCAGCCTTGGTCCCTGCACCATGGGGGTGGGGATGGGGGGACCTGATGGGTCATGGGGGTCTGATGGGATTGGGATGGGATGGGGATAGGGTGGGCATGAAGATGGGGATGGGGATGGAATGGGATGGGATGGGATGGGGTGGGATGGGAATGAGAATAGGATGGGGATAGGAATTAGGATGGGACGGGGATAGGGATGAGGATGGGAATGGGATGGGGATGGGGATGGGGATGGAGATGATGGAGATGGGGGTGGGGTTGGGAGCACCTCTCTGCCTCTACCTGGAGCTGATAAGGGATCTCCCCACACAACCTTGCCCCTGGCAGCGAGGTGCTGGCACTGCTCACCGTGCTGGGTGAAGATGCAGAAAGGAAGATGGGGATGGCACGAACAACAGATCAGAGCAATAATCGTTAGCGAGGCTTCCTGTTTAACATCTCTTCCTGTCCTATTCTTTTCCTGTTCTTTGCTCTCCTTTGCCTGTCTTTGCAAAAAAAAAAAAAAAAAAAAAAAAAAAAAAAGCCAAACACCAAAAAGCGCACAGCAGCTTAGCAGGATGTGACTGTGCTTCACGGAGCCTAAATGCAGACAGCAGTGCCAAGCAGTGTCCTTAACTGCCCGGCATCACTTTGATTTTGTCAGCTCTCGTCGCACCGTGTGCTAACACTTGTCTTCCTGCTGCAGGGTTATCCCCCAGTGCCAGTCCTGATGAGACGAAACCTCTCTTCGTTCTGTCCTTGTCCCCATATCCCTGCCCTAATTCCCTGAGCTGAAGGGTGGCTGCTTTGTGTGGGGTTGTTGCAGGAAACTGTGGGGTTAATCTCACCCCTCTCCTTGCTGCTTTATCCCAGTGAGGATTTCAGGCCCTGGGAGCCCCTCCAGCAAAGGGGGGCCCTGAGTGTGCAGCTGTGACTGGGGGTCGGGCTGGGTGGCCGTAGAGGGAGATGGGACACACACAAGGAGGTTTTTGGGGATGTGGGATGCAGGAGGGAGGCTGTGCCCTCAGGGAGGGCTGATTTGGGATCAAAGGAGTGTGCACTAATACAGCCCTGCACGTATTTGTGTTTGGAAAGCAAACAAACTCATTATGCTGCAGCACAGAGCAAATGGAATGACAGCACAACGTCACCAAAAGGCCCCATCCCGGTGTCCCCTCCCACGGCCAGGACAGTTACATCCATGCATTGCCTCCTGCATACCATGGGCTGCACTGTGTGCTCTGCTCCTTTTTTGCTCCAAAGCTCCAGGATTTTCCCATTCAGGGCAGGGGATGCAGACCCAGAAGTGCACGGATCACCGTTGCCATACGCACACGGGGAAAAGCTGCACCAACCATCACAAAACTCCCCTTGGCTTTCTGCTGGGGCAGCACTTTGTCTCCATCCTCCTCCCAACATCGGGGTGCCCTGAAAGAACAGATCCAAGGGCTGAACCACAGCGTGGCACCGTCACCCCTCTCTCCCTTTGGGAATCTCCTTAGGGATCCTATTTGCAGGGCTGCTGACAGCAGCTGCTCGTAGCCACTGGCTATGGGAGTCCTTGCTGCACCCCGACGCTGATGGACCCCGACAGCTCCATGCACACACGGGCTATTTTTTCCCTCGTTGCTGTTTCCAGAGCTGATCCTCCCTCTTTAACCTCTGCCAGGGAAAACTTATCCCTCCCTCGTCCCCCATTTGGGAGCAGAGCTGCAGGGGTTGGGAGCAACGCATGGCAAAGCCGTCCGCAAAATCCGAGCCCACGTGGATCAGGGGACCCTGCAAAGCTGGTTTCTGTGTGCAAACGGCATTTTGTTCCCTCTGCGCCAGGATGGAGGGGAGAGTGCAGGAAAAAGAAATGGGGTTTTGCAGATGGACGTGGGGGAGAGCAGGGGGGTGAGGTTACGGTGTCACAGCATCAGGCAACGATGACATCAGGTTTCACTAAAAGCTCCCCCCCCACACACACATACACTGGGGATGAGATTTCCATCTCCTCGTTGGATGCAGGGAGGGGTAATTGCCATGGATTGCGTTGGGGCAGGGAGTGCTTGAGTGGATCTGACATAATCAAATGAAGCTTCCCGTGCCTTCGCTGTTAGCAGGACGGGGCCCTTCGGCAGGAAGCAGCATTACATTCCTATAGATCAACGCCATGCTGGGGAGGGGGCGAGCCCTGCAGAGGGGCGAGGGGGGCTCTGAGTGACCTCACTGCACCATGCAACGTGCTGGGGGGGTGAGCAAAGCAGCAGCAGGTGTCCAGGCAGCAGCAGTGATGCACTGCAAACCCATGCAATTGAGGGAGGGATGCAGACCCCCTATGGAGTAGCATCATCCCCAGCCTGGACAAGAGATGCACACACAGCCACGCAATGATCCCTGCCACGTCCCCGCATCCCTTGATTCCTTTTATTGTCTGCTTTGCACTCTGAGCCCTGCTTGCTGTGTCAGCACCGTATTTATAGCTGCTCTGCTCCCGGCCCGACGGCAGCGCATCCCTTCCCCATCTGATCCCTACCTGCAGGCAGCACCGGGTGCCCATCTCCATCCCTCCCCCCTGGAACAGCACCACGTCTAGCAGAACATTTGTGGAAACGTTTCTCACTCAGCAGATCCACCCTCTGTACCCCCACCCCGAGCTGGGGGTGCACGCAGTGTTCGCAGGGTGCAAATCTATCGTTCCTGCAAAGAGCAAAGGGAAGGCTGCGAATAATCAAAGCCCTCTGTGAGCTGCAGATCCCGCCAGCACAGAGCGAGCATCCCGTGAGAAAGGCATTGCAAAGCCCCATCACAAAACCCAGCCCTGTGCCTGCCAGGAAACTTCCCTTTCCCCCTCACCCCCCCTCCAGCCCCCCAAATCCCTCCTCATTTTTTGTTTATAAGTCAAATGCCAATAGCAAAATACAAATCAGCTGTGGAGGCAGAGAGCTTTCCCCTCTGAAATGTTCAGAGCTGCTCTGCATCCCAAGCTCCAGCTGCAAAGCGCATCCCCATGCGTGCACTGCAGGAATGCTTTGCATTAAGGCATTCATACTGCATGCTGCACGCATCCTGCCCTGCCTTTGGACTGGAGGAATGCAGCAGGCCGGATTTGGGAAGCCAGACAAACTGTTGCATGGAGTTTGCAGTGGAGCAAATCAGCTCAGCAAAGTGCTGATCCCCACAGCCTGCTTTTGCAGTGGTGTTCGGGTGCTGCAGCACCACTTGCAGTGCTGGAATGGGAGAGCTGAGATCTGCTGAGCAAAGCCAGGGACAGCCCTAATTGAGCTCCCCAAGGCTGCAAGCACAAATTGGATGTGTCCAGCTTGGAAACCAGGCGGCTCCCAGTTTCTCCCATGCATACTGTATCTTCATTAGGCAGTACTGCTGCCAATTAGCTCAGCGCCTCTCATTAGCACTACTTGACCTGCCAGGAGCTGCAAGGACCAAAGCTGGAAGCTGGTGTGGCTCCTCCAAATCCCATTGCAATGGGCTGGTGGGGAGCATCCCTCTTTGCAGCTTGATTTCCCTTCCCAGCTTGAAGGGAGCTCTTTTTTTTCCCCCTAAATGAGCCCTGCCTGCTCTCACCACCTGACCCAGTGCTATTTGTCCCCTGCTGTCCCCGCAGCCCCCATGCAAGGGCAGCAGCAGGGCCCCGGATGGGCAGAGCAGCAGTGGGAGATGTGGATGCAGTTGACTTGCTCTGGGTAATATCTCCTGATTATTTGGCTGCCGCATGCTGAGGCTGCGGAGTAATCGAATTAGGCAAATATTATGGGGAAGAAATGGGCAGATAAGTAGCTTAAAGTGATCGAAATGACCTGGAGGTGGCCATGCAAATGGTCTGGATAATATCCTGTAATAACCCCGGCCAGGCAGCTGCTGGGAGATGGGATTCCAGTAATAGGGCGGCTGGGGGGGTTGATGGGAGTGAGCTGGGGGGGCAGAGTAGGATACCCCCCATTCCTCTCCATGGGGGCACAGGCAGCATCATCCAGGCTGAGATGCATTGGGTTGTGCTGCAAGGTCAGGGTCAGGGTTGGGGTTGGGGTCAGGGTTGGGGTTGAGGTCAGGGTTGGGGTTGGGGTCACGATTGGGGTTGGGGTCAGGGTGCTTCTCTTTGCCCCCCAGGGATGATAAATAGAGTCAGGCTCAACCCAACACCCCTCATTCCCAGCCTGGTACCCCCAGGGCAGAGAGGATCAGCCAGGGGCAGGACACACTGATACAGAATTGATATGGGATTGAGAGGGGATTGATAAGGGACTGATATGGAATGGATAGGGGGCTGATACGGGATTGTTACATGATCAATATGGGATTGATAGGGGGTTGATATGAGATTGATACAGAAGTGATATAGGATTGATACAGGATTGATACGGGATTGATACGGGATTGACATGGGATTGATACGGGATTGATACGGGATTGATATGGGATTGATATGGGATTGGAATGGGATTGATACAGGATCAATACGGGATTGCTTCGGGATTGATATAGGATTGATACAGAATTGATCTGGGGTTGATGTGGACTTGATATGGGATTGATACGGGATTAAAACAGGATTGATGTGGGACGCCTGGGAGCTGCAGAGCCCAGCACCATCCCAAAGCAGTGCAGGATCACAGCGGGTGAAAATGGGGTGAAAATCCCCTAAGTGCATCCCAATGGGGCTGAGGGCTGTGCAGAAGGCAGCTCCCATCCCTTCCCATCCCTCCCCATCCCCTCCCATCCCCTCCCATCCCTCCCCATCCCCTCCTGTCCCCCCATGCAGGTCGGGGAGCAGCAGCCACAAAAGCAGAGGATAAAAATAGGGCTGTGGTGCCAGACGAGGAAAGCAGCAGAGCTGTCAGCATTGAGCCTTCCTGGGAAGGACGGAGGGGAAGGGAAGGGGAATGGGGATGGGAAAGGAGCTCACTGGCGGGGCCCTGAGTTCTGCTCCGGGTTTCTGCATGCGGGAATAATGAGAGTTAATGAAGGGGCTTCATTGCAGTGGGGTCAGGTGGTGTTTTCCCATCAGAGGAAGCAAAACACGATGGATACCCGAAGCCACGCGCGCTATAAAAGCACCACCCCGAATTGAGTTCCCCCATAGCAAAGGCATAAATGATGTATAATCCACTCTGCTCGGGGAAGCAGCTCCTGAAAGAGATTGAGTCTGACAGCCCAATAAATGTCAGCTCTGACGGCCCTGGCTCCGAGATGAATCCTCCAAACTTTAATTGGAGACACGATGCTCCCATTACCCAGCGCAGCAAACCCCACCTCCCCGTTTCTCCATTGATAAAATTAACGGCCCTGTGGCTCTCATTGATGGCAAGTGGGTGGGGGGTGGGGGGCTGGGGGGGAGCAGGGGGAACCCCAAGACTCAGAGCATGCTTAGTGAGACTGTCTGCTTCCTTGGGGAGGGGGAGGAAGGGGAGAGAGGGGAAGAAAAGGAGGAAGAGGAGGAGAGGGAGGAGGGAGAAGATGAGGATGATGAGGAGGGAAGGAGGATGAGGAGGAATAGGAGGGAGAGAAGGGTGAGGAGGGAGAGGAGGAGGAAGAGGAGGGAGAAGAAGATGAGGAGGAAGAGGAGGGAGAGGAGGATGAGGAGGATGAGGAGGATGAGGAGGAAGGAGAGGAGGGAGAAGTTGAGGAGGATGAGGAGGAGGGAGAGGAGGATGAGGAGGAATAGGAGGGAGAGAAGGGTGAGGAGGGAGAGGAGGAGGAAGAGGAGGAAGAAGAAGATGAGGATGATGAGGAGGGAGAGGAGGATGAGGAGGAATAGAGGGAGAGAAGGGTGAGGAGGGAGAGTAGGAGGGAAAGAAGGGTGAGGAGGGTGAGGAGGGAGAGGAGGAGGAAGAGGAGGGAGAAGAAGATGAGGAGGAATAGGAGGAAGAGGAGGATGAGGAGGATGAGGAGAATGAGGAGGAAGGAGAGGAGGGAGAAGTTGAGGAGGATGAGGAGGAATAGGAAGGAGAGAATGGTGAGGAGGGAGAGGAGGAAGGAGAGGAGGGAGAAGAAAATGAGGATGATGAGGAGGGAGAGGAGGGAGAAGAAGATGAAGAGGATGAGGGTGATCTGCCCATTGGAACCACGTGATCTTTGGCACCAAAGCACCTGGGAACATGGGAGATGTTGGCATCACCTGGCTGAGATAACATGGAAATAACCACACAGCAATGAGTTGAGCTGGGGTTGCGTGGGGCTCTCCATGCCCGATCCCAAATATTCCCAATCACGGATACAGCAATTAAAAAAAAAAAAAAAAGCACACAAAGAAATCCAAGAGAGCTCCTTTTAATCATCCGCCACCCTCAGACCGTCTGCCAAGAGGAGCATAGGATGAACTTCCAGCTGATGAGCAGTGGTTGCCTTCATTTCCAAACAGCTGCTCTGATTAATTGCACAGAGGAGACGCGTTTCTCCTTTCGGTGCTGATGAACCTTTGGGGTGCGGGGTCGCATTGCAAACGCTGCTCCCAGATGCACGGCCACGTCGGTGCTTTTGCACAGCAGGGATGCACCAGCAGACTGGTGATTCGCACGGCGGGGATGCACGGCCACATGGTGCTTTTGCACGGCACGGATGCTTTGGGCACACCAGTATTTTTGCACAGCAGGGACAGCAGCATTTGCGCTGATGCTTTGCACGAGAGGGATGAATGGTCACAGCAGTGCCTTTGCACAGCAGGGATGCACAGCAGGGATGCACGACCACACCGGTGCTTTTGCACAGCAGAGATGCACAGCAGGGATGCACAGCAGGGATGCATGACCACACTGGTGCTTTTGCACAGCAGGGATGCAAAACCATGCTGATGCTTTGCACAAGAGGGATGAATGGTCACAGCAGTGCTTTTGCACAGCAGGATGCACAACCATGGTGATGCTTTGCACAAGAGGGATGAATGGTCACAGCAGTGCCTTTGCATGGCAGGGATGCACAGCAAGGATGCACGACCACACTGGTGCTTTTGCACAGCAGGGATGCACAACCGTGCTGATGCTTTGCACAAGAGGGATGAATGGTCACAGCAGTGCCTTTGCATGGCAGGGATGCACAGCAGGGATGCACAGCAGGGATGCACGACCACACTGGTGCTTCTGCACAGCAGGGATTGGCAGCCATGCAGAGCAGTGGAGAGGCTGAAGGGACACGGTGGCATCCTGGCCCCCATCATGGGCTGCAAGGACACCAAGTGTCCCCAAGCTGGCTGTGCAACAGTGCTCAGGAGCCACTGTGCTGCTGGAGGCTGCAGGCTGCACGGTGCACGCACAAAGAATCCACCAGCAGCAAAACAGAGAGAGGAACCCTGGCTTTTTGAGGCCATTAATGAACCCACAGCACTTTCTGAAAGAGTCCCCGTGCTTACTGCAAAGCTCTGGCCCCGCTCCAGCCACAGTAATTACATTCTGCCTCTAAGATCTCCCCTGAATTTGTGATCAGGATGGGAGAGAGTATCAGCGGGGCAAGGATGAGGGAACACCAAGTGGGTGCTTGGATGCTAGAGGGGGGGTGGGGGATTGGGGATGCTGGGAGGTTCGGGGATGCTAAAGGGCTGTTGGGATGCTGGGTGGGGGGTGGGCGGGATACTGGGTGAGGGGTTGGGATGCTGAGAGCTATCAGGATGCCGTCCCTTCTCCTTGTCCCTGAACTCCCTGCCCTGAGCCCAATCCGCCCTTTACCCCACAGCTCAGGATGCTCCGTAGGGATAAATCCTCCTGGAAAGAGACGCAGGACCCCAACCCGGGGGGGGGGATATGGCACCGTCCCCCACAGCCACCCCTGCTCAGCATGCGGAGCCGTGCCTCCAGTGACAGGTTGATGCAAGATGACTTATATAAGGCGCGTGGAACCCGAGTCAGCAGTAATGAGACGCTGGTGAAATCTTGCACCGATCTGTGTCAGCCCCCTAATCGCCGGCGACAGCTGGGCTCTGCGGCTGCTTGGGGATGATAATATTAATGTCAGGAAGCATCAAGAGAAGGATGTGCCTTTCAAAGGGGGGATTACACTCCTCGTGGAAGAAAAGGAAACAGCCCTCAGCTTTGCTGCTGGATCCCGGGGGTTGGCAGGAGATGGGGGGGGGAGGATCCAGGGTTTGCACCAGCAGGGTGAGAGGAGAGGTGGTGTGAGCACTACTGCACGTGCAGTGCTGTGCGTCCCATTGCCTGCTACTGAGCCACCTTGCATCCCGTCCCCTGCTCCTGCCCCATCCTGCATCCCCCCTCCTGCCTTCCCAGGGCTCAGAACCAAACACAGGTGCAGCACGGATGCTCCCTTTGTAGCTCAAGCTGCTCTTCTCCCCCCTCTCTGGGTGCTGCTGCCAATCCAGAATTTATTAGCATGCAATCTGCTCTCATCTGGGACACTGCTGAGGGGGGAGCTGACAAGCGAGTGCAAACAAACAAACACACCAACTACAAAGCAAAGGAGCGGGGATGCTGTGGATCCTGACAGGAGCAGCTCTGAAAGATCCCAATTTTCTGGAGGCTTGACATGGATTCCCTTTAGGAGCTGCTTTGGGGCTGGGTGTGCTCAGACACAGCAGCCACACAGCAGCTCGGAGGAGCTGGGGCTGATGAGATGGGGGTTAATTAAGGGGAGGGGGCTGCAATAGGGCTCTGCTGGGTAGGCAAGGCAAGGCAAGGCAAGGCAAGGCAAGGCAAGCATAGGGGAAAAGCTCTTATTTTGTTCTTCTTCTGCATTAAGTGGAAGCAATGGTTGCAATTAAGGTTGCAATGCAATGCTGTGCAGGTGCAATGCTGTGCAGGTAGCAATGCAATGCCGTGTAGGTACAATGCTGTGCAGGTACAATGCTGTGCAGGTTGCAATGCTGTGCAGGTTGCAATGCAATGCTGTGCAGGTTGCAATGCTGTGCAGGTAGCAATGCAATGCTGTGCAGGTTGCAATGCTGTGCAGCTTGCAATGCAATGCTGTGCAGCTTGCAATGCAATGCTGTGCAGGTACAATGCTGTGCAGGTAGTAATGCAATGCTGTGCAGGTTGCAATGCTGTGCAGGTAGCAATGCAATGCTGTGCAGGTGCAATGCTGTGCAGGTTGCAGTGCAATGCTGTGTAGGTACAATGCTGTGCAGGTTGCAATGTTGTGCAGGTAGCAATGCAATGCTGTGCAGGTACAATGCTGTGCAGGTAGTAATGCAATGCTGTGCAGGTTGCAATGCTGTGCAGGTAGTAATGCAATGCTGTGCAGGTACAATGCTGTGCAGGTAGCAATGCAATGCTGTGCAGGTTGCAATGCTGTGCAGGTAGCAATGCAATGCTGTGCAGGTTGCAATGCAATGCTGTGCAGGTAGCAATGCAATGCTGTGCAGTTGCAATGCAGCTTGTAACCTGCCCTGAAGTTCTTACTGCTAATCCATCCCCCCTTGTCAACTTTCAAATTTGCTTTTTGTTGTTTGCGTGCAAAGTCTACATGCAATGCATGCTCCTGCATTTGGGCAGCAGACAGAGGACTGCTTGGATAGGCTGTGAGCGTGGTGCTGGGGTGTGTAGGAAGCAGGAGTGGAGCAGCTGGAGCAGGACTGAAGCAATAGGAGGGAAAGTCCCCATGGGAGGGATTTGGGGATTAATAACTGAGAAAGCAAAGAGTTCAGTAACCCTGGAATTTGCTGACAGGACCAAACTGGGGAGCAGTGAGACCAAAGGAGCAAAGGTCATAAAGTGCAGAAGGGGCCGGAGATGGTGGCTGATGGGGCTTTGGGGAATGGGAAATGGGAGATGGCTGCAGTAATGTGCATGAGGTTACAGTGGGGTGAGCTGCAGGAGCACCGCGCTAATGGGGCAAAAAGCAATCAGGGGCTTTGGTAATGGGGCTGAAGGAGGAAGGGGTGCTGACCTGCGGGTGCTGTGTGCTCTCTCAGCCCTGTGATGCTCTGCGACAGCGTGGAGCCAAAGGAGGTTGTTGGGGTGGGAGGAAGCATTCGTTCAACCTGGTGATCACATGGGGCTGTGTGAGGCACCACAATGGGGTGAGCACCTCGTGCTTGGGATCCTCCCTGGGCAGCCCTGTCCTTGTGTGCAGTGAGAGGGGCTCTGTGCAAAGCCTCCTGTGTGGGTCTGAGAGCAGACGTGGGGGTGGGAGGAGGATGGGCAGCTCGGAAAGCATTGCACAGCAGCAGAGCCAAAGAAGCTGCGTTAATTCAAAGCAGAACAGAGTCTGGGGTGCTCAGAACTCGTGGAAGAGTGGATCTGTGGCTCAGTAATGGGCTCTAACTCAGTTAGCTCTGATGCTGGTGCACAGACTCAACTTCATTTTAAACCTCTTCCCAGCAGATGCTCTGCTGTGCAGTACTGGTGGTGTTTGCGCTGCTCCCCAGTTTGCCCAGTGCTGGGGGTGGGATGTGGCACAGTGTGCTGGGGGATGAAATGAGCACTGAGGTCATGAAGACATCTGCAGTCCCGAGATCTCTACAAGAGGGTTTTGCTTTGTCTCCATTGTAACACCCCCATGGCATCCATGGTATGGATGGGGCTGTGAATCCCTGCACTGCATTCATTGCATTGCTTTGCAGTGGGTGAGAGCTGGGGTTGCATTGCATTCCAATGCATTGCTTTGCACTGGGTTGAGGTCAAGGTTGCATTGCATTCCACTGCACTGCTTTGCACTGGGTGAAGGTTAGGGTTGCATTGCAATCTCTTGCATTGCAGTGTGTTGCATTGCTTTGTGCTGGGTTGAGGTCAAGGTTGCATTGCATTCCACTGCACTGCTTTGCACTGGGTTAAAGTTAGGGTTGCATTGCAATCTCTTGCATTGCAGTGTGTTGCAGCGGGTTAGGGTTGGGGTTGCATTCCATTGCACTGCTTTGGGTTGCACTGAATTGCATTGCGTTGCACAGGGAGCTGGCTTTGGGGCAGAGAGCTGAGCCTCCTCCCTAGCAGTGAACCCACACCTCTGCCCATGCACAAAGCTGAGGCAGCCACAGGTTTTAATTAAAATTAACCGCTGGACGCAATTATTCAGCCATCAGGTAGCGGCCCTGCAGAAGGCCATGGAATTAAGAGCTGAACATTTCTTCCTCCCTTACGATGCTCATGGCCTGCCTGGGGGCACAGAGCCCCCCCGAGGGTCCCCTCACCCCCCTGCCCTTCCTGCAATGCTGCAGTTCCCACCGCTGCCTGCCCCAATGCATCCCTCAATCCCAGCGCTTTCATCAGCCCAACTCCTCATTAAGCTGCTCACCCCCACTGCAGCAATTACTCCTATTTATAACTGCCTGCCCTCGCGGAGCCCCTGGCTGCCCCCCCTTTTTCCCCCCCCTGCTGCTCTCACTGACACAGAGCTATTTTTACCCCTTTCCTCCCAGAGATGCTCCTCTCCCAGTTCTGGGTGTGGGATTTTGAGCAGCTCCGTTGTCACCATCAGCCCTAAGGCCACTGTCACAGCCTTGCTGTGTCCCCATGGATGGGGCAATGACACGTGGGGGGGGGGGGTTGGGGAGACCTGCCCAGGTGAGTTCCCAACAATGGGAGGAAATAGAGCCGCCCTTTGTTTTGCTACCTGCAGCTTTGGATGGAAACATTGCTCTGAGCTCTGCCTTAATGCCTCTCTGTGCCATTCCTCTGTGAGTTCAGCTCTGCAATGTGTGTGTGAAAGGGTTTGTGGGTGGGTCAGGTTTGTGCAAACCCTCTGCCAGCAGGGCAGGTGTGGGAGGAAAAGGGACATCGTTGATTCCTTCCAACATCAATCCTGCATGGCTTTCTGCTCATGAGAGCCTTCACCATCCCTCCCCATAGGACCACCAGCATCTCTATTGGGTAACCAGCATCCCTCCCCATAGGATCACATGCATCCCTCCCCATAGGACCACCAGAAACCCTATAGGATCCCAGCATCTCTCCCATAAGACCACCAGCACCCTTATGGTGTCACCATCTTTCCTCTCCATAGGAACATCAGCACCCCTATGGGGTAACCAGCATATGTCCCCATAGGATCAACAGTATTCCACCCCATAGGACTGTCAGTATCCCTCTCTATAGGACCACCAGAAACCATATAGGATCCCAGCATCCCTCCCTTGAGAGCACCAGCACCCCTATGGGGTCACCAGCATACATCCTCATAGGACCACCAGCATCCCTTCCCATGGGACCACCAGAAACCCTATAGGATCCCAGCATCCCTCCCACAAGACCAGCAGCATCCCTATGGAGTAACCAGCATAAATCCCCATAGATCCACCAGTATCCCACCCCATAGGGCTGCCAGCATCCCCATAGGACCACCAGCATCCCTGCCCTGCATGCAGCAGTGCCTGCAGGCTGCCAGCTGCCACGCACAGGGATTTTTGGCCACGGGTGCTGCCTGTGACCCCTCACCACGCTGCTCACCCCCCTCTCCCCATCCCCGCATGGTGCAGTGGCAGAGCTGCACATTACTCATTCCCACAGCACGTCGAAGCCATCTGGATGGCGTTGGCCCTTCTGCCACACGGCGGAGGATTGTTAACACAAAGCATATGCTTTGTTTGAAATTAATAATAATTTGAGGCTCTCACCAGCTGCTGGTAATTGGCTCCCCTTTCGCTGCCATAACCGAGAGCAGCGGGGTGGAAATGCAGCCACTTCCCAGCTCCTGTTGTAATGAGATCAGTGCACGCCCCTGGGAAAGGTGGGCCTGGTGCAGGGGGCAGTGTGACACAGGGGGGACTTTCCATGAGCCGCTCCATGCATCACAGCTGCAGGGTCTTCTGTGCATCCCGTGCTCCGAGCATCAGGGTCACCGGGCAACGCCGTGCAGCAGCAGGGTGGGCTCTGCAAGAAAGGGGCTTTGCAAAGGGCATTGCATCTGAACAGCGTTGCACATGCACAGCGTTGCATCTGAACAGCATTGCAGCTGAACAGCATTGCACCTGCATGGCATTGCATCTGAACAGCGTTGCACATGCACAGCGTTGCATCTGAACAGCGTTGCATCTGAACAGCATTGCACTTGAGCAGCATTGCACCTGCACAGCGTTGCATCTGAACAGCACTGCACCTGCACAGCGTTGCATCTGACCAGCATTGCACCTGCAGAGAATTGCATCTGAACAGCATTGCATCCACACAGTGTTGCATCTGCACAGCATTGCACCTGCAGAGAATTGCATCTGCAGTGTTGCATCTGCACAGCAATGCACCTGCACAGCACTGCATCTGAACAACACAAAGCCTGCACAACATCGCACCTGCACGGCTCTGCATCTGAACAGTGCTGTGCCTGCATTGCACTGCACCTGCACAGCGTTGTACCTGCACAATAATGGCATTGCACTTGCACAGAAGGAGAGGGAAACAGAGTGGCTCTGGGATCCGGACCTGCTGCTCACAGAGTCCATAGGGCTGTGCTCACGCTGTTTGCCCACATCCCACCGAAATCCCACGGGATCGATGAGGGTCGGCTGGGTGCAGCGCCCCGAGGCCATGGGATCGATGAGGAGTGAAGGAAATGCGGCCAAGGACGCGCGGTTTTACAGCTTCCTCCCCAAGAACGGCCGTGCTTTATGGACTGCTGGTAATTGGCAATTAATTGCGCTGCAGCCGAGGGCAGGAAAGCAGCCCGCATCCTCTGTACTGGTGGGCAGGTGAGAACAACCTCCTTTTTCCCAACCTTTTCTCCATGCAACCCCTCCAGTGATGTCTCAAGCCACCAAAAAGTGCTTAAACCCCCCCAAAACCCACCTGGCCCCCCACCTCCCCCCCCCACAAACACCTTGCATCCCTTTTCCTATTTCATATCCCATGCGTGTGCCCATGAGACAGCGGACAGAACCCAGACCCCACCATTAAGCAATTTTTATGAATGAAGGGCTCTGCCCCGCCCTACCCAGGGGCTGATTGACATAAATCCCAGCACTGATTAGGGGTTTGTCAATTAGCACCTCTAATGCTGCCCCATAATTGTGTTAGGGACTCTGCGGCGCGACGCTAATGCAGTTTGCAGCTGCACCGTGGCGCCTGGGATTCGGGCAGTGCTGCAGAGAGAGAGCAGCCCTAATGTGGGGAGATGGCCACGGGGAGAGCTGGGGGGGCATGGGGTGGGGGTGGATTGGCGGTGGGTTGGGTTGGGATTTGGGTTCAGTTGGGCTTGGGGTTGGGTTAGAGTTGGGTTGGTGGTGGGGTTGGGTTGGGGTTTCAGTTGGGTTGGGGTTGGGATGGGGTTTTGGTGGGATTGGCATTGGGGTTGGGTTGGGTTGGGTTGGAGCTGAGTTGAGATTGGGATTGGGTTGGGGTTGGGTTGGGATTTGGATCTCAGTTGGTTGAGTTGGGTTGGGGCTTCAGTTGGGTTGGGGTTGGGATGGGGGTTTTGGTGGGATTGGTGTTAGGGTTGGGTTGGGTTGGAGTTGAGTTGGGATTGGGATTGGGTTGGGATTGGGTTGGGATTTGGATCTCAGTTGGTTGGGTTGGGGTTTCGGTTGGGTTGGGGTTGGGATGGGGTTGGGATGGGGTTGGAGTTGGGTTGGGGTTGGGGTTGGGTTGGGTTGGGGTTGGGATGGGTTGGGTTGGGATTGGGGTTTGGATCTCAGTTGGGTTGGGTTGGGGTTTCATTTGGGTTGGGGTTGGGATGGGGTTTTGATTGGCTTAGGGTTGGGTTGGGGTTTGGGTCTGAGTTTTTATTTGAGCTGTTTGGGTTTGGATTTGGCATTGAGCTCTGATTTGTGTTCTTTGGGTTTGAGATTCAATTTGAGTTATTTGAGTCTGGATTTGGATTTAGGTTCGGCTTTGGGTTTGGATTTGAGCTGGGATTTGGGTTTTGATTTATTAGGGTTTGGATTTGGGTTATTTGGGTTTGAGTTTTAATTTGAGTTACTAAGATCTGGATTCAGGTTTGGGTTTAGGTTTGGGTTTAGATTTAGGTTTGGGTTTGGGCTTAGGTTTGGGTTTGAGTTTGGTTTCGAGTTTGGCTTTGGATTTAGGTTTGGTTTTGGCTTTGAGGTTGAGTCGTGATTTATTTGAGTTTGGGTTTGGATGTGGCTTTGTGTTATTTGGATTTGGATTTGAGTTTAGGTTTGGATATGGGCTGGAGTTATTTGGGTCTGGGTTTGGCTTTGGATTTGGGCTTGCATTTATATTTGGGTTTGGATTCGGATTTGGCTTTGGGTTTTGGTTATTTGGGGTTTGACTTTGGATTCGGGTTTGAGTTTGCCCTCCCCTTTGGGGTGGGGCATTGCTGGAGGCAGCAGCCCTTAAATCTCTGACCAAATCTCTGCTGTGATTAGCTGTGCTCCTAAATGATTTATAATCAGCATAACACAATAATGACAACGACTCCCTAATCAGATTACACCTCTCCATTTGTCTGGGGCTTTGTGCTCTAATCTCTTCCCCCCTCTCTCTGCCATCGATTTGTGTTTTCTCATCTCACGCTCAACACACTCCCATGCTGAGCACTGCAAAGGGGTTTTCCAGCCTTTTCATCCCACTTTTCTGGGCTTTCCATCCCAGCTCACATCTCATTTTCCACCCAAAAAAGGGAACGAGGAACCTGTTGAGGTGGGAATCCGACCACCCCGTGCTCAACCCCTGTGCAAAGTGATTAGCGGCTCCCTCGTTAGCCCAGAGCAGTGCAAATCTCATTACACCCATAGGATATCAGAGTCCAAAGGTGTTACCACTCCTTCACTTAACGAAGAAAAATCACGGCCGGAGGCAACGCAGTGGGATTGCAGCGGGGAGGAGAGGACTGTGTTAACATCCATTAATAATAAATAACCGCCATAATGAGCTCTAATTAATTTGGTCACACGTTAGAGATCGTTTCTTTCTTTTTTAAACTTGTAGGATTTTCTGTGCCGGAGCATCCCTGCGCCCTGGCTGTTCCCAGCCCCTTCCATTCAACGTGTGATAGATGGATTGATACGCAGCTTTAATCAGTGTAATATATAAAGCACTTAATTTGCCTTATTAAAAGTCTGCACTTTGGATTTTCAGGCTTCAGGAAATTAACTCAAGCACCTAACCATTTATTTGATTGAGAGAGAGCATAAATAATTCATGGCTTTTGCTTTGCCTTGGGTGGAAGAGCTGTGGGGTGATGGGGAACTTTCCCCAGCACCGGGACACGGCAGCTCTGCTTGGGGACCAACTTGTATGGTGTGCAACGTGCATCCCTGCAGTGTGCACAGCCTGCAAGCCGTGTGCAATGTGCAATGTGCAACGCCAGAGCTGTGCACTGCTGCCACTACGGCGTGGGATGTGAGTGCTTGAGGCTGTGCTTTGCCAGCTGGTCCTTATGGTGCGGGATGTGCATCTCTGGGATGTCCATCAACATCCAGCCTTTATGGTGTGGGATGTGCATCCCTCGGATGTGCATCAGCATCCAGCCCCTACAGTAAGGGATCTGCATCTCTGGGATGTGCATCAGCATCCAGCCCTTATGGTGTAGGATGTGCATCCCTGGGATGTGCATCAGCATCCAGACCTTACAGTAAGGGATCTGCATCCCTGCGATGTGCATCAGCATCCAGCCCTTACAGTAAAGGATCTGCATCCCTGGGATGTGCTTCAGCATCCAGACCTTACAGTAAGGGATGTGCATCCCTGTGATGTTCACCACCACCCAGCTCTTTAGAGTTGAGAGATGTGCATCCCTGGGACGTGCATCAGCATCCAGCCCCTACAGTAAGGGATCTGCATCCCTGGGATGTGCATCAGCATCCAGACCTTACAGTAAGGGATGTGCATCCCTGGGATGTGCATCAGCATCCAGCCCTTACAGTAAAGGATCTGCATCCCTGCGATGTTCACCATCACCCAGCTCTTTAGAGTTGAGAGATGTGCATCCCTGGGACGTGCATCAGCATCCAGCTCCTACAGTAGGGGATCTGCATCCCTGGGATGTGCATCAGCATCCAGTCCTTATGGTGTGGGATGTGCATCCCTGGGACGTGCACCAGCATCCAGCCCCTACAGTAAGGGATCTGCATCCCTGGGATGTGCATCAGCATCCAGACCTTACAGTAAGGGATCTGCATCCCTGCGATGTTCACCACCACCCAGCTCTTTAGAGTTGAGAGATGTGCATCCCTGGGACGTGCATCAGCATCCAGCTCCTACAGTAGGGGATCTGCATCCCTGGGATGTGCATCAGCATCCAGTCCTTATGGTGTGGGATGTGCATCCCTGGGACGTGCACCAGCATCCAGCCCCTACAGTAAGGGATCTGCATCCCTGGGATGTGCATCAGCATCCAGACCTTACAGTAAGGGATCTGCATCCCTGCGATGTTCACCACCACCCAGCTCTTTAGAGTTGAGAGATGTGCATCCCTGGGACGTGCATCAGCATCCAGCCCTTACAGTAAAGGATCTGCATCCCTGGGATGTGCATCAGCATCCCTGGGACATGCATCAGCATCCAGCCCTTACAGTAAGGGATCTGCATCCCTGGGATGTGCCTCAGCATCTAGCCCTTACGGTGCAGGCTGTGCATCCCTGCAATGTTCACCACCACCCAGCTCTTTAGAGTTGAGAGATGTGCATCCCTGCGACGCGCATCAGCATCCAGCCCTTACGGCGTGGGATGTGCATCCCTGGGATGTTCACCCCCACCCAGCTCTTTGATGGATGTGCACCCCTGGCTCCGTGCTTCCCCACTCCACCTCTATGGTGTGGGGCACGCACCCTTCGGGACCACGCTTAGCCGGGCTCTGTGGCGCACCGTGCCCCGCTCCGAGTCCGGCGGTGCCGATCCCACAGCGCGGGCGCGCAGTGCCCTCCAGCGGCCGCAGCTGTCCAGATGTGCACCGCTGGCGATGGGGCCGAGCACCCCACGCCCTCTCTCACTGCTTGTTCCTCTTCTTGGCCAACTGAAAGACCACGTTGTCGTATTCGGTGTCCCCGAACCACTCCTTGCCCTGCCGCAGCGGGACGGCTTTCTTGGGAACGGCGTAGTCGTCCCGCTGTGGGTTGTAGGGATATTTGTGCCCTGCAGGCTCCTCGGGGGCCGCCTGCAGCCTCCACGCTTCGCCCTTCACCACCTGGGGCTCATCGTAGACGGCGTGGGGGCACACACCCTCAGGCTCATCGTAGATGTGCTCCGGTTTAGCGCGGGGACGAGGCAACGGAGGATGCCCACCTGACTCCTGTATGCTGTCATACAGCGGATCCGGAGCATCAGCAGGGCCTTGGAGGATGCTCCCGAATTTTCCAACCATCAGCGACTTGGCGATGGTATCGAAGGGAACGGCGTACTCCAATTCACCCACAGCATCCTTCCTCACGCCCTTCTCCGGAGCTTTGGGCACGGCCGATGGGGTGGTGTGGATCAAAGGGCCGCAGGGTTCGGTGTAGATGCTCTTAGCACGGTGCTCTTCGTGCTCCTGAGCCCGCTCGGGAAGCTGGGTTTGTTGGCGTGGCCGTGTGCCCTCGTCCCCAGGGCCGCCCCGTTCCCGTTGCAGGGCGATGGCCGATTCGATCACCTGGAAGATCTCATTGCCTTGTCTGGTCTCAAACTCAAAGTTCCCTTCGCCGGAGGCGCAACGCCGGCCGGCCTCGAAGGAGAAGGTCACCTGGAGGAGGGGAACTGCATCATCTCTCCAGGGAAAGAGAGAGGTGGAGCTTGGGGACATGGATGGTGGGCATGGTGGGGATGGGTTGGTTGGATTTGGTGACCTCAGTGGTCTTTTCCAACCTCAGTGATTCTGTGGGGATGGTGGTGATGGGTTAACAGTTGGATGTGATGATCCTAGAGGTTTTTTTTCAACCTTAATGACCCTATGGGCAAGGGGATGGGTCAGCAGTTGAACTGATGACCTTAGTGGTCTTTTCCAACCTTAATGATGCTATGGGCACGATGGGGATGGGTCAACAGTTGGCTTGATGACCTTAGTGGTCCTTTCCAACCTTAATGACCCTATGGGCGTGGTGGGGATGGGTCAACAGTTGAACTGATGACTACAGTGTTTTTTTCCAACCTTAATGACCCTGTGGGCACAATGGGGATGGGTCAACAGTTGGCTTGATGACCTTAGTGGTCTTTTCCAACCTTAATGACCTTAGTGGTCTTTTCCAACCTTAATGACCTTAATGGTCTTGTCCAACCTTAATGACGCTATGGGCACAGAGGGGATGGGTCAACAGTTGAACTGATGACCTCACTGGTTTTTTCCAACCTTAACGAACTCTATGGGCATGGTAAGGATGGGTCAACAGTTGAATTGATGACCTTAGTGGTCTTTTCCAACCTTAATAACTCTATGGGCACGATGGGGACTGGTCAACAGTTGTATTGATGACTTTAGTGTCTTTTCCAACCTTAATGACTTTAGCAGTCTTTTCCAACCTGAATGACCCTATGGGCTCAGTAGGGATGGGTCAACAGTTGAATTGATGACCTTAGTGGTCCTTTCCAACCTTAATGACCTTAGTGGTCTTTTCCAACCTGAATGACCTTATGGGCACGGTGGGGATGGGTCAACAGTTGAATTGATGACTGTAGTGGTCTTTTCCAAGCCCAATGATTTTACAATTCTATGGTTTCCAGTCCTCCTCCCTCACAATCCCACCCTTTGAGCATCCCCATACCTTGTCCCTGCCGAAGCGCCGCAGGAAGCGGTATGGCCAGCTGTAAAGGACATCCCTGCTCTGCACATCCCGCAGTTCCAAGGCTTCCTCGCCCGCCCGCAGCACGAAGCGGCCCCGCAGGCGGCAGCGCTCCGAGGACTCGGTGGCCCTCAGCATCACCTCGAAGTCGTGCTCCATGCCTGGGGATGGGAGGAGGAGGGGATGTTTGCACCGTGCTGCAGCTCTCAGCCCCGGAGAGGAAGCGGTGTCCGGCTGATAAGGGCGAAAGCCGCAGTGAAACCCAGCCCAGCCTAACCGCAGTGCAGGAAAAGCACTCGAAGGCCATTTCTGCAAGTTGTGCTGCCTGCAGGACGCTGCTCGCCCACAAACACGGCCCCCTCCCCACACCCAGACACTCGCCTTTGTGGGAGCTGTACAGGGAGTTTTCAGCCATGGAGAATTCGCTGTCGGAGCTCAGCTCTCTGTCCTTCCCCACTGCCTGCTCCTCCTGGCTCCTCTGCAAGGAAAGAGTAAGGGCTGAGCCATGGCTTCCCCACTGCTGTTATCCCACCCATCCATACCCCAAAGGGACCCAACAGATCTCACAACCCGCTTATCCCATCCACCCATATCCCAATTTGATCCAATCCACCCCACAGCCCAGTTACCCCATTCACACCCTGCATGGATCCATCTCCCATACCTTACTTATCCCATCCAACCATACCCTAAATTGACCCAAGCATATCCCAAACGGGTCCATCCATACCCCCAATGGACCCAACCATACACCAAATGGACCCAGCATCCCCATGCCAAGGTTATCCCATCCATCCATACCCCAAAAGGATCCAACCATACCCCAAATGGATTCATCCATACCCCAAATGGACCCAGCATCCCCATGCCAAGGTTATCCCATCCATCCATACCCCAAATGGACCCAACCATACCCCAAATGGACCCAGCATCCCCATGCCAAGGTTATCCCATCCATCCACACCCCAAATGGACCCAACAATACCCCAAATGAACCCAGCATCCCCAAGCCAAGGTTATTCCACTCATCCATGCCCCAGAATGACCCACCCATAAACCAAATGGACGCACCCATACCTCAAATGGACCCAGCATCCCCCATACCAAGGTTATCCCATCCATCCATCCCCCAAACGGACCCAGCATCCCCCATGCCAAGGTTATCCCACTCATCCATACCCCAAATGGACCCAACCATACCCCAAATGGATTCATCCATCCCCCAAACGGACCCAGCATCCCCATGCCAAGGTTATCCCATCCATCCATCCCCCAAATGGACCCAGCATCCCCCATGCCAAGGTTATCCCACTCATCCATACCCCAAATGGACCCAACCATCCCCCAAATGGATTCATCCATACCCCAAACGGACCCAGCATCCCCATGCCAAGATTATCCCATCCATCCATACCCCAAACGGACCCAGCATCCCCCATACCACGCTTATCCCACCCATCCATCCCCCAGATGGATCCATCACCCCCAATACCCCGATTATCCCACCCACCCATCCCCACATCCCCCAACTCTCACCGGGAACGCCAGCTGGCACAGCCTCCTCACCCACCCCTCCGCCTCGCCACCCTCGGCCGCCAGCAGGTACCGCTTCTCGGTGGTCTCCAGCAGGAATGGGGCCGTGGCTTTGGGGCAGACCGCCTCGCCGCCCGCCTCGGCCACGTGCACGCAGTCGCTCAGCTTCACCAGGCGCCGGCTGCTCTCGCCCTTCCGCGGTTTGTCGGCGCTTTCGAAGAGCTCCAGGCGGGCGGTGGAGCAGGGGGTTTCCCGGTACAGAACGCCCCAATACTTTTTCCATTTCTGACGTGGCACGAAGCAGCAAAAGGAGAAGGGGAGGCAGGGTTAGCAGCGCTGCTTTCGCCCTTCCAGGGAATTTCGTCCCCGTGAGTTACAGTTTGCAATTGGTGCAAAATGCTCCGTGATCCGGGATCCCACGTGGCCCCTGGGGGACTGGGCAGGATGGGGAAAGCATCTCCAAGCCCAAGCACAGCATAAGGGAGACGTGGTCCCTGTGCTGCAAAGGGGAACTGAAAGCTGCTCAGCATCACCCAGCCTGGGGGGGATGTGGGGGAACCATCTCCGTGCCCATGGAAACCCTTTATCCATGGCATCCCCCTGCCCATAGAAACCCCTTACCCATGGCATCCCCTAACCTATGGCATCCCCCTGCCCATAGAAACCCCTTATCCATGGCATCCCCTAACTTATGGCATCTCCCTGCCCATGGAAACCCTTTGCCCATGGCACCCCCTAACATATGGCATCTCCCTGCCCATAGAAACCCCTTACCCATGGCATCCCCTTACCTATGGCATCCCCCTGCCCATAGAAACCCCTTACCCAAGGCATCCCCTAACCTATGGCATCCCCCTGCCCATAGAAACCCCTTACCCAAGGCATCCCCTAACTTATGGCATCTCCCTGCCCATAGAAACCCCTTATCCATGGCACTCCCACTGCCATTGCATCCCTCTTCTCATTGCATCCCCCTGCCCATGGCACCCCCTTACTCTTGGCATCCACTTATCCATGGCATTCCCCTGCCCATTGCACCCTTATTCTCATTCCATCCCCCTACCCATGGCATCCCCCTGCAATCCATGTCCCCCAAAATGCTTCCAGCTCCCCATTTACTCCCCTGTTCCTAAAACGTCACCCTCAGAGCAATCCCTGACTCACGCCCTCTTAGCAGGCACAGAAGTTCATTGCATTTTGCACGGGAGGTGTGCAGTTTTTGCACCAAAACTCACCTCCTGCAGGGCTCCAAAAGGAACCCGTGGGGCCCAGCAGCCGAATTGCTGCACCTTTTATCGGGGCCAAGCTCCAAACCCACCCCATTCGCTCTGCAGCCCCCACATCCTTCTGGGTGCTCATCCTCCCCACCCAGCATGCTGAATGACTCCTTCCTCCTTGCACAAGAGCAGCAGCCACCGTCACTGAACCGCAGCGCTCCCTGAAGCAACATTGCATGGGGGTTGCATGGCTTTGTGCCTAACCCCATCCCCCTGTGCCGAGCTGCAGAGGTGCTCCGGTTGCACTGCATCTCTTCACGCTGCGTCCCAGCACCGAATCCTCCAGCTAAGGATGCTCGGGGTGCTGCACATCCCACTGCTGTTGCTTTCAGCCCCCCTGCCGCCCCCCAAAGCCCTAGCAGGAAGCCCCTCGTGCTGCACCCTCACCTTGCCGAAGGTCTGCTGCAGCTGCAGGTGCAGCACGCCCTGTTTCACCACCGCCTCCTCCATCCTGCAGCCCAGAGCATCCATCTGTGCTGCCCCTCTGTCACTCAACGTCCCCACTGCCCCGTCTGCACCGACACCACGTGATGTGTGGTTGGGTGCTGCTGTTTCCTCCCCATGCTCCGCTTCCTGCCTTCGTGCTGTTACCATAAAGGGCAGCCGGGTGCACAGCTGCATGCGGGGCCCTGAGAAGCTGCTGGGGTGGGAATGGGGACCTGAAAAATGGGGGGGATGTGCTGAGGTTGGGGTGGGTGGGAGCACGTGGTTCATCTGCAGCGCGATGCTGCTGCTCAGCCTGGTGCATGGCATGGGGTGGAGGTGGGCATGGGGGGGTCGGGGGATGGGGGTGGGTCTGTAGCATTGCTGCTCACGGTGCACGGGGGAAATGCAGCCCTACGTGCGTGGACAGCACGGCGCCTGTCAGCACATGCAGGGAATGAAGCCCTCTGGGTGTGCAGGAGGAGAATGCATGCCTTGGTGCATGCAAAGCATAGCGCCTGCTGGTGCACGAAGAGCATTACAGAGCTCGTTGCATGCAGGGGGTGCATTGTTCAGTGCACGCAAAGCACCTCATCGGATGGCGCACGTAGGAAGCGTGCACATCACTGCACGCATTGCAGCTCAGCGCTCAGCGCACGCACGGGATTCGCTGGTGCTTGCAGGGAGCGCGTTCCAGGTGCATGAAAAGCACTTGCTGCATGCAGGGGATCCCCCGATGCGTGCAGGAAACGCGTCCGTTGGTGCACACGGAGCACCGCAGCCCCTCAGCGCATGCAGGGAACGCACCCCGCGGTCTCGCAGAGATGCACCCCGAGACACAGCTCCGCGCGCTCCGCAGCCCGTCGCCATTTCACCCTCGGGCCACGCGGGGGCAGCATCCCACGCACAGAACATCCGCGGGGAGGGAGACAACGGGGCCGGGTTACGCCCGGCAAAAACCCGCTCCGTGCTTTGCGGAGGAATCTGGGGGCGGCGGGGGGGGGTGGGAGCACCGGGGGCACGGCGAGCACGGGAGCAGCGCACGGGGACGAAAAGGGTGCGCGGCCCCTTTAAGAGCGATGTCAACAAAGCGCGCCCCTCCCTCCGCGGCGCCACCGGCGTCGTGACGTCACTCGGCCGCAGCGGGCGCCGCGCTGTTCCCGCGGGGGCTGAGGCGGGTGGGCGTGGCCTGAGCGAGCGGGCGTGGGCTAAGCGTGTGGGCGTGGCCAAGAGGGCGGTAGTTGTCAAATGGATGGGCGAGGTCAAAGGAGTGGGCGTGGTCATGTGGGTGGGCGTGGTCGAGGGGCGGCAGTTGTACAGAGAGCGGGCGTGGTCAAACGCGGTGGGCGTGGTTAGCGGTGTGGGCGTGGTTAGCGGTGTGGGCGGGAACGGCGCGTGCGCGGATAGGCGGGAGGGCGCGACGCGCATGCGCGGTGAGGCGGCGGCGCTGGTGGCTGAGGAAGGGGTGGGGGGGGCGGAGGCGGGCGCGTGCCGGGCCCGGCGGAGGCGGAGGGAGCGGAGCATGAATGGAGCAAAATGGCGGATCATGTGCAGGTGAGGGGGGGCCGAGGGCGGCCGGGGGGCTCGGCGAGGCTCCTCTCAGCCCTTCTGGGCCGTCGGGAGGCTCCAAGGACGGGCTCCGGGCCGGCTGCGGCCTAGCGCGGCCTGCTCTGGGCGGGCGGCGCTGAGGCTCGGTAGGCCGCGGCTGGGCCTGGGGCTGAGGGCTGCGGCGGGGCCCGGGGGTCCCGGACGGCCGGGGCGGCGCCGCGGGGCGGAGCTCCTGCAGCACGGCGCGGCTCCCGCTCGATGCCCGCCGCTGCCGGGCCTTCGTTAACCGGAGGGCAGAAGGGGAACCGCCGGCCCCGCGCGGATCCGTGAGCGCAGGGATGGCCGCCTCGCTCGGTTGCCGCGCAGCCGGTTGGTTGAAGGAAGGCCGCGTTTGGGTGCCGCGCCGTTAAAGCCGCTGGAGCTGAGCGCCGCGGGGAGCTGCCGCTGTTGTGGTTTGAAATCCTGCCTCCTCGCTCGGCTTTTCTTTGTTAAATATCGCGGTCGGCAAGTGGGAGTTATGTCCTTACGTCCCGTCCATCCCTGGAGGTGTTCAAGGCCAGGTTGGATGGGGCGCTGGGCAGCCTGGGCTGCTATGAGATGTGGAGGTTGGTGGCCCTGCGTGTGGCTGGGGGTGGGAGATTCGTGATCCTTGAGGTCCCTTCCAACCCTTGTGAGTTAGAAGCGGCCAAACGGGGTCGCGATGGCCGCGTTCGGCTCTCCGTTGAGTTAAAGTTTAACGGCTGCAATGTGGGAGATGCTCCACTCGGGGGACTGGTTTGCAAATAGGGCTGGGGAAGCGGCAGCCCGGTGTGGTTCCTGCAGGGCAAACAGAGCTGGAGGAGTCGCTCGGCGTTACGGCTGTGTGTGCTTTGCACGCTGTTGATGGTCTGTTTCTTCTCTCTGCTCCAGGTGCAGCATCCATGGAGCCTCGTGTAGTTCCTTTCGGCACAGAGGTTCCCTTCAAAACTGACTCTGGATGTGTTGTGCCTGCAGGACGCGGTGCTTTGTGTGAATAGGTTGAGTTTGGGGTGAGAAATGTTGACTGAGAGAGTGGTGAGGTGCTGGAACAGCTGCCCAGAGAGGCTGTGGATGCCCCGTCCATCCCTGGAGGTGTCCAAGGCCAGGTTGGATGGGGCCCTGGGCAGCCTGGGCTGCTATGAAATGTGGAGGTTGGTGGCCCTGCGTGTGGCAGGGGGTTGGAGATCTGTGATCCTTGAGTTCCCTTCCAACCCTTGGCCATTCTGTGATTGTGTGAGGGATCTTGCTGTCACCTCACAGCCCAGCCTGCTCGCCGCAGTTGGGTTTGATGAACTTAATGCTCTTAATGATTCTATGGCCTGAGCGAAGCTGCACAGCTCCCACATCAAACGCAGCAGTCACTGAGTTATCCTGCAACGTGTGCTGCCAGTGTGGATAATGGGGAGAGCTGTTTAGGTGGCCACATGCTGTGGGAGTTGGCCTTGTTTTAATAGGGGTTGGTGCTGCCAATAAATGCTGGCTGCTGGGAGCTGTGCAGAGTTCCCAAGGTTTGTGAGAGCTTTGCTTTGGGTGTTGCGTGCTGGCAGGCTGGGGTTTAACTGGACTGTTGATAGCTGATAGGTGTTAAGGTTATTGGTGCCTGGTGGGCACACAGAACTATCATAGAGTTTATTTGCAGAGCAGTGAGGAGGAAAGTGAGCTTCTGGAGTTGTAGTGAGGAGATACCACCCCCTCACAGGGCTTTAGAAACTGGAGGTGATGCAAACTGGGCTGTGATGCCGTGTAGCTGCAGCTGGGTGCCGTTTTCCTGCTGAGCAGCACTGCTGGAGGAGGCTGCTCAGTGTCTGCTGGGGTGATGCTGAGGCAGCAGCAGTGCAAATCAGGTGTTGTGGTGTGGCTGAAGGGCCCTGCGTTCTCCAAGTGAATTCCTGCACACCAGTTTGCCCATCTGTCAGCAAGCTCACGTCGCCTTCTGGATGCATATTGCTGATCCCAGGCTTGGAAGCATCGCCTAAATTTGTTCACACAGCAAAGCAGGCAGGCTACCTTTAGCTCTGTGGGCAAATACAGCCCTATTCCTCTGTCCCACAACACGTTGCAAACAGATTTGTTCATCTTTGCTTTCTGCTTTCCTTATGCTTGGATGTTTTCTGCGCTGTTGCCCTAAGATGGGATGTGCTTACTGAAAGTGAGCGTCCCTGTGGGAGAATGCTTGCTGCTAATTAATTCTGTGGGCTCTGAGCGTGGAGTGTTCTGTTTGTGTGGAGTTCTAACGAGTGATTGTGCCACAGAAAAGCCATTGTCACTTCTGTGCGAGTTACTCTTGCCTGCTCGTGGTAACCTGGCTCTGAGTTGAGAGGAATGAGATGCAAGAAGAGACTGGAGTACTGAGCTGGTACTCCTATAGAAGAACATGAAATCTGGCATCTCAAAGGAAACTGCATCTGTTTGGGTTTTTTTTTGCCTCTGTGTTACCTGACTGTGGGCTCAGTTTGGATGTTTCTGCGTGTTGGATCACCTGGCAGTGCTCTGCTCAGCAGAGGGTCGGCAGCAGGCAGGGGTTACTCCTTTCATCTCAAAGCCACTCCAGAGGAAACCTTGATCTGTGTTGGGATGGTCATTCTTTGGCTCTGTCCCCATGCGTGGCAGTGCTCTGCAGGGACTGGGGGCACTGAGTGTGCTCAGAAGGGACAACAGGAGGGTTTGGGGAGGGTCCTCAGTTTGCTGGAGGGCTCCATGCTCAGAAAACATCTCCCTGCCAGTGCTTCTGAGGTGTGTTTTCCTAGGGTGGGTGCTTCCATCACCAACAGGACCTTTCTTTTTCCCTTGTTTCCGTATTTTAGAAGACGTCATTTTGGCTCAAAAGCAAAATCTAATTTGGCTTTAGAAACCCACAGCGTTCAGCTTGCTCTAGAGGGAACCCTGGGGCCTGCACTGCGTGGTTCCCATTTGCTCTCCCTGTAACCCTGCACCTGCTTGGTGTAACAGAGGCACAGCCCGGCTGCACGTTGTTTGCAATACTTTGTTTTAGCTCAAGGTTTTTACCTCCTGTGTGTGTGTGTCATTGCTCTTATTGAGGGCTTGTATTTATCTCAGAATAGCCCAAGGGAGTGCTGTGGGCCCAGGGAGGGTACAGGCTGCCTCCACTAAAAATAGAGCTGGCAGCAGTTCTGTTGCAAATTAGGCTTTTTTTTTTTAACTACTCTGCTTGGATGCTCAGCACCGAGGCAGCAAAGTAACAGCAACGAGTGTTGGGTTGGGGCTGGAAAGCAGAGTAACTTTGTCATTGCTGATAACACCTCCTTGCCCTCAGTGTGGGCAGTGCAGCTGCTTTTGAGAAGCTTGCAGGGCTCGGGTCTGCTGGAACAGAGGTGAAGTTCTATTTTTACTACTTACAGTTGTATTTTTGCTGGTAATTTTCTGCTTCTAGGAGACATTTGCTGGTAGTAAAGGCTCCGTGCTCTTCTGGTGGTGCAGCTGTGTGACTGAGTTGTAAGAATCTAACTAAGAGTAACCACTGTAATCCGTGAGTTCGCTCTTCTCATCCAGCTTTGGTGCATCCCTTGCACAGCAGCAGTGCTGCTGCAGCTCTGCGTGCATCCTCAGCCAAATGCAACCAAACAGAACGCCAAACACCCCCAGCAGAGCAGGTGTTGTGCAGCAGGCACGACATGCATGCTCCCTATGGGTCGTACAGAGCAAACAAGCAGCGCCCAGTGAGCACTGCTCACACCTGTGCTCTGACCTGCTCCTGTTTGACATACTCACATGGACCAGGGCTGTGATTTCTGCATCGTCCACACGCTTTCCTTCAGCTCCTGTTGGAAAACTCGGTGCCCTTGTAGCACTGACCATGCGGTGTTTGTGAAAGCACTGATTACAGGAGTGAGAGTCCAAGGACGTTGTACTGGAAAATATTAATTCTGCTGTTTCTCTTTTAGCACTAGATAATGTCTGTAGCTCAAACAGTGCACTGAAAGTAATCTGCAATGCTTTTGCTGAGTTCGAGCAGCACTGGAGGAGCGTTAGAACTTCAGATGGTGGAAAACACACAGAGCTCTCAGGCTTACTTTGGTGCAGAGGGTTTCTGCTGCCTCCGGAGCCCTCAGTGTGGCAGGGAGATGTTTGTGGAAGAGGTTCTGCTCCTTCTCCCTCCGTTCAGCACTGTGTTGCTCCCATGTGTGCTTTGTGCTCTCTGTTTCCTAATTTCCTGGTTGCTGCTCGTTAGGAAACGGCCAACCTTTGCCAAGTGGGAAGCCTTCAGGTGCACAGGGAACATTCAGTCCTCAAAAAGAGCGGTGAAATCGGTGCGATTTCTGAAGCAGCACATTAATGTTGCACATAAATAAGAAGGTAAAGAGAGATGGCAGTGACTCATTCTCCCATACAAAGGTGTTGCTGCCGCTCAGCCTCCCGTTTTGTTCCCAAATGGAAGGAGCACCTGCGTGCTGCATTGGGCTGCTGTTCTCTTTGCTTGGGCCCTGCTGAGTCCTCCTGCCGGGTGAGAGCTTTCCCTGGGGCAGAACCAATCCCTCAGCTGCTCTGAGACATGGATTTGTGTTGCAGCACCGGGGAGTTCTCATTGCTGCTCCTGCAGTGTGAGTGGGGATCGGGGATAGCTGTGTGCAGCTGCAGGGCTGCGCCTTCACTCCGCGTTCCTGGAGGGAGCAGAAATGCAGAGGTTGCTCTGACGCTTCAGCCATCAGCCCCTGAAGTGCGGTTAGATTTGGGGCTGCTCCCTCCTGATGTGCTCTGCGTTGCGTTTGTTCCTTACCTCACAGCTGAGCAAATCGCTGCCCTGCCGGAGCAAAGCCTTGGTGGCACGGAGCAGCAGTGTTTATTTGCTCCCAGCTAAGATATTGAAGGGTTTGTGCTGTGTCTCAGTGGTTTCTCCAGTCGCTGAGGGTATCAGCTCCTCATTTTTAAGCTCCGTGTGATAGAATCCATCCTTGTTTCTGGGTGCTTTGTTGTCAGTGCTAACTTACAGGGGATGTTAGCACTGATCTGGAGCTGCACAGTGAAACAGCAGGGCTGGACCTGAAAGAAGTCCCCTTCAGCTCGACTTGAAGACCATTCATCTTAAGGAAAGAAATGAGAGCTGTTTATTGATGGCCTGGGAGATGCCTGGAAGTGCTGCTGCAATAAATAACTGTTTGAGATAGGCATAAGTAAGTTTTCTTTCTCTTGTTAGCAGGATAAATGGAAATGGGCAATTCATAGTTGAGATTCCCTTAAAGAATGAGGGCGATGAGCCACGAGACCTGGGTTTCACAACGGTGAGCGCTTAGGAGATGCATTGCTGTGCTCCTCTGTGGCTAAGAGTTGAATTGCTCCGTTAAAAAGCTTTTTTATTCCTGGTTGAAATAGCTGAAGTGACCTGAGCTGTTCTCTGAGCCTCAGTCGCTTCTGTCACCGCAGCCTTCTGACTGCTGCCATGAGTTTGGTAAAGCACAGCGATTCCAAGCCCTCACCTCAGCATCATCATCATCTTCCTCCCAGACCAGGTAATGCCTGCAGCTTGGGGGTCCCACCTCCCCAGACACCCACCCCAGCTGTGGCAGTGGGCACACAGGTCACTGCTGCTGGTGCCTGCTGCACACAGTGAGTGAGGGATTGCGTGCCCTCTGCTTCCCGGGCACTCATAGGGCCGCCTCTGGTGATGACATATGAGGGAATCAGTCGGGGGATATGAAAATGGATGGATGTGCTCAGGGTGCAGGTAACACATCGAGCACATCAGAGGATCTGTGGCTCGGGGAGGCAGAAAGCAGAAGGCAGGAGGAAGGAATGCCTTCCTTGAAACAACACATCTGAGCATTTACAGCCATGCACATCCTTCAGGATGAAACCCAGGCAGCAGCAAAGCTTGGGTGGATGTGATGAAGCCTGGTAGGTGCCTGTGAGGCTGCTGCTGGGGGCTCCCCGTGCCCACTGCTCCTTTTCTGCCTCTGCCATCTTGGGCATGCCAAGCACAGCGTGCCTTCCCTCCATTGCCTGAGATGGGAACTGTCAGCATGCTGAAGTCAAACCCTATTGAACTGAACCTGCCTGGAGCTTATTGCAACCCCTGGATGTAAAGAGCGTTGCTTAAGCAACCGTGTAATATAGGATCAATTCCACAGCCAGCCCCCAGGGGCTCCTTTTTAGGTAGCTGTTGCATTCCTTGTAGTGTTTATCATTTTAAAGATGATCACACATTGTTTATCTTCACCGTGGGGAAAACCCGGCGCAGTGATGAGTTTTATTTGCAGCTCGTGGTATAAATAAGATTGATGGGTTGCTTTTCTTCTGCTTTCTGAGCTTCAGAGCTGCTCTCAGCAGGCAGACATCCGAGGCCAAGATCTCATCAAGGGGCTGCTGTGTGCAGAGGATGACCCAACCCTCATAGATACAGAAGATCCCTGATGTGGATCCTCCCCATGAATGGGGTTTGCATCAGACCCCCAGCTTTGTTGTGCTCAGGGTGAGAAGAGATGCAAAACCAACCCGAGAACTGCAAAACAAACCTTCCCAGGTTGGGATGCTGAGTTAAATGTGTTCAGAAAGAGGCAGCTGCTGTCACAAATAGGTGAACATAGGGAAAAGGGTCTTGGGTTATAGGCAGCGATGTGACGAGGTGTCTGTCTGGAGGCTGGGTGAGAAGAGCCTGGAGATAGGGTGCAAATCTCCATTATTAGATGTTATTGCCACTCTTGACGGAAGGAAGAAGCATCGATACCATTTGGGTTTTGACTTTTGGAGGGCAAAAAGTGTGTGTGTACAGGAGGGGTCGAGTGATCGCTGAGCTCTGAGCTGAGGAGTCTTAACAGAGCAGTTATATGAGCACAGTTCAGGGTTCATGTAACTGCTCCGGGTTCACAGTTGAGCTAAACACTGCTTTGTGGGAGCTGGCTGGGGTTCCAGCTTGTCATTTAGCCTCGGTACAGCATGAAGTGTGTGAGAGAACGTGGACTGAAGGGCTTGGGTTGCTGCAGGATCTGTGGCTGTACCAGCGTACCACCCAAATCCCAGGCTTGCAGTGCTGTGCCAAAGGCAGCAGGGGAGCTTTGGGAGCCCGGGGCTGTCTGTTGTGACTCAGCACTTCAACGACAACTCACTGCTTCTCCTTCCAATGCTGTCCCCATGTCCCCAGCAGCCTGTCCTGCGTCCCCAGAGCCTGGGCCTGCTCCTGCTGCATGCCCTCAGACCAGAAGCTGGCCTTCTTCTCAGCTGCCCTGCAGAATCTTGCTTTGTAAATAATGTTTTCGGAGCCACTTGCTCTCAAAAGAGCGAAGAACACAGATGTTGGTCAGCTTGAATTGCCCTCGGTGCCGTTTTGCCTTTCAGCTCACCTTTCTGACCCTCAGCAATGCCCACGCATGCCAGAGCATTTCCATGCTTCACATGCTCTGCTGTCTCATGCTTTAGTGCTTATCTGGAGCACACAGGGCCCTCGCACTGCGTGGTCGTTACACTGAATGCTACCTTTTTATCTTGCCTGAAGGAGAGGCATTGCTCAAGAGCTCCCTGCCTCCTTGCTGCCCCAGTATCACCGTGCAGGAGTGAAGCTGGCTTGATTGCTGTCCCTTTGGTGGAGAGGATTTTAGTTTACCATGAGCATGTAGAATGAAAGCTCCGCATGTGGAGCCTTGGCTTGCTCTTGGTGTTGCCCTCCCAGGCTTTGTGTGCCACCTCTGCAGCTGTGCTTTTGGGGACAGCGTGAGAAAGAAGCATAGAGTGAACATCAGCTGGAGGTCTGGGCAGCTGAGGATGGCTCATGCAGCACAACAGGAGATGGGATGAGTGTGAACACCTGACGTGGACACGGACTCTCCATGGAGCTGCTGGATTTGTGCTCTTGGATAACTGGGAGTAGCTCTCCTGACATCTGTCATTTTTCACCTGAAAGCTGTGCTGTAGTGGCTGCAGCATCCCCTGTCGGTGGCCCTATCTCCTGGGTGACCTTGGAGCTGAGGAGGTGCTCTGCTGGAGCCCTGTGGGCTGTGAGTGTTGTGTGGCTCTGATGGAGTTAAGGCAGCGGGTTCTGCACATGGGCTGGCTCGGGTCCCACGCTCTGCACCAACAAAGGGGGTTGGTCACAGCCAGGCTGAATAAAAGCCATTGGGCAGTGCCACTGAGCCCCCACAGCAGTGAGAACTGGAGTTTGTTGGAGCTGTGAGGGCTGTTACGAGGAAGCTCTATTCCTGAGCTCAAGGAATTCATGCAGGGGGTGTAAAACAGGGCAGAAAGAGCTCTTAAAAAGACAAGTGCTTCTTTCCAGAGGTGTCACACGCTCTCTAGAGCCCTTTTCATCTACAGGCAGTGGATCCTTATGGGGCACTGCCTGGGGAGCCCTCTGCCAGCCACGGGTTTGCCAGAAAGCAGTGAAGTTGTTCACAAGACTCATCTCCTGGCTTTGAGTTCCTGCCCTGTCTCCTCAGCAGGGGTAACAAAGCAGGCTGCGGGATGCTGGGATGCCTTCCTGCAAGTCTCTCACTGCAGAGGACCCCATCTGCATGACTTACCCAGCAGATGTACTCATTACCTGGGAAAGGGCAACCAGGGTCCCTCCTTGGGTCTCTTGTGATGCTGTCTCATCTGGTGGTGGCTTTGGCAGCATCAAAAACTTCAGTGGTTTGGTGTGGAGTTGCTGCAGTTGTGCATAAGAAGTGCTGGGCTGTGTGCTGTCCCTGGCACGGATGTGGTTTTTACATGAGGATGTCTCAAGGAATAAAGTAAGCAGCTGATGCTGTCCTCCTGTGCTTCATTTGTAATGGTCTCCTCCTGGAAACCTAGCAAGGAGCCCTGCAGCAGTGGGAAATACCTGCTTGTCAATCCAGCAGGAAGAACCTGAGGGAATATTGATATCCATCCACGGAGCTGCTTTTTAACTGGGACACCTTGGGGGAAAGCCATCTGCCTGGATCACAGTGAATATTTTCCAGTTGTTTGAGCACACAGTCTGCCTGGTACTTCTATTTCCCTTCAGTGCATTCACAGGGGCACTGCTCAGAGGCATCCATTGCATCGTTTGTTCTCTTCTGCTTTAGGTAGTTCTGGCACGTAGTGCTGAAGGTTTAATGTCAGTTCCTTCCAGCATCCTGGGGTGCTGAGGTCTGTCACACTGCCCTGCAAAGGGAATCCAAACAGAGATGGGGGGTTGCCACTGCTTGGCACAGAAACAGCTGTGGCAGTGCTTTCGGGCTGGAAGTAAACTGCAAAACCTCATTTCTCATTTATTTTTCTCTCTGTTCCAGAGCCTAGCCCAGCTAGAGAACCTGTGCAAGCAGCTGTATGAGACCACAGACACTGCGACACGGCTCCAGGCAGAGAAGGCCCTGGTTGAGTTCACCAACAGTCCCGACTGCCTGAGCAAGTGCCAGCTGCTTCTAGAAAGAGGGAGTGTATGTAAACCAAAAACATCTCCTGTGTATGTCAGTCTTCTGGACATGGATGGGGCTGCTGGCCCCGGGTTCTGCTATGCAGTGTTTGTCTTGCACACCCAGCGTGTTTGTGTGTCTGTCTCAATTTGTAGACATCCTCTGCCAAAGAAAGCATTGGCACGCTGATGGCAAGCACTGCAGCAGCATAATTAGCTGCACATAGTTGTCAGTTCTGATGCCTGGTGGGCTTTGCTGCATTCTTTGCAAGCTGCCACCCAGCTGTGCCAAGCTTTAAGTGGAAGGTGTTCTAATGGCAGTGGGGGGGGGGGAAATGGTTTGTGCACAGAGGTTCAAAGGAGATAAAACTAATATCTGAAACTCAGATTCCCAGCAGGCAGTTAGCTTAGCATCCAGCACTGCTGCTTGATGTTCTTATTGTGAAATGTGCACTCAGTGCCTTGTTTTTCTTCACAGTCATCCTACTCCCAGTTGTTGGCAGCTACATGCCTTACGAAACTCGTGTCACGCACAAACAACCCGCTACCATTGGAGCAGCGAATTGATATCCGTGAGTACAAGGCTTGGTTTTGCTGAGTGAATGTGAGAAGTTGTTGTGCACACTTTCATCCACGAGTGGGAGGCCTTCTGCAACCTCCTGTGTGTTACACTTGAATGTTTTAAGGTATAGAGTGGAAAGAAATAATTCTCTTCCCCGGAATCTTCTCCTGCGTTGTTTGCTGGTAGAGCTCCAGGTTGAAGATGTAGGGTTGTGGAGATGGAGGGGATTGATGGCTCTGTGGCTCGTGAATGAATCGTTGATACGTTCCCCTTGGAAGTTAAAATACACATGGTGCTTTCCCCTTTAGAGGGCATGCTTTCCAAAGTGAAATTTTTTCTGGGTCTCTGAAATATCAGGCAGAGTGTTTCCTAAGGGAGCAGTCATTCTGTCGCAGTGCTCTTCCCTGGAGAATGACTGATGCTTCCTTTCCTCCAGGGAAGGGCTCTGAATCTGCCTTCGTTTGTAGAAGTGATGCAATAAATGATCATCCCTGAGATCTTATAAACCTTTCCAGCTTTTCTCCCTCCTGACACGTGCATACAGAGGATGGGATTTGGTCTGGTAACACAGAATGAGTTACCTTTGGGGAAGTAGCTCACACCTG
Organism: Chrysolophus pictus; assembly: GCA_037305975.1. Taxonomy (NCBI): domain Eukaryota; kingdom Metazoa; phylum Chordata; class Aves; order Galliformes; family Phasianidae; genus Chrysolophus; species Chrysolophus pictus. Next base: position 1,555,494 of record CM074597.1, on the reverse strand, counting down.
TCTGTCTGCTTTCCAGATCTGTTCCACAGCTCTGGCGCCTTGAAGGCACAAATGAAATCCACGCTTTTATCCAACCCACTGCTGTGCTCATCTTAGGATTGATTTTTTTTTTTAACTGCTTTCACAAAGATACTTTTATCCTAACACAGCATTACCACCTCAGCTCCAGCTGCCGTGCTTTTGTCTGTAGAAAACCCTCTTCTCTGTGTTCCAGGAAACTATGTGCTCAACTACCTTGCCACCAGGCCGAAGCTGGCCACGTTTGTCACACAAGCACTGATCCAGCTGTATGCTAGGATCACTAAGTTGGGCTGGTTTGACTGTCAGAAGGATGAATATGTCTTCAGGAACGTGATCACAGATGTCACAAGGTTCTTGCAGGTCAGAATTTAAGATGAATGCACATCTTGTGGGATTTGAAAGTCTCTGTGTTTCCTCTGTATTGCTCTGCAGCTCTGTTTGGTCTTTGATTTGATTTGCATTTGTTGACTGAACAGTGACTCCAAGGCTTAAAAGCTAAAAATCGACCTGCTCTGCCAGCTGTCCTCATTTAATATTGGTAGAGTGGGGAGGTTTTCCAGTGGCTCCTGTATAGATAGTGTGCAAACACTGAGCTTATGGGCAAGAGGTGGCTCCCATAAAGAAGTGGTGAAGTCCCAGACCTAAACCTGCCTGGATTTGTGTTGCAGGTGAGTTTGGTCTTGGAAGTTGGAAGAGATCAGGGCAATTTGAGCAGGATGTGCTAACCGAGGTGGAGCTAGGGAAGGAAACATCATCTATTAGCTACAGAACAGAAACTGGGGCAAGGGAGCAATACAGGTTACTTCTCTGGAACCATTTGCTAAGTGGGTTGCTGTTTCTAGTGAAGAGGTATCCGTAGCAGACTCGTTTCACAACGGGGCCCCTGTTGTTAGTCTGCAGTGGAGCCAGAGGCCAAAAAGGCTGTGAAGAATGGGCTCTCTTCCCTGGGAGATAGGCTCAGGCCGTGGGGCTGCTGCTCATGTTATTCCAGGTCTGCAGTTCAAAAAGAAGAATTCCTTTCTCAGAGTTTCCATCTGACAGCTTTGGAGCCATCCTAATGTGGCAGAAGTGTCTGCACAGCTGCTGTTAAAACCAAGGAAACTGATTTAAAAATAAACCATCACCATCACCAATCTCCTCTGGGTTGGGGTATGAAACAAACATGGGGATTAAACTATTAAATAAAAGGAGCCTATTACTTATTAGCTCACATTACCACATTCTTCATAAAACCTTTGCATTGTTAATAAGATCAAGTATTGCATAACTGCATTTAAATTCTCATTTGATACTGCTCCCAGGCTTCTTCCCAGTCATAATTCTACAGGGATAAAGCAGTTGTGGAGAATTATGTCTAGAAGTCTTCCAAACAGAAAGATCAGTGACTAACAGTGATTTTCCTGAAAGCAGCCCAGCAGTAACTCCTTTCCCTGTCCCCTCTTCCTCAGGATAGTGTAGAACACTGCATCATAGGAGTGACAATCCTGTCCCAACTAACTAATGAAATTAATCAAGTAAGTGCTACAGCCTTCCTCAGTGAAGTAAGTGTCCAATTTTCTCATTCATATTGCTGTGTCCTGCTGTGTCTGTGCGTTGTTGGGGTTTTTGTTTGTATTTCTTTTCTATGGGTTGTTTTCCTTTTTGGTGTGGGGAGCATTGCGTAGTGGGTGGGATTATTTTTTTTTTTCCTTGTTTGTTTCTTACACAGTCCCATACCTGTGTGGTAAGATGCTGCTTCCTCCTGGCCTGAGGAGCTGTGTTGTTTCACTGGCATCTTCCATCTTCTCATACTTCCATGTAACCTTTTGAGATCAAAAAGGAGGGAGCAGTGCTACACAATGAGTCGAGCCTACCCAGCAAAGACCAAATCCAGAGCATCAGGACATCACTGCCACCTCCACTAGTCAGACCCTGTTCATTGTTACAGCTTAGTTCTTGTGCCAGGAGGTATTGACCAAGGAGATAAAAACAAAGAGGATTTGTCAGATTGTGGAGGCTTTTAAAGCAACCTGTTCATTCAGTGCTGGATTTTGGCACGTTCCCAGCAGATGGTTCCCAAACAGTTCAGGTTCATTGGGGTTAACGAGTGCTGTGGCTTTGCTTGGTGCTGTCTTACATCACTTCCCTGACGAGTGGCACAGAGTTTGCCATAGCACCATTGGTGGCTTCCATTGCCCATAGAACTTAGTGGGTTTTGCTGATTTTTAGTATCTTACTAAGGAAAATTGTAATTTCTGCTAATAATTGGACTAATCCCAGCACCAGTATGGATTGATCCTCGTGTGGGGTTTGAAAGATGATGACAGACAGTCTCCAGAACTAGAAATGTTGGAGGAGGTGTTATCCTGGCCAGGTCAAAGCACTGGTTTCTCCTGCTGAAATTGAAGTTCAGCATCACTGAGTTTCCCAAGCCCTTCTCTGTAACCTGAACAGCATCTGCATTCATTTCAGACCCAAATTCACTTTCGTAAGCCTGGCCAGGTCAGTAAATCCAAACCTGCAGCTCTCCTCCTGCCTCTCGTGCCACATCATTACTGTGACAGCCTCCTTGCTCAAACTTTGTCCAGTGCCTTCATCTGCACTAAGCAAAGGTCCTTCACCTCCACACATCAAGAATGGAGGGGCTCTGCCTGCCTCCATCACTCAGCATCCTTGCAGAGCTGCCCTTGTGCTCACAGCAGTGATCAGCACAGGAACTGGCACCTGTTCCACTTCCCCACTCTCTGCAGATTGATGTAAAAACAAACAAAAAAAAAAACAGTGAACTCAGAGGCTTCACTCAGAATTCCCTTCCTAAAACCTCGCATATCAAATCTGCCGCAGTTTGCTGTTCATTCCTGTGCTCTGTGTTAGCCCTGCGCAGGGCTGCATCCAGTGACTCATCTTGGAATGTCTAAAAGTGCCACTACTTGCAAAATAATCCTTCTGTCAACATTCCCACTCATCAGAGTGGGGTCATGTACACAGCAAACAAACAAGCAAAAAAAAAAAAAAATCCCACCTTGTCCTCAAGCTTTTTCTGGTAACTATTTAAACTGCCATTTATGTTATGCAACAGCAGAATTTGCTAAAGCTCTGTTGACTAAAGCTCGCAGCACAAATAGAATAGAGTGCTTAGGAACTGTGTAGAGGTATCAGTTTTCATCTGAAGTGCTGCACAGACTTGCCTCGAGGTGCTGTGTGCCTGCTGTGTTACAGGAGTTCACTTAGTTACACCACGTGGCCTCGTGGTGAAGGAAAGGGAAACTCTCGTTTGCTGCAAGCACAGAAGTATGTGGGATTTGTAATCACTGTGGAAAGCCCTATTGCTCTGTCCCACGATGACTGACTGCCCATCACGTAACTCATCCTGTGTTCAGATGAAGCAGTCTACAAAGTCACACAATCTGTGCTGCCATAAGCCTTTGTTAGTCCACGTTCAGAATGCATTCACTGAATCGGTGTCTTTGTTACCCATTGTAAAGCAATCTGTGTTTATCTGCCTCCCATATCACGTGTCATCTTTTATTCTGATACGATGAGAGATCCAGATCTGGAGTTCATAACAGATGCACCAAAGTCCAAACTCTCTGCTGCTGGTTAACTCTCCTAGTTTTGTTCCCATCTGTGCAGGTTCAGGAGGGGATATGTAAGTGGCCTTTTAATTGCTAGTAGTTGACCAAGTGTCTGCCCAGCGGCTTCAGGTAGGATTCAGCTCTCAGGAGCACTTCACAAAGCAGTGCTCGAGTTTCTCAATGATTCTGTCCTGCTGAAAATACCACCTGCAATCCTGCTTTGGAGGAGGTTTAAATGAACTTGAGAGTAAGCCAGGGATACAGCAGAACGGTGTTTTAGGTGAGATGTTCCACTGTAAGCCAACAGTACGCTTTATCCATGGAGGAGGTGAGGGCAGAGGAGGAAGCACAGAGGGCATATGTCCCCTGGTGCAGCCCGCTGGTGTCATGCCATGCTGGACAGGGAAGCCTTGGTGCCCCCAGAGCTGCTGCAGCACTCCTGTGTGTTCTGCTGGACTTGTGCCACCTCTGCCCATCAGTTCTAAGCTCTGCTTTTCTCTCTGCCCAGGCTGATACTACTCATCCACTGACCAAGCACAGGAAAATAGCCTCTTCCTTCCGAGATTCATCTTTATTTGATATTTTCACACTGTCATGCAATTTACTGAAACAGGTAAGGAAGCCATCGTTTGGCATCTCTCCTGGGGGCTGCGAGTTGGGGCAACAGCTTTTGGGCTGGCATTCCTTCCAATACAAATCTTGGAATGTGTGCTCTGTTCTGAATTTGCTTTTTAGGAAAGCTTCCACTTGGGTTTATGTTATCTATGCAGCAATTGCACAGATTTGATTGGTTCAACTTTTATCCTTCCAGCTGAACAACGTGTCAGCGTTGACAAATAGCACAAAGAGTGAAAAGCAGACTTTATTTTAAAGATGGTTTAAAATGAGCAGCTCTCGTTCTGCCAGTAATAAAGCGGGGATGTGGGTGTGATTTGATCTTCTTATCCTGATTTCCAAAGGAAGCATGGCCTGCATAGTTGCACTGGTTTTCATTCCTTGTGCACCCACCCTCCTGAGCAGCTCTAGTAACATCTGAATCCAGCTATTTCTTTCAGATGCATTGGGGATGTATTGGAATGGGATTCCTCCAGCTTTGTGAAGAGAAGCTCCTGGCCAGGTGGCTCAGCTGAGGGTTGGAGTATAGTGCAGCCTTGCTTGTGTTTGTGGAAGGTGTTGAAGCAGGACAGGGTTTATATGAATGCCCAAATCCTTTTGAGAGTAACTGGTGATACGCTGGGCTGCTAGAAATCAGTGATCACGCTTCTATCAGCATCCATAAAACAGCATGCAGTTAGGCAGCCCCAGAAGAATAACTCATTGTGGAGGGGGTGAAGAAGACATTCCAGCCACTGTTGGCACGGCTCATGGCAGTGTCAGCACACTGCAATATGTTATTTGCAGTAGGCTTAAGCTGGAAGAGGTTTGTTTTGTTTCGAGCACAGAGCAGTAATACAAAGCAGAGAGAGGCTGGCCTGTCCCTGGAGTGCAGACCTGAGTGCTGCATTTAAGCTGCAGTGAAACGACCTCGTGTCTCAGACCCACCGAGTTCTTTGTGTCACTTGAGAGTGTGTGTGTTTTCCCCGGGCGTAGCAGAGCACTGTAACTGGAGCAGGGCTGATACAGATCATCTGTGCAGGAGAAGTGAATGCACTCCTTTCCATCCGAGGGGTAGGAGGGGTGACAGGATTCCCTGCTGCTAGGTGCTTGTCAGCACAACGTGTATTCTTGTGTTTAACCTTAATAAGAACTTCTGTATCTCGTGAATCTCACGGTATAATTGCATGCTGGCAGGCCTGGCTGCTTCTCTCCTGTGCAGCACAAACCAAGTGGGAAAGGAAGCCTGTGTTTACCCATCTCACATGAAGACTAAGTGTGTAGCATGCTGCCTGTGGAAGTGTGGGGCAGCAGGGCTGGCTGCTACGTGATCCTTGTGGCTGCCACATCCCCGTGAAGTTGAGTTGTGTCTCAGCCTCAGCTGTCACCTTGATTTTCTTATTTCTGCTTTTTGAATCCACCGTATCTTACAGGCTTCTGGGAAGAACCTGAACCTAAATGATGAGAGCCAGCATGGTCTGCTCATGCAGCTTCTAAAGCTCACTCATAATTGCCTGAACTTTGATTTCATTGGCACGTCAACGGATGAGTCCTCAGATGATCTTTGCACTGTGCAGATCCCAACCAGTTGGAGATCAGGTAATCCTGCTGGGGGAAGAGGCCTGGATGGAAACGTACCAGCTGGAAATCTGGGTGACTTGATAAAGCCTTCTTTGCACTTCGACTTGTACATACAGTGCCAGACGTAGAGGCCAATTCAAGAAACAGTAAATTATTTAGGGAAAAAAAAAAAAAAGGAAAAAAAAAGCTATAAATAACAAATAGCTTGTCACCTGTTCTTTACACCCTTCCTTTTCTCACCAGGCATTTTGCAGGCAATCCTACAGGCTGCTTTCTTAAAATATTATCCTGTAGTTTTGTCATAGTGCCATATAGCAGCTGGTTTATTTCTGGAAAAGCCAGAAAGCAAGTTATGTAAAAATGTAAAATCCTTTGGAGATGTTCTTCTGAGTGCAGTCCTCTGTGTGACAGGCATGCAGCTAATCTTGATTTGGACACATACGCCTTAGATTTCTGGAAAGCAGTGACTGGAGGTGTTGCCAATAAAGTGTTCTGTTCTGTTTCAGCATTCTTGGATTCTTCGACCCTTCAGCTGTTTTTTGATCTTTATCATTCCATCCCTCCTTCGTTTTCTCCTCTGGTAAGTTGGTTGTTTATGTTCCTTACAGACTCCACAACCAGCAGGTGTTTGTGGGGCTCATCCAGGAGGCTTGCTGTTGGACCTCACGCTTTGTTTTGGTGGCACTGCTGTTCTATCTGTAACCCCATTCACTTGGCATTCGCTACTGCAACTGCACCTTTGGAATCTATTCTCAGTGAAATTCCAGAGGTTTGAGTTAAGAATGACTTAATAGCTCCTTGTGGTGTTCTAATCCCTCCCTTTCTGCTCACTCCCTGTCCCGTTCAGGTTTTGTCCTGTTTAGTGCAGATTGCCTCCGTACGCAGATCCCTCTTCAACAATGCAGAACGAGCAAAGTTTCTGTCTCATCTCGTTGATGGAGTCAAGCGAATACTGGAAAACCCCCAGGTGAGTGTTTGAGTGCAGTCACTGGAATTCTCTGCCTCCTCTGCTTCAAGTTTTATCGCCAGAAATGCTTTCTAATGTACACATTCACCTTTGGCACTGGGGAGAGCGGTGCGGCGTTTTGCTGCTCTCTTCTTTCTGTACTGTTCCGCCTCTGTCTCTTCCTCTTGCTGAGTAGTGCTGGTTCTCAGTTCTCCCTTTTTTTTCCTCTCAGAGTTTATCAGACCCAAACAACTACCACGAGTTCTGCCGATTGCTGGCCCGATTGAAAAGCAATTACCAGCTGGGAGAGCTGGTGAAGGTGGAGAACTACCCCGAGGTCATCCGACTCATTGCCAACTTCACCGTGACCAGCCTGCAGGTACGAGCTGCTTCCACTGCCCTCGCTGGCTGTTGCACTTTCTGTGCTGCAGAAGTCAAAACAAACGGATAAAATAATCACAGCTCACTGATTTCCTTTCCTTTCTGCTGGCTCTTCAGCACTGGGAGTTTGCACCAAACAGTGTTCACTATCTGCTGAGCTTGTGGCAGCGGCTGGCAGCATCAGTGCCCTACGTGAAAGCCACTGAGCCTCACATGCTGGAAACATACACACCAGAAGTCACAAAGGCGTACATCACATCCAGGCTGGAATCTGTGCACATCATATTGAGGTATGAAAAGCAGAGAGATGGCAACACTGCTGCTGCAGGCACCAGGATCTGGCACAGGAAGCTCTAGTGGTTCTGTCCTGAGTTTTCTTTTAGGAACAGATGTGGCTGCAGGAAGTTTTGTGGGTCGCCAAAGGGTTTTTCAGGGAAGCTTACCTTAATCTCATATCCTGTCTTTTATTACACAAAAGAAAACATGCATTTTCTAAGCATTTTTTTGTTGTTGTTCGTTTAGACCTCAATCAGTCCCAGATGTTTGGGATTGATCCGGGTGGTTTTGGAGGTGCTATCTCACCCACCTGCAGCCATGCCATTTGCACTCTGAATTCCCATCCTAACAGAGAGGGATAAGCATATAAAGAGTGATTCACTTAATTTTTAATCTGCTGTAGGATGGCACAAATCATGCCTGAAAGTATCCCTTTTATTTTGAATGTGAAGGCAGCCTGGAGGACCCTGCTGCAGTGCCTTTATTTGCCTGGGATGAGTTACACCTTGTGTTTGTATGTCAGGTATAGAAAAATAATCTTTGAATGAAGGGGAGACAAATCAGCTTATCCCTTTTGAGAAACCTAACGAAGCATGGGTGGAACAGCAGGTTTATTTAATTTTGGTATTCGCAGTGCAGTGCAGTGTTGAGGTTAATGCAGTTAGAGAGAAAGGAAACTGAAACATCAAGAAAGATGGAAAGCTTTATGTAATAAAGACAGCCAGACAGAGAACTTGTTCTTGGCACTAAACTAACCATATGTAACCGTAAAGATGTAAGAAGAGCTTACTCATCCCAGCTCCTCAGGGTCCTTCCACCTGAACCACTCATGTTTTCCTGATTTATGGCTGCAGCAATGTTCACATTATTAGATCAGTCTGTGCAGCTCTCCATCATGACAGAGACATCACTCACTGCAATGTGTGTGCCCAGGGGAGGCACCTCCATAAGCTTACGTTCCAGGTTGGGCCATCACTGCCTTTTAAGTCCTTACCTATGCTGCTCTCTTGCTGCACAGAGATGGTTTGGAGGATCCACTGGATGACACTGGCCTCGTGCAGCAGCAGCTGGATCAGCTGTCCACCATTGGCCGGTGTGAGTATGAGAAGACATGTGCTCTGCTCGTGCAGCTCTTTGACCAGTCAGCCCAGTCCTACCAGGAGCTGCTGCAAAGTGCCACCGCCAGCCCCATGGACGTTGCTGTGCAGGAAGGTGAGCTCTGGGAGAGCACTGGTTCCAGAAGCCTGCGTTCCTGGTGAAATCCACACAGGGCAGCCAGATTTTGCACGTGTTCCCCTAGGGAGGTGTTCTGTGGTACAGAATATTCTTGACTGTGGACAGGCACTCCCAACACACAGAGGTGTTTGCTGAAGGTGTTGCTGTCCTGCAATTGACTGCACACTTTTTTGGGGGAATGATTGCATCCATCTGCATGCCCAATCTCACAGAGATGGGTTTTAAAGATGTTTTCTGATCCGTGGGCGATCAGCCATACTGCCCTGTCTGTCTGTTGTCTGAGGGAGGGTGTGGAGCATTCATCTGAACTTCTCCTCTGCCTGTGCAGCAATTGGTTGGGATGAGTAACTGGAGAAAGCTGCAAATCTCTGTCTGAAGGGGAGTGTCTGTCTGCAGCACAGTGTGGGCTCTGCACACTCTTTGGTTTAGGAATCCTTTAACATTAGCCATAGAAAAAGCAACACCTTTTTTGAGATGCGGGTACAGCTGTGTTACGCCCCTTCTCTAATAACATAGCTGGCTTATCCTTCCTTGCAGAAATTGGGCACATCAGCACAAGTTTAGAGACTACACATTCCTTCCGAAGCAGTATTTGATCTATTGCAGTGCCATTGTGTGGGCAGAACTCTGTGTGATGCTGACTTCTGCATCAGACACATGGATTTTAAAAGGATAAGTGCTGCCTGCTGGCACCTGCACATGCTTAAATACACAGGATGCACTTTTACAAGGAAGTGACTTTCTGCTAAGGAATAGCTTTAAATAATGAACATCTTCCAAGCAAACCTGGCATCCTTTATTCCTTTCCTAGTAAAGACATGCTTGTTTTCCACCAGGTGGAGAACTGAGTACTCCTGGTATACTTGGCACTAAAACAGAAAGATAATCCCATCTTTGCCAGCCTGAACTGCAGGTCTCCTCGGTTTCCTCCATGTGATGTGACGAGTTTGGTTCTGATGTCCTCTGTTGGTTGCAGGGCGCCTGACGTGGCTCGTCTACATCATCGGGGCAGTGATTGGTGGTAGGGTCTCATTTGCCAGCACAGATGAGCAGGATGCAATGGACGGCGAGCTGGTTTGTCGGTAGGGATGCTGACTGCTTTCTAGCTGCACCATCCTTGAAGTCTGTAAAAGAACTGCTATCATGAAGCTGTCGCCATGTTCTTCCCCTCTCTTCGCTGAAAAGAACAGTGTGGAATTGGCCATCCTGAAAGAAGAGATTGGCAGCTCTGGCTACAGCCAGGCAGCAGATTTCTGCTGAGGCTTGACTAAATTGGGAGGGCTGGGTTGTAAGAAGGAGGATGAGAGGGGAAGAGCATGAAAAAGGGGAGTTCATTCTGGGCTTAAATGCATGCGTTGAAGTAGAACTAAATGAATGATGGTTCTCTGAGGTGGGGTTGGAAAATCTCTGTCCTAGTTAAAAACCCAAAGTGGGTTTTGTCCTTAATATACTGCAAATATTGTGGCCCTTCTCTACGTGTTTAAGGCTTTTTGTTGTCATCTAACACCTGATGGATTTGGGGGATGGTAAACTCTCTGCAGTGCATGCACCACTTGTTGGATGTGAGAACATGTGTGGACTGTTAATTACAAACAACCCTGAGCCACACTGAATGCCTTGTAGTTTGGAGCCTAATTGCTGTGCTCTGGAAGGGTGGGAAGAGGAGCTAACCTGGGCAAGTGTGGAAGCTGGTCTGTTGGAGAGCCATGGCTGATAAATTACACCAAGCATTGGCTTCCCAAGTAGTTACTGAAGAGGAAATGGTGAGACCTCGTGTACATTTCAGTAACTCTTGGTGCCAGTGTGTATGCTAGGTGTTGATAAGAATCTGTGCTTTGTGGCACTGACCAGGATGGGATATCACTTCTTCTGCCCCCTGTTGTGCTGCATGTGTGTAACCCTGCAGTCCCACCCCTCGTTGGCCCTGCATACAGCTTCCCACAAGGCTCACAACAAAAGCCAGTTATGGTGTCGTTTAGAGGGGAAGAAGCAATGGTTAGCAGGCTGGATCAGTCCCTGGGTAAGTGTGCTACAGCACCTGAAGCTCCCTTCTTTAGCAAATTAAATCCAGGGCCTGCTATCCCTTTTGGAAGGGACATAGAGGCCTTAGAGTGGCCTTGCACAGAAAAGGAATGCATGCTAGTCAGTCTTGTTGTCAGTTTAGTTAACTGTTGACCCAAAACAGCAATGCAGAAAGTAAAAACCACTGCTGGAAGCAGCCCTGTGTGCCTGAAGCCCCTCAGTGCTCCTGCATCCAGCAGCAGTGACCTCTTTCCCCCCCTCTTGCAGGGTGCTGCAGCTGATGAACCTGACGGACTCACGGCTGGCACAGGCTGGCAATGAGAAGTTGGAGCTTGCCATGCTGAGCTTCTTTGAGCAGTTCCGGAAGATCTATATTGGAGATCAGGTGCAGAAGTCTTCCAAGGTAATCTCCTTTGTGTCTTTTGCCATGCCAAGTGCAGTCGTAGCTTCACTTTTTAGAATGAAAGCAGGTGGCACTTAGGAGACTTGCCTGCTCTGTTTCCTGGATCTGTGTTAACACTTCAAACCCTGAGCTGCTCTTGAAACACTGTGCTCTGTGTGCATGGGGAAGGAGACAGAAATGGTGACAGCAGCCTTAAACTTGAGATCTGGGTTCAGTTTTATCCACCAGCTTCCTTCTGTGGCTTCACATGAGTCTCTTAAGCCTACGTACATGTGAAAGTCACTTGATACGTACACCCAGCAGGAACCCAAGCCGTTGTATCTGTGCCTGGTTTCCTCAGCTTTGAAGTGAAGATAAATAGACATTCTCTTAATTACAAGGCAGTTGTAGATGGCCTGGACTCTCAATGCCTTGGTGCATCTTCACAGATGTAACTTTCAAAACTTTCAAAAGAATATAAGGAACAGGAACATCCTTATTTCAGAACTTGGTTCTCTTCCAGTAGCCTGTGGCTGCGAAGGGAGGACAAATGAAAATCAAGTGATCCTTGATCATTAATTACTTTATTGGCAATTTCTAAGTTGGTGTTGTCTTTCCCTCCAGCTGTACCGCCGTCTCTCAGAGGTCCTGGGGCTGAACGATGAGACCATGGTCCTGAGCGTCTTCATAGGGAAAATGTAAGTGTTCCTGATTGCAGGCAGCAGAGGTTCCAGGGCTTGTTTGAAGGTGTAACCAGGAAGACTGGAATATGAGGGAATGCTGTTGTCTAAAACCAGTAACATCTGGCTACTTGAGAGAATTACAGGCTGTGATCAAAGGCTTAAGTCACGCACAGGATTGATTTATCCACCGTGGATTCTAGCCTGGGCTATGGAGACACAAAAATAACCCGTACACCAGGATAATGGATTCTTTTTTCAGTGCCTGCTTAGTAAAACCAGTCAGAGAGGGGACAGCCTCCAGTACCCGTGCCCTGTCACTGGACTATTGCCAATCACCAGCCACAAAAGCTCTGTGAGGAGGGGACTGCTCCTTCAGAGTGCAATTTGTGCTGTTCAGTACCAGAGTAGCTCAGGTCCTCTCCCTAAAGCTCTTCCACTCCAGCACACAGCTCTCTGGACCCAACCTGTCGGCTGGCTGCTGTCAGTTAGCATTCTGAAGCACTTCACCAGCTCCGAGGCTGAATCCCAGTGCCTGGAGCTGTGCAGCAGCTGGCTCCGAGCTCCCCTTGGCTTCTCTAGCATCACCCCCTCGTTAAGTGCATGGGCCTTTGGCTGCCCTCACGCGCTGAGCTGCGCGTTCTCAAGGGGTGAAGTGGCTCTCCTGGAAAAGAAGCAAGGGCTACTAGAATTCTGCAGCTGACAGTGGATGGTGCAGGTGCAGAATTGCATACGTCTGCATGTAGTCACTGCCGCAGAATTCTCTTACCCTTGCTGCAGAAACCAGCCCTGGAGTGCCACAGAATTCCAAGGGCCTGGGTATGGGCCAGTGTAGCTTGGGACCCAAGTAGTGAAGATTATCTGAAGGATAATTTTCTAGTCAACCAAATGTAAGTACAGTGATTTTATACCAATATTTTGTGGCTTGTAATGTCTGTGGTTTTGGTGGAGGGTGGAGCTGCTGACGTTGGGTGACTTTTGACTAGAAAAATGTTCTGCACAGCCAAGGGGAGGCCGAGCAAACCCCTCTGACCCGTCCTGTTGTCCTCTTCCCTAGCATCACCAACCTGAAGTACTGGGGTCGATGTGAGCCTATCACCTCCAAGACGCTGCAGCTGCTCAATGACCTCTCCATTGGATATCCTTTTCCGAAGAGCTGTGGGGGTGCAGAACAGAGGGAAGAGCAGCCAGGTGCTCAGCTGGAACAGCAACGTTCTGCATCTCACAGATGGCTGGACTGCTTCATCTTATGGGTACTGAGAAGATAGCGAGAGTGCAAGTGCTTCATCGACGTGTTATTTAGCTGTTGAGTTGTAACCAAAGGCTGTAGTATCATTCTTCTTTAACTTTGGATCATAGCTGCTTTGCAGCTCACTGTCCACAGTGTTAATTTTTTACAGTCGTGGTCTGTTTGATGCTCTCCTATTTGTTCTTCCTGACAGAGTTTAAAAGCAAATCCCTTCAGCCCTCTGCAGTAGAGATGTGTGCAACTTGGTAAGAGTTGCTCTTGAGACAAATGGAAGAGAACCTACAACGCAGTTAATAAAACAGACACGAGTCTTCCCCCAGTTTTGCCCTAGAAAGTGCTTTGCAGGCATGGCAGGAGGTGTTCTGCTGAGTGCAGCTTCCTTAACACCCCCCTTACGTACAGCAGCGTCAGAAAGCTGGTGAAGCTGAGCGCTGTGCAGTTCATGCTGAACAATCACACGGTAAGTCTTTGCCTCCCGTTCATTGTCTCACCACAAACTCCTCTGTCTGCCTGTTGGAGCTGAGATAACCCCCTGATTTTAGCACTTGGACTCACTTAAAGTTTTCCTCTCTTCCGTCATGCTTGAAAATGAGATCTTTGTTCAAAGCCTGCCCTTCAATTTGGAGGGGTTATAATTACACGGTACCTTTCATCCCACAAGGGATAACATGGGGCTGTTTACTGTGTACTGAAGGACAGCTGTGTCCAGCGGGAGGCAGTCAGTACTGCTGCCCATGCAGACAGAAGGGCAGCAGGCAATGCTCATGAAAGTTAAAGCCAATTTTAATGCCCCAGCTTCTATGGTGAAAGCGCTGATTTGGAGGAAGCTCTGGGATAGCAGCACTGCTCCTCTCTGCCCTGGGAAGACCTGGGATGTCAATTTGAAATCCAGAATGTCAGAATGAGCAATTAGAAGTGAGCAGCAAAGTGCAGTGGGTTTCTGCCTCGCCTCTCGGAGTGCGTGGCCATTTGATGCTGCAGTGATAGGAGCCGTGTCCAGAAGGTCTGGACTAACTGGTTGAATGGGGCGCTTTGTTCCTCTATCTAGGGGATATTTTACAGGCAGAGCTCTGGTCCAGAAACTGCATTTGGTTGGCTCTGTAGGGCTGCTGCTTTCCCAAGTGTGAAGGCAAAGTAAGCAGGGATCTGCCAGCAGGGACTGGTTTTGCACAGCTGTGACACCTGAAGGAGCCCTGTGAGTAAGGGGGCAGATGGCTGCTGTGCTCTGGAGGAAAAGCAAGACTTCCTCTTGGCTCCATGGCAGTTCCCAAGTGGAAAGTGGCAGTGCTGGCAGCCAGGAGGGCTGGGTGGGCAGCACAGCTCCAGCAACCTGCCAGCACGGTGCGTGTTGCCCTCTGGTGGCGTGTGCTCTGATATCCCACAGATATTACTTCTCATTCCTGCACAGGCTCAGAGTTAGGCAGGAGAATGAGGAACCCAGGAGCCTCCTCAAGCAGGTGGTTCTCCTTTAACCTGTCTCTTCTGTTTGCAGAGTGAGCACTTTTCCTTCCTGGGCATTAACAATCAGTCCAACCTGACTGACATGAGATGTCGGACTACGTTCTACACGGCACTTGGGCGTCTTCTCATGGTGGATTTAGGTACTTGGGGCTTTGTCTGGGATCCAGAGCAGAGCAGTGACTGTGTGGTTTGGATGCTGGCTCCGCACTGTGCTGAGCCCTGCTATTTAGAGAGCTGTAAGCTCCTCCAGAAAGGATGCCAGGATGGGAGAAGCTAAACAGGGAGTGAGAAAGGAAGGGAAAGAAGCTTGAGACTGGGACCGAGATATTCCTTTGTCCAGCGTTTCCCTGGGATGTCAGGGTTTGCTCTGAGCCCTTCCTGTAAGTTGGATGTTGGCAGTGATAGAGCACCTGTCTGGCAGCACAGGGTCTCCTTGCCTCTGGCTGTGTGGGTGATCAATGTCTAGATGTCTCAGAGAGGCAGACCTGCAGGGATGTGCAGTTTGTTTCCTCCCGATTTCTGTCTTATTTCAGGAGAAGATGAGGATCAGTACGAGCAGTTCATGCTTCCCCTGACAGCTGCCTTCGAGACTGTGGCACAGATGTTCAGCACAAATACTTTCAATGAACAAGAGGCAAAAGTAAGTTGGGCACAACCTTCCCTGTTATCTGTGCTCCCCTCTGATAAGACAGGTGGATGGCTGGGGTGTGATGGGTGCTTTCCTCCTGTTACCTGGGGAAGCAGTGATGTTCTCTGTGCTCCTCCAGGTCTAAGTGTAGTTCATAATTAAAGGACTGAGGCTTATCAGCCAGCTGGGAACAAAATACCCCAGCGTTGTCATTACCCTAACTCAGCTTAAAGAGGCTTTCTGGCACTTGAGAGGAAGAACTGTCCGACCTGGATGGAAGCAACCATGGGGAGGGACAAAGGGAGGCAGCTGTGGGCTGGTGGAGCTGGAGGGGGAGAGATCCCTTTAATGTGTTGTTTCTTTTGCAACGCAGAGAACTTTGGTTGGTTTGGTGAGAGACTTGAGGGGAATCGCCTTTGCCTTCAACGCCAAGACCAGCTTCATGATGCTGTTTGAGTGGATGTATCCTTCCATTCGTTGTCTGTTGAGCCCTCCTGATGGGAACTCTGGCTGTCTGCATCCCAATGCCCTGCTTTTCCTGCTCAATTCTGACTGGGGTTTTTCTTGGCTTCTGTAGCACCCGGTGTCCTGTCTGTAAGCCCTCAAACAGCTTTGACTTGGTCTGTCTGCAGCCATGTGAACACAGACATCAGCTCAGAGCTGAATTGTTGGGGTTTATCCAAATGGACCTCCAGAGGTTTGACCTGTAAAGCACAATGGCTTTTAATGGGGCGTATGCATCTCAGCACCAGCGACAGCTTTCCTTGTGCTCACTGAGCACAGTATCTGCACTCCAAATGTCCCTTTGGTGGTGAAGGTCAGCTGTCTGTTTCACTGACGGATCTGTTTTGTCCAGAGCCCTTTTGGTTCTGGTTTGTGCTGTTAAAAGGAGTACACGCCTAATTCCTTCAGTGAACCTATAAGGTTTTTCTCAGGTAAAGCCAGCAAGCAGCACCAACTCTGCTTAACCTTGTTCATAGGCTGCTTTGCAAGGCTTGGATGCAACACACACAAAACAAGCATTTCGGTAGAAATTGTGACCTTTCTTTTTCACACAAAGCAACAGAGCTCCTTAGCTTTCACCTCACAGCTACCCATCCTACATGCCAATCCTACAGCGGGCGATTGAGCTCTGGTACCACGACCCAGCCTGCACGACGCCTGTCCTCAAACTGATGGCTGAGCTGGTACATAACAGGTAGGAGCCCCAGTGGCTGCAGGCTGGCAGAGATGGGTGCCCGTCTGCTGCTTCAGCCATAGGGTGGGTGTTGATAACCCTGCTGTGTTTGCTTTGCTTTGGTTTGCTCATACTACCAAGAGTGGGAGGGGGAAATCTGGCATTGCTTCAGCAGGGGGAGGACAGCTGATAGTTCATAGATAGCAGTCGTGTCGTGACTCAGTGAGACCAAGAGAAGCCCGATAAACGTGCTGAATTTCTTTAGTGTGTGTTTGTAAGGATGGCACTGCGAGGTGGAAGCGGGAGAGCTGTGTTAATTTGCAAAACCTGCCCTTAAATTCTGTCTGGCAGAAGGTGACCACTTCTGCTTTAAACCACGAGCTCTCTGCCAGCACAGAGGGACCTCTGACGCCATTCAGATCATTCAGAGTCTGTCTGATCTAGCAGTGGAAGGCTGCCAGGGTGCTGCTCGGGCCCACAGCCAGCTGAACACAGCCCTATAGGAAGGGACCATTGTTGCAGCCGAGTGGAAAGGACAGAAGGTTCAGACGTGGTCATTGCAAAGCTCTTGAGAATCCCTACTGTCAGACTGACCACAAGCGAATGGCATCTTTGTAGCAGGACAAACCTTCCTGGAAAAGTCCACTCATTAATTTCAGAGGTGAACTGAACAGCTCACTGCACTTCAGTTTGGAGATCTATTCACTGCAGGGCTAGAAATGCCAAGCTCTGAACTTTTGGTCGTGTTATGAATAGGAGCTAGTCAGCAGTGCTGCCTTCCAAGATGCTCGCTGTGTTTGTGTACAGCAGCCTGGCGACCATTGCCAAGACAGGATTTCCACCCTCAGCCTCATCGTATTCCTAACGTCTGCAATATATAGGGCCCTTTCTTCTGCAACACGAGGGCCTGTCTGTCCCTGAGTGCCCACACCCTGCTGCTGCTGCTGAGCAGAAGTACTCGAGCAGAGCAGAGGCAGTCGGGGAGGAGCGTGGTTCTGTCGTGTGAGCTTTCTTTTCATTCCCACCTATGGTTGAGCTTCAGTTTCTCTGCTGTCTTTCTCTTAGATCCCAACGGCTGCAGTTTGACGTGTCCTCACCGAATGGCATCCTGCTCTTCAGAGAGACCAGTAAAATGATAACTACTTATGGTGCGTGCCCAGGTGGGCTGCAGGCAGCTCGGCCTGCCCCCGGCTCCTCTGGCTGGGGAGGGAGGGCTGGGTGCTTGCCAGCGGGCCTGAGCTGGGGGGCAGTGCTGGGAAAGGTGCTGAGTGCGTGCTGGGATGCAGGGACGTGCTTCTCCTTCAAGTGCTGGGTAGGTGGGGCTCTTCACTGGGAAAACATGGAAGAAAATGACAGCAGTGAGCAGGAAGCCTGGCTGAGCCCCTCGTGGGTGTGCAGGCTGACAAGGGCAGACCTGCAAAGCAAGTGGAAGGCAGCCCTGTCCTTATGCATCCTGTTTCCGCAGCAGAGCTGCCTGCAGTCGTTCTGAGCAGTGCTCTTAGCTTAATGTCCTCAACTGTTGGCTGGGAAATCAGTCTGTTGGACTCCCTGTAACTCCTCACGGCTCTGCCTTTTTTTTTGCCTTCACCCTGGAGCAGAAGGGGATTGAATGTGGTCTCTGAAACACTGAGTCCTCTTCTATGCTCCCACAGGAAATCGTATCCTAACGCTTGGGGAGGTCCCAAAGGATCAAGTCTATGCCTTGAAGCTGAAGGGGATTTCCATCTGCTTCTCTATGCTGAAGGCCGCACTGAGTGGGAGTTATGTCAACTTCGGGGTCTTCCGTCTGTACGGGGATGATGCACTGGACAATGCCTTGCAAACTTTTATCAAGCTTCTGCTTTCCATCCCTCACAGCGACCTCCTGGTAAGCAGACGTCTGAGATGGGCAGTGTCAGCACACAGATTATACAGGAAAGGAATACTTTAATCACAGGGGATGAGTGAACTCGTGCCACCTCCCAGAACCCCAGTTTGGCACAGCAGGAAATTACAGCTCCTGCATGTGTGGCTGCAGGTCCCGTGTGAGGGCTGGGGCTGCTCTGCAGGGCCTGAGGGCTGCCCTGCTGCTCCTCCCCCAGCAGGGTACACTCCAAATCTCAGCAGTGCAATTACCAAAGCTATTGCTTCTCCTCCTTGAAGTATGATTCTTCCCTGCATTGCCTGTGGGTAGAGATTGGCACCTGTCCTCTGTGTCTGCCATGCATCAGCACTTACAGTGCAACCCTCTTGCTGAAGGCATCCACCTATGAGTTTTGCTCCTGTGCAGTAATCCATTTCATGGCAGAGCTTTGAGGCCCTCTCAGCACAGCCCTACTCCTCCAAACAGTGAGGAGAGACGGCAGCACACTGCTCACAGTCTCACTCACAGCAACAATTTGAAAGAAGCTGCATTCGGTTCTTGATCTGTTATACTGTGGGCAGACAAGAGAGCTGCCCCGCTCTGGGTTTTTTGTGACACTGACTGCAGGAAGAATTGCCAGTGCAGACTGCTGGGCCTGGTGCTGCATGGGTGGGTTTGGAGGTGAGGCAGACAGCTGGAGAGCTGCTGCTATCTCTGCATCCCCAGCTTTGGCAGCAGGCAGCAAATGCTCCCCATCAGGAGCAAAGCAGTGGGGAAAGATGTCCAGATAGAGCAGTGATGGAAGCTGTTGTGTTGGTGGAGCCTGTTTGGAAGGCAGGTGGTGGGAGACAAGGGAGAAAACGTGTTGGCTCATAAGTTATGCTGCAGGAAAGCTTTGTTCTCTTTCCAGGAGATGGAGTGAGCAGTTTTCAGGTGATAAATGAGTGGGTTGGGTGTGCGGCTCTGCAGAAGGTCTCTGCTGGGTTATAGGCCAGCCAAGAGGCCTGAGGTGTTCCTCTCTCTCTCTCTCTGCAGGACTATCCCAAACTCAGCCAGTCGTACTATTCCTTGCTGGAAGTTCTTACCCAGGACCACATGAACTTTATAGCCAGTCTGGAGCCTCATGTAATCATGTATATTCTCTCTTCCATTTCAGAAGGCCTCACTGCACTGGGTAACTACCTCTGCTCTCTGTTAACGCTCGCAGGGCTTTGATTTGGGAGTGGGGAAAAGATTTTGGCTGCTATTTCAAACTAAGAGATAGAATGTACATTGCAAAGGGGGGAGAGATCGCCGATTGCTGCAGGGGGAGGTGGTTCTTGCCTCCCAGATCAATGGCAGTGTTTCCCTGGGAGCCTGCCCAGGGGTGTCTGAGACAGAGCAGTGCTGGCAGCATCCCAATCTCTGCCTCTTTCCTCTTCCTGCAGACACCATGGTTTGCACAGGCTGCTGCTCCTGTTTGGACCACATTGTCACCTATCTCTTCAAGCAGCTGTCTCGCAGCACCAAGAAGAGGACCACACCTCTGACCCAGGAGAGCGACCGCTTTCTGCACATCATGCAGCAGCACCCCGAGATGATCCAGCAGGTGAGAATGGCTGTCAGGCCCCCGCTGAGCCCTGGGTGCTCCTGCTGTGATGTCCTGTGGGTGCTGTGTGCTTCCTGCTGCGCAGCCCCAGGCTTTTCCTGAGGAGGAGGAGGGATTTTTGGCTAATGCAGCACCTCTCCTGCGTGCTCACCATATGGTAGGGCTGCTTCAGAGCCACGTTTTGGGGCTGTGGTTCTCCCTGTGCAAGGAAGGGTTCTCCTTGTGGTGCTGGCAGTGAATGGAAGAGAAGCCAAGCAACGCACACCCAACCACAGACCCAACAGTGCAGTCTCCTGCTTTAAGTCATGACTTGTTTCATTATCTTGGAGCAGTGCAGGGGCACTGTGTGCTCAGAGCAGGCACTGCAGTGTCCCCATGTTTACCCAGGCTGTGCCCAGAGCTCAGCATACAGGAACAATCTGTGGTCCTCGTGTTGGGGCTGCGTGGAGCTGAGCTTTGCTCGTCCCTCTGTGCCTCCAGCTGCTCACTGCATTTCCCTCAGCATTACCAACCTCAGTGCTGCTGCGTGTCAGTGTCAGCACAACCCCCACGTGAAGGCAGGGAGTGTTATGCCATCCTTGGTAGATCAAATCAAGCTAAAGCTGGCTCTGTTGGGGCCAGAAGCTGTTTTTTGAGGGTAAAAGAGAAGCTGCATCTTCCAAACCAGTTTGGTCAAATGCTGGCTTTAATTCCTTCTGCTTCATAGTGAGGCCATGGAATGAAGCACAAACCTGGTGCAGACTGGAGGAAGATCCCAGAGCACGTGCTGTCTGTGCATGTCAGCACTCTGCTAAGGAAGATGAGATGATCCTCCTCTGCTCATGCCAGGAGCAAACACCTCCACAGCTGGGAGGAGGGCTGGGCTGGAAGGCTCTCCTCTAAGCTCCGTTTTCCCTCTTCCAGATGCTGTCAACAGTGCTGAATATCATCATCTTTGAAGACTGCAGGAACCAGTGGTCAATGTCTCGGCCTCTGCTCGGCCTGATACTGCTCAATGAGAAGGTAACACCCATCCCCACGTCCTGCTGCTGGCCTCGGGGCAGTGCTGCCAGAGCAGGGGGGGAAGTTGGGACTGGGAGCTGATTACCCCATTAATTTCTCATCTCTAAGAGCACTAGAAGAGCTTCCTGGAGGGGGTTCCCCATCCCAGAGCCGAGCTGGCTGTTCCCTGGAAGCTAACCCAGCTTTTTTTATGTCCCCCCCCCAGTATTTCTCTGACCTGAGGAACAGCATTGTGAACAGCCAGCCCCCGGAGAAGCAGCAGGCCATGCACCTCTGCTTTGAGAACCTCATGGAAGGCATCGAGCGCAACCTCCTCACCAAGAACAGGGACAGGTCAGTGCTGGCACAGCGCAGAGCCCCGGGGGGGGGTTGGGAGGGCGAAGGAGCCCCGCCTGAACGAATGCTCTGCCTCTCCCTCAGGTTCACACAGAACCTGTCGGCGTTCAGACGGGAGGTGAACGACTCCATGAAGAACTCCACCTACGGAGTCAACAGCAACGACATGATGAGCTGACAGCTCCCAGCTCCTCCTGCACGGCGCAGCATCTCTTTGGCCCGGCCCAGAGGGGTTCCCGTTTTCCGATGGAAAGAAAAGAAGGGGCGTTTTCTAATCCCTGCTCTCCCCCAGGGCTGAGCTGCGGCGCTGCTTTGGCCCCGTGCTCCACGTCCATAGGGAGGAAGGGAGCAGGAGGGGTTGATCGGCGGGGGCAGGGTGCTTCTGTTTCCATGGGAGGGGGTGGAAGGGCAGCGATCAGCGCCAGCACGGCGGCCCCCGACCCGCACACGTCGGCTGCAGCCCCCGCCTTGTATAAAACATGTACATTTTTTCATAAACATTTTGAACAAGGTTTATATTGACTCGAGGTTTAAAAAAAAAAAAAAAAGAAAAAGAAAAAAAGAAAAAAATTACGAAAAAAACAAAAAAACAAAAAAAACCACACACGCAGACACACACACACACACACAAAATAGAAAAACAAAACAAAAAAGAAGTGTGATTGCAAATGTTTCTCTATAGAGTCCTGGTGCACCGGTGAGGGGTTGTGTGTGCGAGTGAGGAAGCGTGGCCTGCAGGGGCTGGATGGGCCGGGGTGGGTGAATGGGAGCGACCACCATAGAGAGAAAGAGAGAGAGAGAGAGAGAGGGAAGAAAACAAAAACAGAGAAAAAAAAAAAAATGGACAAAAAAAAAAAACAAAACGAACCACACCGAAAAGCATCCTCTGATCCCCAGTGTGTATTTTTTTCTTCTTCAGGCCCTTAAAACAAAACAACTCACGGCCTCCCGTCCTGCCCTCGTTGTTAGGAACTCGAAGCCATGCCGTGTGCTCTCATTCCTGCTTGCTCGTGGGTGTCCCCCCCCCCTCCCTTTCCTCTCCCCCCACCCTGTGTAGCGATGTCAGCCCGCTTTGGCAATGCCCCCCCACCCCCAAAATGTGGTACCCCCCCCTCCCCACCCCGCAGGAGCACTGCAGTGGGTGCAGCCCCTCGGAGCACAGCCGGGGGGTCGCAGCAGGGATTGCCCAGCATGAAGCATTCACACCCCCTGCAAAAAGAGCCCCCTTTTCTTTGGTTTTTTTCCCCTCTCTAAGTCACCACATCAACGTTCTGGATGTGAAATTTGCTGACAGAGGAAAGAGGATGGAGGGGGGGGGGACGGGGGACGCGTTGGCCTCCTACTTTTCCCACTGTTGTTGCTGCTATCGGTGTGTGCGCCCTCTGCTCAGCTCTCCCACCGCTCCGTCCTGAGGGTCTCAGTTCTCATCCCACACCTCCTCCTCCTCTTCTTCTTTTCCCCTTTTCATTTCTTTTCCCCTTTTTTTCTTTTTTTTTTTTGGTTGGTTCTTCTCCCTTCTTTCCTCCGGCGATTGCGTGTTGGGTCCTTTTCCGCGTGAGCCGATTGCTGGTTGACTTGTAAGGGTGTTTGCTGCATACAGTGTAAGCATTGTGACTGCAAATAAACTTCAATGGTTTCTACTGAGCCGCCTCCCGGTGCTCTGGGTGGAGGGGGGGGATGTATGGGGGGGGGGGTCACAGACAGAACGACTCTGGGTGCAGCTGTAACAAGGTTTATTTGCTGTCCCCCCGCTGCTGCCGGGTGCTGTTGTAGATGATGCTGTTGTAGCCCTCCCTGTTGCGAGCGATCTCAATGGCAAAGAACTGAATCCTGGTGGCTGGGAGAGGGGAGGGAAGCGTCAGTGAGGGGCAACGGGACCCCAGTTCAGGGGTAAAGGGGAGGGGGGGGGATATGGGTACCCAACTGAGCCCATGGATAAAGGGTGAGGGGGCACTGGTAGCCAACTGGGCGCATGGATAAAGGATGGGGAACAATGACACCCAACTGATTGCATGGGTAAAGGATGGGAGGCAACCCAGGATAATGATGGGGGATGCTGGAAACCAACATGGATAAAGGGTGGGGGGCACTGGTACCCAACTGAGCCCATGGATAAAGGATGGGGGGCACTGGTACCCAACTGGGCACATGGATAAAGGGGGGGGGGCGCTGGTACCTAACTGGGCCCATGGATAAAGGATGGGGGGCACTGGTACCTAACTGTGCCCATCTATAACAATGGGGGATACTGGAACCCAACTGGGACCACAGATAAAGGGTGGGAGATGCTGGTACTCAACTGGTGCCATAGATAAAGGATGGGGGACAATGACACCCAACTGATCCCATGGGTAAAGGATGGGAGGCACCCATGGATAACGATGGGGAACAGTGGGACCCAAATGGGCCCATAGATAATGATGGGGGATGCTGGTTCCCAACTGACCCATGGATCAAGGGTGGGGGTTACTGGTACCTAACTGAGCCCATAGATAATGATGGGGGATGCTGGTACCCAACAGCCCCATGGATAAGAAAGGATGGGGGATACAGGTACCCAACTGGGCCCACAGATAATGATGAGGGATGCTGATTCCCAACTGACCCATGGATCAAGGGTGGGGATACAGGTACCCAACTGGGCCCATAGATAATGATGGGGGATGCTGGTACCCAACTGCCCTATGGATAAAGATGGGGGATTCGGGTACCCAACTGAGCCCATGGATAAAGGGGGGGGGTGTGGGTGAGGGGGGGTGATGGTACCCAACAGCCCCATGGATGGGAGGAGGCAC
Organism: Chrysolophus pictus; assembly: GCA_037305975.1. Lineage (NCBI taxonomy): Eukaryota > Metazoa > Chordata > Aves > Galliformes > Phasianidae > Chrysolophus > Chrysolophus pictus. Next base: position 1,531,742 of record CM074597.1, on the reverse strand, counting down.
AGGCGGTGTTCTCAGTACCAAAGATGGTGTTCTCAGGGCTGTACCCCCCCCCCGGCAGTCCAGGCGCAGCAGGGTGCCGTAGTTGAAATCCTCCACCACCCCCCTCGAATCGCAGACAGAACGGCCGCCACTTCTGTGGGAGCAGCAATGCCGGGGGGGGGGGCAGGGGCTCACAGCCCCCAACCCCATCCGTGGGTAGGGATGAGTGTGGGACCCCCCCTCCCCAAGCACCCACCTCCTTCGCTGGCTCTGATTTGAGCTCCTCGGGGTCCAGCACGTCCACCCCGCAGCCCCCCAAAAGCCTTCCTGAACTCCCCATAGATCTGCTCGTCCACTTTGGTGAGCGTCAGGAATTTGGGATCCACCGAGGAGATGAGCTGTGGGGATGGGGGGGGGGGGGACACAGGACAATGGGAGATAGGGCCTCCCCCAGTTCAGGATATGGGGGGTCCCCCCAGGATGGGCGCCGCCCCTCTGAAGCCTTACATTGAAGTAGACCTCGGCGTGCTGGGAGGCCTCGCAGCCATCTCCACGTTGGAGGGCAGGGGATGGGCATGGGGTCCAGTCGCCCCCCGATAACCCCATCCCCTGTACACCCCCCAGCACCCCCTCCCCAATACCCCCATTCCCAGTTCCACCCCACATGCCTCCCAGCACTGGAACCCCAACCCTCCAGTGCTCCCCAGCATTCCACTCCCCAATGCTCCCCTGATGCCCCCAAACGCCCCCACTCCCTCCCTTGCTATTCCCCCAATCCCCACAGACACCCCCCACGTGCCCCCGTGCTCCACTCAGTCTCCCTCCCGTCCACCCCCCGCCTGCCTCCCAACACCCCCATGTGCCCCCACTCCACAGTTGTCTACTTCCCCCTCCTGCTACAAATGCACCCTCACATCGTTCCCATAGGCTTGGCTGGAAGCGATAACGTGAGCGGCCATGGCGGCCTCATCAGGTCCCTAAAGGGGGGGGGGAGGCGCTCAAACCATGCCCCCAGAGCTGGACTGGCCCCCAGCCCCCAGCCACCAGCGCCTGCCATCCTAAACTCTTTGCGGGATGTATGCGCGTGACTGGGGGCGGAGCCTGGGAGGTGGCACATGGCTGTGTTTGGGGGGGGGAGCAGTGTGTGGAGATGTGGGAGGCTCTTCACACGCAATGATCACCTGCTGAGAGCCAGGTGGAGGGCACTAATTAACGGGGGAGGGGGTCATACCTATAAGCGGCCAGGTGGGCGCAGGGAGATGCTGTTTGCTGCGTGGTCAGTGCTGTACGTGTGTGGGGCTGGGGGTCGGATAGAGATCTGAGCCCCCCAACTCCTCGTATCCTTTTCCCCCAGGAACGATGTCGCTCAGTAGAAGCATTGGCACAAATCAAGAGAAACCTTGTCCTTTATTGGGATCAGAGTCCCTCCTCCATCTGTCAGGCGCATTGTGTTTTGGGGGGGGGATCTCCACTGACCTCATCCCCACCCTTTCTCCCCCGATGTACGCGGGCTGTGAGCTGAGCGACGGTAGGAGCTCCTGCACCTTCCAGGTACCGAGGAATGGCAATGCAGAGCAGCAGATTCCGAACGGTACGTCCGGGTGAGGGTGGTCGAAGTCCCTATAGGTTGGGGGGGGGTCTTGCGGGGGTCTGACGTGCGTTCCCATAGATCTGCCTCGGGGAGAAGGCGCAGGATGAGTTCCACGTGGTGGAGAGGTGGCGCGGCCGTGGGGACGCGGTGCCGTTGGCGCGTTGAAACCGTCGGTCTTGCCATGGTGGTGGCTTATCGGATGGGGAGGTGAAATTGGGGGGGGTTGGGTTCAGAGAGGCTTTCCTGTATTTTTTCTTTGCGTTTGAGCCGCGCTGGTCGGAGTGGAGCTGGCTTTGCCGTCTTTCAGCTCCGCGCGGATCGGCGGTGTACATCAGCGGCGTGTCCCTGTGGTGCGGAGCCTGTTGCCGGGACCCCAGAGGCGCTTTACACCCCATATCTTGGCTTCTATTTCCTCCCCACCTCTATAGTGGTCTTCAGCCTGCTCCTGGGAGGAGGGAGGAGGAGGAGGAAGAGGAGGTGGAGGAAGAAGGAGAGACCCCCGAGGTTCCCGAGGCAAAGCTTTGACCAAAGAGCCACGCTGCCAAGGTGCCTGGGGACCCTGGGCCAGCCCCAGCACCCTTCTCCATGGGGGGGGGGGGGGGGAGTCTGTTCCCCCATCCCAATCTCTTTTGCCCCCTGCAGAAGGAAGAAGCTGGAGAAGGAGGGTTGAGCTGTGGTACAACACAATCCCCGCTTCCCATTGGCACCCCCATGTCCACTGTCCCCCCATTCCACATCCCGGAACTTCTTGCCTCCCCGAAGGCCCCACCCCAACTTGAGTGGGGCCACCCCCTCCTTTTCCATTCTTGGCTCTTTTGCTCCCACGGGTTGCCTGTGATGCTCTGCTCACTTGCCCCTAGGGCCGAGGAGGCGGCCGGGGCGAGGGAGGCTGCCCAGCCAGGGAGATGAGCTGTGATGAGTGCACAGGAGGAGCAGTGGGGTAAGCGACCCCAGTCCCTACAGTGGGGGCTGCCCAGCTGTAAACCTATAACTTTCCTTAGAGGTTCCTGCAAGGAGAAACCTGTGTCTGTTCTTCTTCTGTCAAAGGCTCACTGGTATTTGCTGGGCTCCTCACCTTGCTGGATGGGGGGACACCTGCCCCCATCCATCTTAGCTCACCCTCACCAACCTCCGTAGCAGGTGTCCTCATAACCCCCACCCCCATTATGTCCCACATGTGGTGACAAGTCACTGAGAATAGTAGAGTCCAAACTACAGGCCCCAGCAGGCTGGTGGAGGTCTGCAGCATGGGGGGGCTCTGCTAATGTATAGTGGCCTTAAATCCCCACATGGCTTTTCTTTAGGACTGCTTTCCCCCCCCCCAATGTGGGCTCCCCAGGACCCTCTGCCCCAGCCTGAGGAGGAAGAACTGGAGGTGGGTTGTGGGGTCACTATCTGTTTCTGGGGGGGGGGGTGGTGACACTCACGCTGCGGGACCCCTGGGGTTGGGTTTGGATTCCTACCTGGAGGTGGGAGAAAGCAGCAGAGAGAGGCTGGTCGTCTCGTCCAGTTAGCCTTTGCATTCATCTGTGTTCTTAGATCCTTATTGCAGGGGGGCGACGTTCCCATGGCTCTGGGGGGGGAAACTGGGGGCCTGACCAGGCTGTGAGCAATCCCTATGCTGCTGTCCACGCGTGCAGACCCTCCCTACACTTCCCCACATTATTTAAACCACTCCAGGGCCGAGCTCTTCACCCCCCCCCAGCAGCGGCTGTGCTATGGGCAGCCCCTCACAGGGCTCTGACCCCCCTCCCCTCTTCCTTTGGCCTCCTGCCCCCCGCGTATAGGGTTTTTCTGCACATGACCCGCCAGCTCCCCAGGCACAGGCTTTTGTTTTGGGGGGAAGGAATGAAAAGGTGCCCAGCAGCAGTGCTGGGGTCACCCTCATGCCCTGGCTGTCTGGGTAGACCATGGGGGCACTGAGTGGCTGCTGGGCTCTGTCCTGTGGTGACCCCACCCGCCCCTAGCACCCCACATCACCCGCCTGTGGGTCCCCCCACCCAGACACTGTCCCTACGCGTGAGATGTGAGGGCGGCCCCCGTGGGAATCCACGTGGATCTGAGACAGGACAACTGCCTGCAAGGACCCAACGCACGTGGAGCTGCGTCTGTCGTCCTGAGCTCTGTCTGTCCGGGCTTCCGAAACCCCTGCCCCTCCCCCGCAACGGCTGCGGGCCTTACCGGTGCTGGAGACGAGCAAACATCTGGGCCGCCCTGGCAATTAACGCGCTGTGCTCCTCTCGCTAGCCGGGTCCGTTTTAGGCGTCATCTTTTGGATGTACGAACCAACATGCAAATCGAAAGCCGCCTCTTCGCTGCCCCAACCCGGGACACCCCGTCCCCCTCTTCCCGCCTCCACCTCTCCCCATCCTTCGCTCTGGCGCGCCTGGTCCTTCACTACCCCACCCCATCGGACCCGGAGCATCACAGCGTTACCGCCCCGCTGGGCTGTCCCCCCCCCAGTTGCTTTTCCCGTGCCCGGGGGGGGGGGGTAATGATGTGGTGGCACCGCTTTGAGGAGGAAATGATGCTGGCCGGAGTTGGACGAAGCTCTGGGGCGGGCGGCACCCCGGCGGTGGGGCCGAACGACGCGCGGTGCTGCGGCTCGTTTCTTTCCCATCCCGTTCCTTTCGGCCCGCAGCCCCCGCTCCTCCTTCCCGCAGGAATCCGACGCGTTCCTGAAAGGAGGAGGAAGGAAGGGAGTCCCCGCCGCCCACTCCCCAAAGCTTCAAAGGTCAGAGGGTTCCTTAAATGTCATCTCCACTTTCGTTTTCTCCGTCTCTTTTTTCTCCTTTCCGACCCCTCCTCTCTTTCTTTCAGAGTTTCCCCTTCTCCTTCTCTTCTCGGCCCCCGGACAGAAGGGCCGGAAGGTGAGTCATAATTATGGCCGAGGATGACAAAGCCCACCCTGCTCCTTTCTTGTGTATCGAGGTGGGGCCAGGGGTGGGAGGGGGCAGCTGGGGGGAACTGAGAGGAAAATGCTTTGGAGAGCATCCCCAGAGCCACCCCCACGGGGTGGGGAACGCGGCGCTGCGGGGGCGGGGGGATCTATCCAGGGGTGCAGTGCTCAGCTCTCATCCCCTTGTGCGTGCAGTTACCCAAAATCCCAGGGTATCTACTGGAACTAGAGGGTGCCAGGACCCAAGCTGTACCCATTAGCGGGGTACCCGGCATCGAGGGGGCGCAGGGGTACCCGGCCCCGGAGGGGGCAGCAGTGGCACGGGCTGCCTGGAACTGGTGGGTCCCCTGTGCCAAAGGGTCCTGGTGCCCAGGAGTACTGCTGAGGTCTCCCAGTGCTAAGGAGGGGGTGCATCATGGGGGTGCATGGTGCCAGGGGTCCCAGTGCCTCCCAGTGCCTCCCAATTGCCTCCCAATTGCCTCAGTGCCTCCCAATTACTCCCAGTGCCACGAGGTCCGTGGCACCAAGAATGAGATCTGACTCCCAGCACAAGGATACCCCAAAAGGTGCCCATCTCCCAGGATGCCCGTCACTCAGGGGTCCCTGGACGCAGTGGGTTCCCACCACCCAGAGGTCCCCGGGGTACCCACACCCAGGGCCGCCCCTGCATTACCTGAAGCAGCGCCGGGCAGGGGGCAGCCGCACAACCGAAGCTGCAGGCATCACATCCTCCTCCTCCTCTTCCTCCTCCTTCTCCTCACTCCTCCACGCGAGAGCCTGAGCGACTCCACGCCCCTGAGCCCCGCTCGGCTGCAGCCGGTGCGGCGGGAGGCGGTCGCTGTAGCAGCGCGGTGCTGCGCAGGGGAGGGGATGCGGGGGAGCGGGGATTGCAACCGGCCGACGGGCTTGGCGTGAGGTCTACGCTGCCCTGAGTGCACGGCCCTGCGGCCCCCCTCATCATCACCCCCTCCCCGCCAACGGTGGGGCCTGGCTCTGAAGGGCACGGCGAGATGCGGGGTGACCCCGTGGCCGGCTCTCAGAGCAGATCCGTGCGTTGTTTTGGTGGATGCACAGCATCTGGGTGTGTGTTTGGTGGGGAGGGGGGGGGTGGAGGGGGTGTTGTATTGCTGCCGTGGTACTGAGCCGCAGCTGGAGCCAGTGCTGCACGGGAGGTGCCGAGCAACTGCAATCGTTTTCACGCCAGAAACTGGGTTGGCGCGGGGGAGGGCGGCTGCGGGCGAGGATGCTGGTAGCAATGGGGCTGGGGGGCAGGGGGTCGTGCATTAGAGAGGCGGCGCCGGCATTGCGGGGAGTTGGGGGGAGGGGGGCTGGATTTGGTCTGTGACCGGTGGCCTTGGAACCGGGAGAAGGGTGCGTGTGTGCATCCCCGTGTGTCGTTTTAGCCCCACGGCTGCATCTCCGCGTGCATTTCACGCCTGCATTTCACCTGCATCCCTCGTGTGTGCGGCGTGCATCCTGGTGCATCTCTCTGCACCACGTTCATGCGATCGCTGCGCGTGTAGCCTGCCGTGCATCCCTTATTGCATCTCACTTCCTGCACCTCCCCATGTGCATCCCTGCATTATTGCATTACACCAGCTAGGTGCATCCCCACCCATGCAGCCCCCTGCATCCATCCTGGAGTCTCCTTTGAGCCAGGAGAGGAGAAGCGAGGCAGCGCCGGTGCAGCTGTGGGCGGCGCGACGGCTGGCTCTGTCACTGCATCCCTGCAGGGCGCAGGAGCAGCGAGGTCCCCGTGCCGCAGCACCGGTGCAGCCCGATGGTGCAGTGCTGCGTTCTGGGCCAGATCCCAGTGTTGGGGGGCACGGGGGGGCATAGCTTTGGGGTGCAGAGGGCGTGCTCCATATTGCCCAGCTCTGTGCTGCACGCAGGGTGGGGCAGCAGAGGTCAGTGAGGGGGAGGGGGGCAGAGCACCCCCAGCTCTCAGCTCTGGGCCCCGCAGCTGGAAATTCTCCGTCCTGCCCCCCGCCCCCCCAAAACACTGCGGAACGATGAGGGTGCGGCCCCCCTCCACCCCTGCTCCCCATTTTGCATCAGGGCGATGCTGCTTGGAGCACCCTACCCGCACCCCATCCTGCCTCCCCCTTCCCACCCCAGATTCTGCCAGGGGAGGCGATGCAGCATCCGTCCCCTCACCCTCTTTGTGCCGGGAAAGCGCCAATGTGCTTCGTCATAGTGCCAGCTAATTCTCCTCTTGTTCAAAAGCGGCTGAGCCAGCGGCGGCAGCGCTGCCCCCTCCCCCAGCTGCTTGCGCTTCCCCCTCCTCCCCGCACCGCACGCGCTCTTTATCGCTGCGCTCGCTTGCGCGATACCCGGCCCCAGGAGCGCAGGGCGGGGGGCGGGGGGGCCTGAAACGGCGGGGGGACACAACAGGTGCGCGCTCCCCCCTTACTCACGCCCCGCCGGCTGGAGAGGTGTGCGTTAGGTGAGTGGCGTCGCTGGTGGTTCCGTTCAATTACGTTCGTTTGTGTTCCGCCGTATTGTTGTTGTTGCTGCTTGGTCTTCGGAGGGCAGGAGAAAAGACGGGGGGGGGGGCGAGGCGGTGAGCAGGGGGGGGCGGCTCTTTATTGCCTAGAGAGGCGTGCGTTGCTGTGCTCGGGCGTATCCCCGGCCTCAGGGCTGGGGGGGGGCACGGAGACAGTGCAGGCGGTGGCAGGAGGGGACAGAGGGACACGGAGATGAGGAGGGGTGCAGCTGGCCCCCAACCCCAAAAGCAAGAGTGGTTCTGCTGCGTCTGCACTGCTTCACCCCAGGGGATTACCTCTGCCCCATTCCTTGGGGACACCGCAGCCCCCCCCCCCCCCCCCCTCCCATAGGACGTGGCACCAGTGCACCCCAGTGGTTGTGGGGTCTCAACGCTAATCTGGAGGGGGGGGGGGTCAGGACCTTCCTGCCCGCTCCTCCACAGCTGCGGTAGATCGATGCTCACCCCCTGCCTTTGCAGTGCGGTGCTGTGGCACTCGTGAATGCTCGTTGTGTGGAGCGCACTATGGGTTCCCCCACCCGAGCACGCTGTGGGGCCGTGGGCGTGCGGGGCTGCTGTCAGGCGAGGGCTAAGCCTGCTCAGAGCTGGGCTGTACCTCCCCATCCCACCATCGGTTGGTCGCCCCCGTGGTGCCGGCCTCGTGGGCCCGCAGCGCTGCGGGGCGGCCGACGGCACCGGGATTTTTGGGTGCACCAGGATCAGGGGATGTCCCCACCTGCACGCCAGTCCCTGCAGGCCCCTCCGCGTGCAGGATGAGCAGGTTGGCAGTCCCGCCCTAAAGCCCAGATTAAGGGCCACGTGAGCTGAGCTGGCACAGCGTGGCCATCGGGGCCGGGGGTCACGACCCCGTCCCGAATGTGGGGCTTTGGGTCGGGATGGTGGTGCGTCTATGAGTTTGGGGCTTGGTGAGGGGGGAGGTTGGAGCGCGGAGGGCTGAGGAGGGGGAACGTCCTTTTGGGGGGGGCAGGGGGTCGTCGCCTCTTTCAAGGATGGGGGAAACTGGGAGTACGCGGTGCCCCGTGGGGCCTGGCTCCCATTTGTGGGGTTGGTGCAGAAGGGACGGGGCTGAGTGGGCCGTGGGGAACCGGACACCCGGCTGCGGTCGGATTGCTGCCCGGCGGCACCTCGGGGTGGGAGGATGGGGGGCGGCGGGGGAGGCGGTGCTGGGGGTGTTTGTTCCGTACTGGGAAGTTAGAGGAAGTGCCGGATGTCGGGAACCGGCTGTGTGGGGGCTTGTGACCCCCCCTCCCAATTGCTGGTTGGGAGCCACGGAGCGTGGGACGGCGGTGTGTGCTGAGCTATGGGGGGGGGGGAGGGCTGTGGTGTTCCTCCTGGGAGGTGGGGCTCTCGGGGAGGCTCTTCCTGCTGCTTTGGGGTGGGGGGGACACTGAGCTGGCTTTGCCCGGAGCTGAGCGCTGATGGCACGGCGGCTGTGAAATCTCCGTCGGATTTCCTCGTGCGCGGGGTCAGGGCGGGGGGGGGGGCGGCACCTGCATCCCATCAACCACCCCATCCGTGTTGTCATCCGTTCATCTGCCCCGTTTGTCCATCTATCCATCCACCTGCCTGTCTGTCCGTCCCCCCAGCAGCACCTCAGTGTACTAGGCTGTGTCCCTAACTTATCCTGGCTGGCCACAGCCATCCTTATCTCCAACGACCTGCAGCCATTGAGGGGGGGTGCTGTGGGGCGGCGGCTCTGTACACCCCATAGATAACAGATAACGTGTCCCCGTTCCCTATCGGGGGCTTCACCCTTTACGCTTTGGCATTGCTTTGCTTCCTGCACCCCTTCCCCTACAGCCCCTGCCGTGGGGGCTTTGTGCTGTGGGGTTTGGGGAGAGGGCTTTGGGATATGGGATTTTGTGCTGCAGGGGCTGTATGTTTGGGGCTGGGTTGTTGGCCAGCACGAGGTGTTTCCCAAAGGAGAAAGTTTGGAGGAAAATGAAATTTTCTCACTGTTGGTCCCCATTGTGGGCTCGGACCCGTCCCCGCTGTCGCTGGATCCTTCTGGAGCCCTCTGACAAAAGGGTTCCGTTAATTTCCGTTAATTCATCAAGCTCTGCTCTCTTCCCGGCCCTCGTCAGCATCATCCCCCCACGTGCCGCGCAGCCCCGCGTTTGGACCCCATTCACCCCCAGTTTCCCATTGCAGCAGCAGCAGCCTGTGGCTCACCAGGCGCCCAGAGGATGCGGACCCACGAACACAGCGTTGAGCAGGGGTCCCGACTCCCAGCCCCCAGCGCCTCCCCTGCACCCCTTGCCCGGGACCCGCAGCCCCTCTTCCCCCTGTGGTTATCCCACCACCCACAGGTGGAGGTGCTGTGTGCTCACTAAACCTTTCCTCCCCGCACCTCATAGGACCCTGTGATGCAGCCCCCGGCGCACAGCTGAATGGAAAGGGTGCAGAAGGTAAACGGGGGGTGGGGGGTTTAGTTATCATCATATGGGCGCCTGGGACACCTCCTTGTGGCTGTGAACGACCTTCTCCTCCTCATCCTCATCTCCCTCCTCACTCCCCAGCCTGGCAGCCCCATCTAGTAGCCTCACGTCCTCTCCGTGCGTCCCCGACCCCTGGATCTCAGTACTGCACTCCAGCCCACCCCAAATCTCTGCACCCCATCAGGTTCCCCGCGTCCTCCAAAACAGAACTTTACCTAAATGTCCCATTTTTTTTTTTCTCTCCCCCACCCCCAGCAGCCGCTGACCTCCCTGGGCGTCTGCTCCTCGCAGCTCCAGCGTCCCGGATCGCCTCCAGCATCGTGGTGAGCTGCCTCCCTCCATGGGTATCCCCGATATTCCCATCCAAACCCCAAAATAACGGTGTATCCCCCTCCTCCATGGGCACCCCCAATATTTTCCCATCCCAAACCCCAAAATAACGGTGTTATCCCCTCCTCCATGGGCACCCCAATATTCCCATCCCAAACACAAAATAACGGTGTTATCCCCTCCCTCAGTGCTTTTAATATTCCCATCCCAAATCCCCACAAAAATGATAAATTGTGTTCCCATTTCTCCTAAGACATCCCAATATTCCCATCTCCTACCTAAATAACAGCGTTATCCCCTCCTCTATAGGCATCCTCAGTCTTCCATCCCATACCCCTGATAATTGTTTTCCACATCAGCCATGAACACCCCAATATTCCCATCCCCTACCCCAAAATAACACCTTTATCATCCCTCTGTAAAATTATTTCAGTCTTCATCCCATACCCCAAAATAATGATGTTATCCCATTCACAAGGACACCACAATCTCCCAAATCCTGTGCCCCAAAACAGTGTGTTCCCATTCCTCCATGGACTGTCCCCAATATTCCCAGCCCATACCCAAAATGATGATGTGTTCCCCACATCCCCAGGACATCCCTACCCCAAAATAGCGGTGTTATCCCATCCCTCCGCGGACACCTGACCTTCCCATCCCAGACCCCAAAAATGATGATGTGTTCCCATTCCTCCATGGACATCCCACAATATTCCATATCCTACCCCAAAATAATAGCGTTTTCCCATTCATCATGGACACCCCGATCCCCATCCACGTACCCCAAAATGATGTTTCCCATTCCTCATGGTCATCCCTACCTCAAAATAGCGGTGTTATCCCATCCTGCAGACCCCCCTTCTTCCATCCCAGACCCCCAAAGCAGGCGTTCTCGCCTCCTGCTGGGCCAAGATGGACAACGGTGCTGGGCTACAGGACCTGGCCGCCATCCCCAGGACAAGCGATCCTGGACATCGGCGCCGACCTGATGATCTCAGACTTGTTTCAGCCTCCCTGATGGAGCACGCAGACTGCCCGCAGCCGCGAGGTGGGGGAAGTCCCAAACCCGCACTTCCCCCCGGGGGCAGATCCCAAAAAAAAAAGGATGGGGTGCAGGAATAGTCTTCCACTCCTGCAGCGCTCCCTGTCGCACAAAATCCATCTCCTCCTCCGTCCCCAGGGTGAGCGTGGGGTTGGGAATTGGGTGGGTAATGGGGTTTGAGATGGGGTGGGTGAGCAATGGGAGCTGGCGATGGTTGGGTGTCAGGATTAGAAGTGAGGTGGGCAGTGGGAACTGAGTGCGGGATCTCGTGGGGATGGGCAATGGGAGTTGGGCATGGGATAGGTAATGGGATTGGTGCAGGATGGTTGTCAAGAGATGGGCAATGGGGTTTATATGGAAGAAGATCTCTGTGGGATGGGCGTGGGGTTTGTAATATGGGATCTGTGTGAATGGGCAGTGGGGTTTGGGCATGGAATGGGCAGTGGGATTTATTGTGTAAGTTTGTATATGGGATCTCACTGGATGGGATGGGCAATGGGATTTATATATGGGATCTATTTTTGAATGGGATGGGCAGTGGGGTTTATGGGCATGGGATGGGCAATGAGGTTTGAGTATGGGACCTGCATGGGATGGGCAATGGGGTTTGTGTATGGGATCTCGTGGGATGGGCAGTGGGGTTTGGGCATAAGGATGGGCAGTGGGATTTGGGTATGGGATTGGGGTATGGATAGGCAGTGAGAGGGTTTGGGCATGGGATAGGCAATGGGATTTGGGTATGGGATCTCGTGGGACGGGCAGTGGGATGGGTGTGGGTGGTGTCGGATTTGTATATTGGGATCTGTGTAGGATGGACAGTGGTCTGGACATGAAGGTGTGTGCATGGGGTGGCGATGGAATTGCATATGGATCACCATGGGATGGGCAATGGGATTTGGGTATGGGATGGGCAATGAAGATAGGCAGTGGGATTTGTATATAGGATCTGCATGGGATGGACAGTGGGATTTGTGCAATGGGATTTGGGGGTGGGGTGGGCAATGGATGTGTGTAAATGTGCTGCATGGGATGGGCAGTGGGATGGGTATTAAATTGTGCTGGGATGGGCAGTGGGATGGGCAATGGGATGCACATGGGAGGGTGTATAGGTGCACAATGGGATGCGTGTGGGATGGGCAGTAGAAATGGGATGCGCTTGGGTGGTGTATGGGATGTATATGGAATGTGTTTGGGATGGGTTATGGGATGCACAATGGGATGTGTGTGGGATGTGTAGGACACTATGGGATGCACAGTGGGATATGGGATGCTGTTAGGATGCTATGGAAGGATGTGTATGGACGTATAGGATGCACAGTGGGATGTGTGTGGGATGGTATGGGATGGTGTGGGATTTGTGCAGGATGCTATGGGACGCTATGGGATGTGTGTGGGGATACTATGGGATGGTATGAGATGTGTATAGGATTCTATGGGACTCTATGGGCTGTGTGTGGGGACTCTATGGGACTCTATGAGGATGCTATAGGATATGTGTGGGGCTATGGGAGCTATGGGGTGTATAGAGATGGTATGAGATGTGTATGGGACTATGGGATGTGTGTGGGGCCTTTAACATAGGATGCTAGGATTTGTATGGGATGCTATGGGATTTGTATGGGATGCTATGGGATATGTGTGAGACGCTATGGGAGTAGCTATGGGGCGCTATGGGGCGCTATGGGGCGGCTATGGGCCTTATGGGATATGTGGGACTCTATGGGGCAACTGGACCTTTATAGGACGCTATAGGACTATGGGATGCGGGGGAGCTCTCCACCCGCTCGTTCCCCAGATGATCCGTGGTGGTTGGACAGCCGGACCCCGGCAGCACCTGCTGGCCCCCCCACCCAGCCTCCAGCGCCCCGCAGCAGCGTGCAGCACTTCCACCGGCTGATGCGTCCACGGTGCCCCACCCCACAGCCCCCGCCCCACAGCCGTATGGGAGCACTGGATGGGGAGCTCACAGGGTTTTCCCCGTTCCTTTTCAGAGACCGACACGGCAGACTCCACTTGTCTGCAAGAAACCCCCCATCTACCGGCAGAAAGGTGGGGGGGTGGGCGCCCGTCTGGGCCGCGTGCGCCTCTTATTGCGCCCACATGAACCCCCATAGCTTTGTGCGCTTTCATCGAGATTGGTCGTGAATCTCAAATTCCCGGCGCGCAGCCCCCCGACCCCAACCAACCCTTAAGATCGAGACGACTACTGGCATTTACCGTCCCTGGCCGTCGTGGGTAGGTGGGAGGAAGGCGAGCAGTGCGAACCGGAGAGGTTTGAGGTTGGGCTCCTCTCAGCCTCGTCCCGCAGAGACGGAGTGGAGGAGGATGGCCTCGAAGAGAGGGGGAGGAGAGGAGGTTGACCCAGGAGGATGAAGAACTGAGGGCTGCAGAGGCAGGAGCTGAGCAAGGTGGGGGCGAGGCGATGGGGGCGATGGGATGGGGATGGATGGGATAGGATTTGTATGGGATGGGTGTGCCATGGGATTTGTATGGGATGTGGATGGATGTGCCATGGGATTTGAATGGGATCCACATTGGGATGGATTTGCCATGGGATTTGTATGGGATAGGATGGGATGTGCCATGGGATCCACATGGGATGTACATGGGATGGGTGTGCCGTGGGGTTGTATGGGATGAGGATGGGTGTGCCGTGGGATTTGAATGGGATGGGGATGGATGTGCCATGGGATTTGAATGGGATCATATGGGATGCCTTGGGATGTGCAATGGGATGGATGTGCTGTGGGATTGTATGGGAATGGGGATGGATGTGCCATGGGGTTGAATGGGATCCATATGGGATGGGGATGGGATGTGCCATGGGATTTGAATGGGATGGGGATGGGATGTGCCATAGGATTTGAATGGGATTTGTATGGGATGGGATGGGGGATGTTGCATGGGATTTGTATGGGATGGGGGATGGATGTGCCATGGGATTTATATGGGATAAGGATGGATGTGCCATGGGATTTGAATGGGTTCCACCATGGGATGTATATGGGATGTACATGGATGGATTTGCCATGGGATTGTATGGGATGTGGATGGATGTTCCATGGGATTTGAATGGGATCCATGTATGGGATGGGGATGGATATGCCATGAGATTGAATGGGATCCATATGGGATACATATGGGATATGCATACTGGGATGGGGATGGGATGGATGTAGCATGGGATTTGTATGGGATAGAGGGGATGGATGTGCCATGGGATTTTGAATGGGATCCATATGGGATGCATGGGATGTATATGGGATGGATGTCCCATGGGATGTGTATGGGATGGAGATGGGATGAGATGTGGATGGGATGGAGGATGTCTATGGGATGCATATAGGGTACATATGGGATGCACAGTGGCCCGGCACACCGCATCCCTTCACCCCAGGCCTCAGCCTGGAAGCCAGGTCCTAAGGGAGGAAGTGGAAAATCTGTCCCATCCGGAGGGAAAACCGCTCGCTGCCGGACCGGACGCCCTTCCACACATGTATGTGGGGTGCAGCGTCCTCGAACCCTTTATCTCTCCAACCCCACCCCATCGGGACCCTTTTGTCCCCACCCCATAACACCTCTCCCCTCCAGCAGCGCTGCGCAGAGCAGCTATGGAGAGCTCTCGCTGCCGCCTCCGGCCGCAGCACCTCACCAGGGTGAGTGGGAGCACAGACCCCATAACAGCGGGATTGGGGTCGGGGTGAGTGATGGCACTGCTGAGTTTGAGGTCGGGGTGGTGGTACTGCTGTTTTGGGGTCAGGGTGGCAGTGCTGCTGGTTTGGGGTCAGGCTGATGACAACACCAGGGTTGGGATGATGGCAGTGCTGGGTTTGGGGTCAGGGTTGTGGTGCTGCTGGTTTTAGGGGTCAGGCTGATGACAATTACCAGGGTTGGGGTAATGTAGTGCTGAGGTTTGAGGTCAGGGTTGTGGGGTACTGTTGGGTTGGGATGGTGGTAGCAGGTTTGGGAGTTGGGAGCAGTTCAATTCATGGGTTTGAGGTTAGGGTGCTAGCAGTGCCAGGGTTGGGGTGATGGTGCTGGGTTTGGAGTTGGGTGATGGCACTGCTGGTTGTGGGGTCAGGTATTGACAATACCAGGGTTGGGGTGGTGACAGTGGTGGTTTGGGGTCAGGGTGGTGCTTTGCTGATTTGGGGTCAGGCTGATGACAGTACCAGGGTTGGGGTGATGGCCTGCTGAGTTTGGGGTCGGGTGGTGGCACTGCTGGTTTTTTGGGGTCAGGCTGATGACCAGTACCAGGGTTGGGGGGTGATAGCACTGCTGGTTTTTGGGAGTCGGGAGTGGTGGTACCCCTGGTTTTTGGGAGTCGGGGTTGTTGGCACTGTTAGGTCGGGTGAAGTGACAGCACTGGGTTTGTGGTCACTGTGGCGATGGCAGCTGGGTTTAGGTTTGGGGTCAGTTCCAGTGCTGGGTTTGGGGTCAAGGGTGGTGGCACTTTTTTGGGGTGATGGCAGCAGTGAGTTTGGGGTTGAGGCGGTGGTAGTGCTGGGTTTGGGGTCGGGATGGTGATACCTCTGGGTTTTGAGGGGGCGATGGCAGCGATGGGTTTGGGAGTCAGGGTTTGAAACAGTTCTGGGTTTAGGGTCGGATGTGGTGGCAGTGCTGGGTTAGGGAGTGAGTGACAGCACTGGGTTTAGGGTCAGGATAGTGATACCCAGCGGGTTTAGGTCAGGTGGTGGCAGATATGCTGGGTTTGGGGGTGGTGACAGCAGTGGGTTTGGGGTCAGGATGGTGATACCCATCAGGTTTGGGAGTCGGGTGGTGGCAGTGCTGGGTTTGGGGTGATGACCTTTTCAGGTTTCAGGAATCCAGGATGGTGGTACCCTTCCCAGGTTTAGAGTCAGGTGGTGGCAGTGCTGGGTTAGGGGTGATGACCTTTGGGTTGGAGTCAGGATGGTGGTACCATCAGGGTTTGGGGTCGGGTGGTGGCAGTGCTGGGTTTGGGGTGGTGGCAGGTTCCAGGGTCAGGATGGCGGTACCCATTGGGTTTGGGGGTCGGGTGTTAGCAGTGCTGGGTTTGGGGTCCGAAGGGGTGGCACTGCTGTGATGCTGTTCCCATCCCTTTGCAGCTGCAGTCAGCAGAGTTCAGCTCAACGAGCAGCGAAGGTCCAGGTGGGCACCACTATTATGGGATGGGGACATCCTTGGGGGGGGGGGAGGGGGACACCACTGGGGTTCTCATCACTTTGGGGTGGGGTCTGATCTGTGCCACCTCTCTCTTGCAGGGGCTGCAGGTGAGCGTTCAGCTGGAGGATGGAGGAAGGCGGGATGAGGAGTGACATTGGAGTGAAGAAAGAGCATTTTTGGGGTGGGGGGATTTAACGGTGCCAGGCAGTAGTGCCCACCTCTGTGACCCCATGTAAGTTTGTCTAGAGGAAACTGACTAGCAGGCGCTGTAGACATGCAGCTCACTGCCCAGCATGCTGGAGCAGAAGGTGAGAGGGGGGGGGGTGGGGGGAAAATAGAGGGGGGGCAATGAGGTTGGGGTGGGGAGTTTGAGGGGGGTCTCACATCCTCCTGTGTACAGATTTACCCCTACGAGATGCTGATGGTGACAAACAGGGCGGGTGAAGCTGCCGCCGGTGTGGACAGGACAGGCTGGAGGTATGGGATGAACTGTGGGGGGGGGGTCAGTGGGATGGGATGGGGGTGTCCAGACACCCTCTGATTGTCGTCCCCCCGGCACCTCAGGGAGGATTTCCTGCGGGTGTTCGAGATGCCCCCCGAGGGATTCAGTAGCTGAGCGCTGGAAGCGCAATGGAGAGCAGAGAAAGCCTTCTCTTACATTTTTGTATGGGTGGCTTAATAAGCACAGGACTCCCAGCTGGGTTTAATGGGACCCCACACCCCCCATAGCCCCAGCCTGGGTTGCCCCATCCTGCAGGATAAAAAAGGGCTCCAGAGCTCCACTTGCACACACTTCCTCCCCGCAGCAAGGGTGATGGATGGGGGAGAGGCACGGCTCCTCCTGGGGGCTCTGTGCTCTGTGCCCCCAAAGTACCAGCACCCAGGGTGCTCCCGCGTCCCAAGGTCTTCACCCACTCATTCAAGGTGGGGGGGCGCCTGCGAGTGCGAACCACCACTGCCTGACCCACGGGTCTGCAGCCCCCAGACCTTTTAGCACTGGCCTCCGTGTACCATTCATTCACTGCCAAATCTGCCCCCGGCCCCACACGGAGGGTGGCGCGCTGGCATTGGGGTGGGGAGCAAATGGGGTTTTGAGAGGGAGCAGAGCCTGAGCTTAGGTTGTGTCTTTCTGGCTGCAAGGGCCGTGCAGCGGGGGTGCAGTTGCAGCAGGACGATGGGGTGTTGCAGTGGGGGGGTGCAGGGCAACAGGGCTGTGCTGCAGGGCAGTGGGGCGTGCAATGGAGAGTTGCAGCAGGGCGATGAGGACGTGCAGTGGGGTGATGCACTGCAGGGTGGTGGGATGCATGCAGTGAGGGTGTACTGTAGGGCAGTAGGGTGATGCAGTAGGGTGATGCTGTGAGGTGATGAGGGCAATGCTGCAGGGCAGTGGGGTGATGCAATGGGGGCAATGCAGTGGGGCCATGCAGCAGAGCAATCAGGGCGATGCAGTGGGGGATTGCAGCAGGGCAGTGGGGAGTGCAATGGGGTGATGCTGTAGGGTGATGGGTTGCAGGGCAGTGGGAGGGTGATGCAGTGGGGCAATGCTGCAGACTGATGAGGCAATGCTGCACAGCAATGGGGTGATGTTGGGCCATGCAGCAGACTGATGGGGTGATGCTGCAGGGCAATGGGGGTGATGCTGTGGGGTGATGGGGCCATGCAGGCAGGGCCCATGCATTGGGGTGATGCTGTGGGGTGATGTGACAATGCTGCAGGGCAGTGGGGTGATGCAATGGGGCCATGCAGCAGGGCAGTGGGGTGATGCAATGGGGTGATGCTGCAGACCGATGGGGTGATGATATGGGGGTGATGCTGCAGGGTGATGGGAGTGATGGTGGGCCATGCAGCAGGGCAATGGGGTGATGCAGTGGGGTGATGCTGCAGAGTGATGGGAGTGATGCAGTGGGGTGGTGCAGCAGGGCAGTGGGGCCATGTATTGAGGGTGATGCTGGGGTAATGGGGTGATGCAATGGGGTGATGCAGCAGGGCAGTAGAGGCGATGCATTGGGAGGTAATGCTGGGGGCAGTGGGGTGATGCAACGGGTGATGCTGCAGACTGATAGGGTGATGCAATGGGGTGATGCTGCAGAGCAGTGGGGCCACGTGGGGGGCGATACAGCAGGGCAGTGGGGTGATGCATTGGGATGATGCTGCAGGGTGATGAGGGTGATGCAGTGGGCCATGCAGCAGGGCATGAGAGTGATGCAGCAGGGCAGTGGGGCGTGCAATGGGGTGATGCAGCAGGGCAGTGAAGCGTGCAGCAGGTGGTGGGAGAAGCGTGCAGGTAGGGCCCATACAATGGGGCCATGCAGCAGGGCAGTGGGGCCATGCAATGGGGCCATGCAGCAGAGGGCAGTGGGGCCAGTGCAGTGGGGCCATGCAGCAGAGACAGTGGGAGGCGTGCAGTGGGAGAGGCGTGCAATGGGGCCGTGCAGCAGGATGAAGGCACGACGCAGCTTTAGCACTGCCGCAGCGCCAGCGGGGCAGGGCTGGGCCTTTCCCCTCCACCTCCCCACGGACACACCGGCACAGGCCAGAGGCCCGCCCCACACCCCACACTTTCTGCCTCCAGACCGTCGGCATCATAACGAAGATATATTGCCGGGATCCGCTGTTACATCCTCTGCCTTCTCACGCCGCTCATGGGCATCCTACTCCGTCTCAATGTACAAACGGGGTCGTTTGGGAGCGGATCGTGCCGTTCACTTTCGATGTTTCCGTTCGATTCCAATTTCATTTGCACGGTGTCGGAGAATCCGTGTGAAGTGATTTTATTTTTTAATTCTTCTTCTTACAATGATGATATTCTATTTTTGGTTGGCAATTAAAGGTGAAAAATCAGTTCCCATCCATCCCACCCCACCCCGTCTCCCCCTCTCCTCCTCCCCGTCCAGTGCTTCGATCCGCGTTCGGCCCTACAGATGGCGGTGCTGCTCGGGGAGGATCGACCCCTCTCCTGGGCTCCCTATGGGGCAGTGCAGCCGAACCGGGTCGGCAGTGCGGTGTCGGAACCACGCCGCGGAAGGTGAGCTGCCCCAGCCATGGCCAGCAGAGAGGTACCGGGGGGGGGGGGGAAGTTGTAGGGGTGAGTGGGTATGGGGGTGCGGGGTGGGGGTGAAATCAGGGGTGTCCGGTTTGGGGAGTGAGTAGAGGGTGTGAGGGTATTCAGGGTGGGGTGTAGGATGTGGGGTATAGGGGTGTTGGTTGTGGGGAGGGTGGGTTATGGGGTGTGGTGGGTTATGAGGTGTGAAGATATAGGGGTGTGTGGTATAGGGGTGTGGGTTGTAGGGGTGTGAGAGATATAGGGGTGCGAGTTATAGGGGTGTGAGGGTATAGGGAGCATGAATATAGAGGCGTGAGTTATAGGGGATGTGGGTTATAGGGGCGTGAGGGTATAGGGGCATGAGGGTATAGGGGTGCAAGTTATAGGGGATGTGGGTTATAGGGGTGTGAGGGTATAGGGGTGTGAGGATATGGGGTGTGAGTTATAGGGGTGTGAAGTTATGGGGTTTGAGGATATAGGGGTTTGAGGATATAGGGGTTTTTTTTGAGGACATAAGGGTGTGGATTATAGGGGTGTGAGGTTATAGGGTGAGAATATGGGGTGGGGGTATGGGGGTGGGAGTGTAGGGGGTGTTGAGTTAGGAGGGGTGAGTGGTAGATTATTGGAGGTATGGGGGTATGGGAGGTGAGTATAGGAGTGTGGGTATAGGGAGAGAGGGTGAATATGGGCGTGCAGGTATAGGGGGAGAGGATCGGAGGGAGTTGAGGTATGGGAGGGAGTGTTGGAGGTGTTGGTTTAAGGAGGCAAGTGTTATGGGGTGTGAGTTATAGGGGTGTGAGGGTGTAGGGTAGAGAGCATAAATTGGGGTGTCAGGGTGAGGTATAGGGGATGAGGTTATAGGGGTGAGTATGGGGTGGTGGTGTGGGGGTGAGAACATCAGAGGTGTTGGTTTAGGGGGAGTGAACATAGGGAGTGAAGTATAGGGATGTGGGTGTAGGGGGGTGTGAGTATATGGGGTGAGAGGATCGGGGGTGCAGGTGTTGGGGGGGTGGGTATCAGGGTCATAAAGCTGGGGTTGGAAACTATGGTACTGCAATCCGGAGAGGGAATGCAGACTTGGGGGTGATGGAAGCTTAGGGTGTAAATGTGGGGTGATGAATATCTAGGGGGTGCAGAGCTGGGGGCGTGCAAGCCTGGGGTGCAGCTGGGATGCAAGGCTGGGGGGTGCGGGAGTTGGGGTGCAACATTGGGAGGGGGGTGATTGGGGTGCGGCGTCTGAGTGGGGCTCGCGTGCCTTGGGGTGCACATAGAGGAGGTGTAGGCTTTGGAAATTGCAGGATTTTAGTGCACTTGGGGGTGGGGGAAAACACAAATAGGGCAGAGAGGGGGTGCATGAGGTGCCCCCGGGGGTGAACAGTGTGGGGTGGCTGAGGTGTCAGGGGGTGTGGGTGTGCAGGAAGGAGAGTAAACAAGGGGAGAGTGGGGAGGGCGAGGAGTCACGGGGATGGGCTGTGGGGGGAAGGGGCTGCTCCCGTGGGAACAATGCAGGGCACAGCGACTTAAATGACGAGAGGAAGGGCCCCCACCTATGGCCCACGGCATGGGGGTGCGCGCTGCGGCGAGCAGCTCAGGCCTCTCACCCATCTCCTCCTCTGAGTCATCCCGCTGCGCTCCCTGGGGTGCCCACAGCTGTGGACCCTCCCCTTGCCAGGGCTCCTCATTTGACCTGGCATCCCCGACCTGTCCCTGACCCCCTTCAGCATCCCCTCCCTCGCGCGCTGTGGTTTGGCGCTGTTTTTCCCCTGCCCCACGGCTGCTGTCCATCTTGCCCCCCAGGCGCCGGAGCTCGGCGCTGTCACCGATGGTGACCCCACACCTGCCGTGGGGCACAGGTTGTGAGCACGGCGGGGGTGCTGGGGGGGTCAGGAGAGGATGGGGGGGTCTGAGGGGAGCAGCGGGAGGGCAGAGGAATGTGATGGCTGAGGGTGGGTTTGGGAGAGAGGAGCACGGAGGGGAGGCAGGGCCGAGCACAGCAGAGCATCTGCCCCGGCCCCAGCAGCACCCCGGGTTGCTCGGGGAGTTCGTCCCCGCCTCTTGTCCCTCCTCCCCGTTTCCAGGGCAATCCAGATGTTGGTGCAGCTCCGGCATTGCTCAGCCCTGCTGCTCTGCCAGATGTTTCCTCTCCCCCTCCTTTGCGTTTCCCCACTGCTAGCACCTCCCATCCCGCACGCGCCGTGCATAAGGATCTACTGCCTGTCTCTTTAACCCATCTGCTGCTGCTGCCATCTTGGGGGGAGAGGCAGGGGGGTCTGCTGCTCCCTTTGGAGCTGCAACGCATCCATGAAGAGCTGTGCCAGGGTGGATGCAGGGATGCGCTGGGTGCTGGGGTGCTTTCAGTAGGGGATGCAGGTGGGGATGCAGTGGTGCAGGGATGCTGTCTCTATGGGATGCATAGAGACATGGGATGCATATGAAGTCTTTGGGTGCAGGATGCTGGCACCTTGGGATACAATGGGGACGCAGTGGTGCAGGGATGCAGGCACCTTGGGGATGCAGTGGGGGATGCAGTGGTGCAGGATGCAGGCACCTTGGGGATGCAAGTGGGGATGCAGTGGTGCAGGAGGCTGTGTCTATGGGGTGCAGTGGAAGCAATGGATGCAAGGATGCTGGCACCTTGGGGATGCAATGGGGGCCTTTGATGGTGCAGGGATGCAGGCACCACGGAGATGCAATGGAAGTGCATTGGTGCAGGGATGCAGGCACCACGGGATGCAATGGGGATGCATTGGTGCAGGGATGCAGGCACCACGGAGATGCAATGGGGATGCAGTGGTGCAGGGATGCAGGCACCACTGAGATGCAATGGGGATGCATTGGTGCAGGGATGCAGGCACCACGGGATGCAATAGGGAGTGCATTGGTGCAGGGATGCAGGCACCACGAGATGCAATGGGGATGCAGTGGTGTGGCCTGCTGGCCTGCACGAGCGGTGCGTGGCCCTGCTGCTGCTGCAGGACCCCTGGACCCCCTCCGTGCTCCCAGTGGGTAGCATACATTTTTGCATGCAGGAGTAGCCTCCATGCAGCTCCCATGCCCTGCTCCACCCCTCCTGGGCAGCACGTTGGGACCCAGCCCCAACCAACCCGCTGTGCACGGGGCCGGCAGTGGTGGGATTTCCAGGTGGGGTGCCACGCTGCTCCCCCACCGAGCCTGGAGGCGCTTTGCTGGCCGACCTGAGCTCACCTGCTCCTCCTCGACCCGGGAGAACCTCAGCGCCGCAGCCCGGGCAAGAAGCAGTCGGTGGAAGCTGCCGCAGCGGCTGCCAGGGCCCGGCAGGTGAGTGCAGCAAAGGGCGAGCAGGTGGTGCTGGGGGGCCATGACTCCGTCCCCTCAGCAGCAGCAGGATGCGGAGTACATGATGCCTCGCCTTCCTCGGGAGCCGGCAGTGCCGGGGGTAGTTACCCAGTGAGTTGTGCTGTGCACCGAGCTTTGGGTTGCTCACGCCCTGCTGACCTCGTGCGCGCAGTCCTGTCCAACCCCCACAACCCCAGGAGCTGCGATGATGGATGCAAGAGGAGGAGGAGACGTGTGGCGTCTCAGGGCAGCACCCAGAGCTCTGGGTGGGGTGGGATGGGGAGAGCAAGCTGGGGGGGGGGGGGGGGTCTGGGTGCAGCCATCCCTGCACACCACGGCTCTGGGCTAGCAAGTGTAGACTCCATCCGTCCCCCTGCGGACCTTAGGGACCCCCCGCCCCCCTCAGAGCAAGGCTGGGGCTCTCGCCCCCCACCGGCCAAGGGTTCTGAAGACACCAAAGCCCTCAACTGCACAGGACACAGTGGAGGCACCCTTGCCCTTGTGTCCCCGCAGCAGGTGCACCCCATCCTCCTATCTCCCCATCCTCTATCCTCCCCACTTGTCCTCCATCTTATCCTCCTATCCCCATTATTCACCTTATCTTCCCCATTCCCCCTTATCACCCCGTTGCACCCCTATCCCCTATTGCCCCATGTATGTCCACCATGTCCCTCTACCCCCATCCCCTCTCTTCTCCCTCCCTTGTCCCCCATCTTATCTCTATCTTCATTATTCCCTTATCTTCCCCCATGTTTGCCTGTCCCCCATGCATCCCAACCCCATCCCTATTGCGCCCCCATGTCCTGCTCCACCATCCCTCCTATCCCTCCATCACCTCTATCACTCTCCTTTTCCCTACTTTGTGCCCCATCCCTCCTATCATTATCCCCCTCATCTTCCCCCGTATCCCCCTCTGTCTTCCTCCCCATTCTCCCTTACCCCCGTGCCCGCCATTCCCACCGCACACCTTGTCCCCCCCATCCTTTAACCTTTTTAACATACCGCCCCCATCACCCCCACCCCACCCGCAGGCGGTTCAAACACCGACAGCAGCCACTACAAGTCGTACAGGGAGGACGAGGACGGCGTGACCGACCGTGCCGTACACCGTCTCAGCCACCCAGCCGACTGACGCCCCAGGCTCAGCTCTGCGGCTTCCTGTGGAGGAAGCGCTGGTTGGGGCGCTGGGCAAAGCGGCCTCTTCGTGGTGCGGGGCGCACGCTGCTGGTGCGGGGAGCAACGGGTCGGGGGAGAAGGGGGCGGCGACCGACCCCAATAGCGATCGTCCCGCCCCGTAGGGCTTGGGTGTGCGGCCGACCTGCAGCCGGTGCTGCGGCTGGACCTGCGGGGCTGCCGCGTTTCCTGGGAGAAGCGAAGGGCCAGGCTGGCACGCGCGCTGAAGGTGGTGGGGACGGCGGGCGAAGCGCTGCTCATCGGCTTCCCCGGCAGGCGGCAGGCGGAGGACTGGAGGAAGGTTTAGGTGTTGCAGCCCCCGCAGAGCTCAGTGCAGGGAGGTGGGGCTGGCGCTGCCGGGCGCTGCCCTGCTGGTCGGGGATGGATAAAGCGGTGTCACCTTAGGGGTGGTCGTCCGTCGACTCACATACACGTGGAAGTGGGGCTGCAACGTGGGGCTGCAGCGTGGGGATGCAGTGCTCCTTTCTCCCCTTTGCCAGGTGATCGAGGAGGTCAGCAGCAATTCCTCGAGTGGGCTGGCAATATGCAGCCCCAGCATCGCCTGGGGAGCATTCAGCAGGGTGAACATCTCCTCCTTCATCCTCACTCCTTCCATCCCTCCTCCCTTCCATCCTCCTCCCTTCCATCCTCCTTCCTTCCATCCTCCTCCCTTCCATCCTTCCTCCAACTTCCTCCACATCCCTCCCATCCTCCATCCCTCCCCATCCTCTGTCCTCCATCCTCTTCCTCCTTCCTCCCTTCCCTCCCTTCCTCCTTCCTCCTTCCTCCCTTCCTCCTTCTCCCTTCATCCCTTCCATCCCTTCCATCCCTCCTCCCTTCCATCCATCCTCCTCCCTCCTTCCATCCATCCTTCCTCCTTCACTCCCATCCACCCACCATCACCCCACAGCCCACCCCAGCATCCCATCAACATCTCCCCTCAAATCCATCCCAACATCCCTTTAACTTCCCGACATCCACAGCATCCCAACCTGACATCCTACCACTCAAATCCCATCCCAACATCCCCCAACCCGACATCACAGCATCCCAACCCGACATCCTACCTCCAATCCATCCCAACTTGTCCACCCCAGCCGTCTCATCAGAAATCCCACCCCAACCCGACATCACAGCATCCCAACCTGGAAATCCACCATCAATCCCATCCCATCATCCCCACCCTAAATCCCATCTAGCGTCCATCCCCATCATCCCACCTAAAATCCCATCCCAAAAGCCATCCCATCATCACAACCCCCTCATCCCCACCCCCACCACCCCACTGTGGCTGTGCTGCCATGTTTGTGCCCCCACCCCCATTAGCTCACGGTGCTCTTAGGGGTCTCCATTCTCAGACCTCCAACCCAAGGAGAGGGGGGCCGGCACTCAGCGGAGCCCCTCCACCAGCCCCAACCCCGGACACCAAAGGAAGTGTGATGCCTGAAGTCCCCATACTTTGTGCCCCCTGGCAGGGCCTGGCACCCGACACAGGGCGGTCCGTAGGTTTGCTGGCTGTGCGCGGCTGCGCTGGCAGCGGCTGGTGCGGCGGCACAGCGGGGAGCCCTGCGGATGTTTACGGGGTCGAGGGGCTCCCGAGCCCCCTGTGCTGTGCTGCAGGACGGCTCCCCACATCACCGCATCCGGGTCCCCCAACGCCTCGCGTCGCCCGCAGGGTCAGGGAGTTACGCTGCAGGTGGGTGAGTAGCACCATCCCTGTGCGCCCCGCTTTGAGGAGTGTTCCCCTGTTCCCCTCCCCATTGCATCCTCTGCCCCCCCCCCCAGAGCCGTTCGGAGGAGAGGAGCTGGAGGAAGAGTGAAAATCCCTGCGGGCCAAGGAGAGGGGAGCGCCCACGAGGCCAGCCCCGTGTGCGGAGACCCCCGTGCTGGGGGATGGCGGCCCCTCAACCGCGGCGGGGTAGGAGGAAGCGGTGGCTGGCCACCCCAACCCCAGTGCAGGTTGGGGTGCCGCCATCCCCCAGCCTGCTCACAGAGGGCTTGCTCCTGCGCCACGTCCCGACCCCCAACGCCTACATGGACGACCCCTTCGGGCAGCCCCCAGCATCTGCAGCCCCCGGCACCTCTACTCTATGAGGAGCGGCTGCAGCGCTTGGTAACCCCGCTGCTGTGCCTTGGGGACGGGGGGACGTGGGGGACGTGGGGATATGGAGATGTGGGGATGTGGGACATGGGGACGTGGGGGTGATAGAGATGTGGGGATGAGGGAAGATGGGGAGGGGGGGACAGGGGACATGGGGATGTGGGGACATGGGGGACATGGAGCTGTGGGAATGTGGGGACATGGAGATGTGGGGAGTGGGGACATGGAGATGTGGGGATGTGGGGACATGGAGATGTGGGGAGTGGGGACATGGAGATGTGGGGAGTGGGGGACATGGGGATGTGGGGATGTGGGGATGTTGGGATGTGGAGACATGGAGATGTGGGGATATGGAGATGTGGGGGACTTGGAGATATGGGGAGATGGAGACATGGGGACATGGGGATGTGGGGGACATGGGGATATGGAAATGTGGGGGTGTTGGATGTGGGACGTGGGGATATGAGATGTGGGGACGTGGGGACATGGAGATTGGGGACATGGAGATATGGGGATGTGGAGAGACATGGAGATGCAGGGATGTTGGGATGTGGGGACATGGGGATGTGAGGATATGGAGATATGGGGATGTGGGGAAGTGGGGACATGGGGACATGGAAATGTGGGGATGTGGGGATATGGAGATGTGGGGATGTTGGGATGTGGAACATGAAGATGTGGGGATGTGGGGATGACGGGGACATGGAAATGTGGGGATATGGAGATGTGGGGATGTTGGGATGTGGGGACATGGAGATGCGTCCCCTCTGGCCACTCACCCATAGGTTTCTGCCCAAGCAGCACAGTGTGGACCAGGCAGTGCGAGGGCAGCGCAGCAGACCCGCATCTGCAGCGCCCAGCGGCAGCACTGCGTCCCTGCATGGAGGTGAGGAGGTGGGGCTGCAGCACAGCAGCGCTGGGTGCTGGCTGGCGTCGTGTCCTCCATGGCCACGCGCTTTGTGGTGCTGGGATGCGCTCCATCCACCTTTCCTCCACCCTTCTATCTTTTCTCCTTCCTCCATCCATCCTTATTTCCTTCCTCCCTTCCTCCATCTTTCTTCCTCCCTTCCTCCCTTCCTTCATCTTCCTTCCTCCCTTCCCTCTCTCTTTTCTCCCTCCATCCTTCTTCCATCTCCCTTCTTCTTCCCCTCATCCTTCCCTCATCCTTCCCCTCATCCTTCCTCCATCCTTCCTCCATCCTTCCTCCATCCTTCCTCCATCCTTCCTCCATCCTTCCTCCATCCTTCCTCCATCCTTCTACTACCCTCCCTCCATCCATCCTCTCCCTCCCTCCCTTCCTCCCTTCCTTCCTCCCTTCCTTCCCTTCCTCCCTTCCCTCCCTCCTTCCTCTTTTCTCCATCCTCCATCCATCTTCCATCTTTTCTCCCTCCATCCTTCTTCCATCTCCCTTCTTCTTCCCCTCATCCTTCCTCCATCCTTCCTCCATCCTTCTACTACCCTCCCTCCATCCATCCTCTCCCTCCCTTCCTCCTTCCCTCCTTCCTCTTTTCTCCATCCATCTTCCATCTTTCTCCCTCCATCCTTCTTCCATCCCCCTTCTTCTTCCCCTCACCCTTCCTCCAATCCTTCTACTCCCCTCCCTCCATCCATCCCCTCCATCCTTCTTTGCTCTTTCTTTTCTCCATCCCTCCCCCCGTCCCTCCATCCATCCCCCCGTTCTGCTCCATTTGCTCTCCAGCAGCAGCTGCAGTTCCCCAGGGCCGGCAGCAGGACGAGGGCAGCCCGCAGCTCCACACCAGGGATTTCTTCCACTCCCAGCGCACCCTGACGCTTCCCAGAGGAAAGGAACTCGGGACAGCTTGGATCTCCTCACCGGTAAGACCCAACGGCCCTGGCTATGGGGTGGGGGTTCCTGTGCCCTACAGCACAGCCCCCGCTGCCCCATAGGGAAGAGAGCCGCCTCCAGGCTGGAGAAAAGCAGGCTGAAGGCCGGCTCCGAGCTGACCCTGCTGCCCCACGGCAAGTCACCCACGGCCAGCTGCGAGGTGTGGGACTGCAGCCACCACCAGGTGGGGTGGGGGGGCCGGGGGGGGGGTGTCACTCATCGCCCCTCACCTCCCCCCATCCCATCGCAGGGCTCTTTCCTTTCGCCCCTCCTGAAGCGCTCTGCGTCCGCCAGGAGCGCCTGGAAGCGCCCCGCATCCGTGGGCAGCACGGAGAGAGGGAAGGTGCTGCAGAAGAGAAAGGTGCGGGGCAGAGCTGGGGGGGTCAAGGGATACGAGGGGGGGGTGCACACAGCTGACCCCCGTCCCCGTGGCTCTCAGGAGTGGGAGATGAAGGCAGCGATGTGAGCGGAGTGATGCTGCGCCGCGTGGGGACCGAGCCGGGCTGCGGTGCTGGAGAGCTGCTATGGGGCCGCGCTGGGGCTGCACACCGGCACCCCAAACCTTCTGTGGGTTCACACCGGCACCCCAAACCTTCTGTGGGTTCACACCAGCACCCCAAACCTTCTGTGGGTTCACTGCTTCTCTGTGTTTTCGGTGTGGGTTTCCCAGTGGGGCGGAGATGGTGGAAATGGTCCCAATGGTGCCCAGCTGTGCCCAACGGACCCCAGTGGTGCCCAACGGATCCCAATGGTGCCCAATAAACCCCAGTGGTGCCCACTGGACCCCAGTGCTGCCCAGCAGACCCCCATGGTGCCCAATAGATCCCAATGGTGCCCAATAGAACCCAATGGACCCCAATGGTGCCCAACGGATCCCAATGGTGCCCAGTAGAACCCAATGGTGCCCAGTGGTGCCCAACAGAGCCCAGTGGTACCCAATAGACTCCAGTGGTGCCCAATGGACCCCAGTGGTGCCAGCAGACCCCAATGGTGCCCAATGGATCCCAATGGTGCCCAATAGAACCCAGTGCTGCCCAACGGACCCCAGTGGTGCCCAATAGAACCCAATGGTGCCCAACGGACCCCCATGGTGCCCAGTGGTGCCCAACAGACCCCAGTGGTGCCCAACAGACCCCAATGGTGCCCAAAAGACCCCAGTGGTGCCCAATGGACCCCAGTGGTGCTCAACAGAACCCAATGGTGCCCAACGGAGCCCAGTGGTGCCCAACAGACCCCAGTGGTGCCCAATAGAACCCAATGGTGCCCAACAGACCCCAATGGTGCCCAGTGGTGCCCAAAAGACCCCAGTGGTGCCCAATAGAACCCAATAGTGCCCAACAGACCCCAATGGTGCCCAATAGAACCCAATGGTGCCCAACGGACCCCAAAACCTGGGGGAGGGGAAGGGGAGGGTGGCACTGCGGGCACTGAACCCCCAAAAGCTGGGCACCCTGAGCCCCAACCCTATGGCATGGGGTGAAGAGGGGGCACAGAGGGCACAGCGCCCCCCCCCCCCCCCAACCTGGTGCAGAATGCGGCCCCCCGGGGTGGGGGCTCGTCCTTATGGCGGGGGGTTTCCTGCCCCACATCGCTGCTGTCCCCATAGCGGGGGGGGGGGGGTTGCAATAGTCGGATGCGGTGGCAACAAAGTGGTGGTGAACTGCAGCCCCCCCACCTGCAATAATTGGAGCCACTCCTGCTGCTGGGGGGGGCACGGGGGGGTGGGGGGGGTGCATTGCTGGGTGCAGCGCTGTGTCTGTGCACGTTGTTGTTCCCCCCGGGGGGGGTCGCGCAATAAAACCGTGAGCTCGGAGCTTCTGTTCCCCCCCCTCCCCTCCCTGTGCCCCCCCCGCCCCCCCCCCCCCACGGGCAGCCCACACAGAGCTTGGGGGGGTGCGAGGGAAGCGGCGGCCGCTTTATTTCCACTCCATCCATGATTGGGGGGGGGGGGGGGGGCATGAAACGATGGGGACGATGTGGGGACAGAAGGATGGGGGGGGGGGCGTTCTTTTCCACTCCCCCCCCCCCGGCCGTGTGCAAAGGCTGCTTTGCCAAAAGCAAACGCCCCCGAGCACGAGGAGGGGGTGGGAGATGAGGGGGGGTGGGGGGGGTTTAGCTACGGATGGGCACCGTGCCCCCCCCCCGCACCCGCTGCAGGATGCGCCCCTTCAGCCCCTCCTCCTCCACTTTCCCCCATCGCCAGGCGGGGTCCCGCAGCGGGGGGGGGTCCATCGGCGGGTTCGGGGGGCTCGAGGCTCAGCAGCACGTTCAAACAAATCCCGTCCGCCCCCCCGGGCCCCTCGGCGCCGTGCTGCAGCCCCAGCAGCCCCACGTGCGCGGGGGGGGGGGTCCGCCCGCATGCAGCCCCGCAGGAGCTGCAGAGCCGGGAGGCGGAGGGAGCGGCGGCTTTGCGGGGGGGGGGGCGATCCACGGCACCACCGGGAGGCGGGGGGGGGCGGCGGAGCTCAGCAGCACCCAAAGGTCCCCCCCGGCTCCGCAAGGGAAGGCGACGAGGAGCCGCAGGCAGAGCTGGGAGCACGGCAGCTCCTGCGGGAGGGTGGGGGGGGTGCGGGGGGGGGCGAGCGGCGGTAGCGGGACGCCAGGTCCAGAAGGGGGGAGGATGTCGGGAGCGCGCAGCGGGAGCGCGCGGGGGTCTCCGTGCCACCAAACCGCCTGCAGGGAATCCGCGTCCGCGTCACGAAGGGTCTTCAGGGTTCCGCCTGGGGGGCAGAGGGGGGGCGGTGATGGGACTGGGGGGGGGCATGGGATGGGATGGGGTGGAATAACATGGGATGGGGTGGAATAACATGGGATGGGATGGGGAGGGGAGGGGATGGGGTGGGGATGGGGATGGGGATGGAATAACATGGGATGGGATGGGGTGGATATGGGATGGGGATGGGGAAGGGATGGGGATGGGGATGGGGTGGGGATGGGATGGGATGGAATAACATGGGATGGGATGAGGTGGATATGGGATGGGGATGGGGATGGGGGGGGATGGGATGGAATAACATGGGATGGGATGGGGTGGATATGGGATGGGGATGGGGAAGGGATGGGGATGGGGATGGGGTGGGGATGGGATGGGATGGAATAACATGGGATGGGATGAGGTGGATATGGGATGGGGATGGGGATGGGGGGGGATGGGATGGAATAACATGGGATGGGATGAGGTGGGGATGGGATGGGGATGGGGATGGACAGGGGACCACAATGTCCTGGGATGGGATGGCACTGGATGGGATGCGATGGATGGATGGGGTGTGATAACATGGGATGGCACGGGATGGGATGGGATGGGATGGGATGGGATGGGATGGGATGGGATGGGATGGCTGCCATCTTTTTAGAGTGCATCTGGGCATCGATACCGAGCTATGGGGCTGCGAGGGGCACGGGTACCCCATTGTAGGGCAGTAAGGGATGCCAGCACCCACTATAGGGCTGTAAGGCACACGGACACCCTACTGTAGGGCTATAAGGGATGATACCCCACTGTAGGGCTTTAGGGATGGATACCCACTGTAGGGCCATAAGGGATGGATGCCCCACTATAGGGCTATATTGATGGATACCCCACTGTAGGGTTTTTAGGGATGGATACCCACTGTAGGGCTGTAATGGATGATACCCCGCTATAGGGCTTTAGGGATGGATGCCCCACTGTGGGGCTATACAGATGGATACCCCACGGTAGGGCCATAAGGGATGGATGCCCCACTGTAGGGCTTTAGGGATGGATACCCCACTATAGAGCTATAGGGATGGATACCCACTGTAGGGCTATATTGATGGATACCCCACTGTAGGGTTTTAGGGATGGATACCCCACTGTAGGGCTTTAGGGATGGATGTCCCACTGTAGGACTATAGGGATGGATGCCCCACTATAGGACTATAGGGATGGATGCCCCACTGTAGGGCCGT
The DNA here is from genome assembly GCA_037305975.1 of Chrysolophus pictus. Taxonomy (NCBI): domain Eukaryota; kingdom Metazoa; phylum Chordata; class Aves; order Galliformes; family Phasianidae; genus Chrysolophus; species Chrysolophus pictus. The sequence continues at coordinate 1,500,401 of CM074597.1, read as the reverse complement.
AAGGGATGGCACCCCATCACAAAGCTAAGGCACACAGATACCCCCTATGCTTCCATACGGCTGCCAGCAGAGAACTCCGACCCCCATCCCGGCGCTGCCCACCCCACAGACCCCCCCCAAACCCCCCCCCCGTCCCCCCCCCCACTCACCCGTGTGCCGGGCCAGGAAGACGAATCGCACCCACATGGGGCCGCGCTCCTCCAGCGCCAGCAGCGTCAGCGGCTCGCACTGCAGCCCCGCCTCCTCCCGCACCTCCCGGCGGAGCGCCGCCGCCCAGGCTCTCGTGCGGCTCCACGCGTCCCGCAGGGAGGTACCACAGCCCGCGGCAGCGGGGCTTCGACTCCTGCACCAGCAGCACCGCGTCCTGCGGGAGAGCGGCGTGTGGCTGCGGGGTGCGGGGCTGCGGGGTGCGGGGTTGTGGAAGTGCGGGTTTATGGGGTTGTGGAGGTGTGGGGTTGTGGAGTGCGGGGTTTATGCGGTTATAGAGATGCGGGTTTATGGGGTTGTGGAGGTGCGGGGTTGTGGAGATGTGGGGTTGTGGAGGTGTGGGGTTATGGAGGTGTGGGGTTTTGGGGTTGTGGAGATGTGGAGTTTTGGGGTTGTGGAGGTGTGGGGTTGTGGAGGTGCGGGGTTGTGGGGTTGTGGAGGTGTGGGGTTATGGAGGTGCGGGGTTGTGGAGATGTGGGGTTGTGGGGTTGTGGAGGTGCGAGGTTATGGAGGTGCAGGATTGTGGAGGTGCGGGGTTGTGGAGGTGTGGGGTTGTGGAGATGTGGAGTTTTTGGGGTTGTAGAGGTGCAGGGTTGTGGAGTTGTGCAGTTGTGGGGTTGTGCAGGTGTGGGGTTGTGCAGGTGCGGGGTTATGGGGTTGTGGAGGTGCGGGGCTGTGGAGATGTGGGGTTTTGGGGTTGTGGAGGGACTCATAATTATGGGTTGGGGAATCATGGTTATGGGATGGACAGCTCACGGCTATGGGATGGAAGCTCATGGTTATGGGTTGGGGAATCATGGTTATGGGATGGAAGCTCACGGTTATGGGATGGACGGCTCATGGTTATGGGATGGGGGACTCATGGTTATGGGATGGACAGCTCATGGTTATGGGATGGGGGACTCACAGTTATGGGATGGACAGCTCATGGTTATGGAATCGAGAGCTCGTGGTTATGGGATGGGGGACTCAGGTTATGGGATGGACGGCTCACGGTTACGGGACGAGCGCTCGGGGTTTGGGGCTCTCCTCACCTCGGCGTTGAAGAGCACAGCCAGCACCACGTAGCACACGCTGCTCCCCAGGCGCACGGGGATGGGGGGGCTCGGCGCTGCCCCCCACGTCCCACGCCTTCCCGCTGAGCACCGCTTCCATCTCCTCCGCAGCATCGCCCATCCTTACGGGGGTCGCGGGGTTTTGGGGTGGCGTCGGGGGGATCCTACAGGAGTGCAGGCGGCCGCGCTGCACGCGTCGCTGGGTTGGCAGGGCGGGGGCTGCGGGGGGGTGCGGGGGCACGGGGGGACGGGTCTGCTGGATTGGGGGGTGTAATAGGGGAAGGGCTGCAGGGCGCGGGGTAATAGGGGAAGAGGTCGGGGGGCTTCACGAAGCACGGAGGGGGGGCAGTAGGGGAAGGGGCTGCCGGATTGGGGGGGTGCACGGGGGGGGGGTGGGAGGGGAAGGGCTGGCTGGACTGGGGGGTGTAGGAGGAGAAATAGAAGGGGAAGGGGTCGGTGGGTTTGGGGATGGAGGGGGGGTGCGGTAGGGGAAGGGTTGGCCGGACTGGGGGAGGCCCGAAGGAGGGAGGGAGGGGGAAGGGTTTGCTGGATTGCGGGGTGCGGGGGGGGGCTGCAGGGGAACAGCTGGCTGGATTTGGGGAGGGGGGGGGGAGGGGCGGTACGGGAGGGGGTGGCTGGACTGGGGGGTGCACGGAAAGGGGAAAATGGGGAGGGGTTTGCTGGACTGTGGGGCGCAGGGGGGGGGTTTGCTGGGAGGGAGGGGTCGGCTGGACTGGGGGATGCTGGGGGGAAACGGTCTGCTGGACTGGGGGGGGGCAAAGAGGAGCTGAGGGGATCCGGGGGGGCTGTAGGATGGGAAGGGGGCCGTGGGGGGAGGGGGCCAAGGGATGCTGGACTGCAGGGCGCTGTAGGGGAAGGGCTGGTCGGAGTGCGGGGCGCAGAGGGGAAAGGGTCTGCGGGACAGGGGGGGGCAGGGGGGGCTGCGGGCTGCAGGGCGCCGTGGGGGAAGGGCGAGCTGGATTGCAGGGCGCTATGGGGGAAGGGAGAGCGGGCTGCGGCGTGCATGGGGGGCTGCTGGGCTGCAGGGTGCTGCAGGGCAGGGCGCGGGTGCAGGGGGCGATTGGGGTGGGCTGCGGGGTACGATGGGGGCGGGTTACGGGGGCTGCAACACGGGTGGGGTGCGGGGATTGCGGGGTGCAATAGGAATGGGATGTGGGGATTGCGGGGTGCGATGGGGGTGGGCTAAGGGGGCTGCAGGGTGCAATTCGGGTGGGATGCAGGGACTGCAGGGGTGGGCTTGGGGTGCAGAGTGCAACGGGGACGGGATGCAGGGGGTGCAGGGTGCAGCACGGGTGGGACGCAGGGGTTGCAGGGTGCAATAGGATCGGGATGAAGGGTGCAATAGGAACGGGGATGCAGGGGGTGCAGGGTGCAATAGGATCGGGACGCAGGGGTTGCAGGGTGCAATAGGATCGGGACGCAGGGGTTGCAGGGTGCAACACGGGTGGGACGCAGGGGTTGCAGGGCGCTACGGGGGTGGGTTAAGGGGGCCGCAGGGTGCAGGAGGGCAGGGTTTGGGCTGCAGGGTGCAGCGGGGAGCGCCGGGCGCTGCAGGGGAATCGCTGAGCAATTGCACGGTGCATTGGGGGAGCGGCTGGGCTTTGCGGGATGCAGCAGAGAAGGGCTCAGGGCACCGCAGGGTGCAGCAGGGGGGGGGCTCAGGGGAGCGCTGCGGTGCATGCTGCGCGGTGCGGGGTCCCAGCGCTGCCCGCACGACGCCCGCGGACCCCGCGCCCCGCGCGCATGCGCCCCCCGACTCACCGCGGCCCGGCTCATCCGCGCCCCGCCCCTCCTGCCACCCATTGGCTGCCTCGCCGCGTCAGCTCGCTTCCTATTGGCTGCCTTCTCCGCCGCTCCGCAGCGCGGCTGAGGGGCGGGGCTTGCTCTTAAAGGGACAGGCAGCGCTGTGCGCGTTGCGCGGCTCTAATTAAACCCGGGGCACGGCTGTAGTTGCACGGCGCTCACCGCACGGCTCCGATCGCACGGTGGCCACGGCGGGGCTGTAACTGCACGCGCACGGGGCGCTGTGTGCAGCGCGTCACCCCTCCCCCCCTCCGACGCAACGCACGGCACGCATGCAGGCGATGCACAGCGCGCCGCAGGTGATGCACAGCGCACCGCACGCTGCCCAACTTTGTGCACGCTCCATCCCACTTCCCCCCGTTGCCCCCCGTGCAGCCCCCCATGCAGCGTTGCACGCCCCCCATCCCCGCAGCCCCAATCACTGCACGCAGGCGGGAGCTGCAGCGCTGCCACGCTTTATTGCAGGCGAGGAGGAGCCGCAGCAGCGCTGCAGGCGGTGACCCCCCGGCTCCGTCCCCGCCGTCACTTGCAGCCCCGCAGCACCGCCACGGCCTGCTGCACCGCAGCCACCACCATTCCGTCCACCTGCAACGACACCGTGGGGTCAGCAGGAAGCCGTGCGCGCACCCCCCCTCATCCCCACCCCCCCCAGTGCCGCACACCTGGCCCCTGCAGCCATTGCGTCTCCCCACGGGCGGCGGCGGCACCGTCCCCAATGCGGGCTGCGCTCTCCGGGGACAGAAAGCTCTGCTGCATGCTGATGGTGGCTGCGAGGCTCCGCACCTGCAAGCAGTACTCGGGGTCGTGCCTCAGTTTCCCCAAGGTGAATCCCCCCTCCCCCCCCCCCACAATCCATCGTAGCCCACTCCCCCATACCTGGTACGGTCTCCGGCAGGGAGCAGCACCGCATCCCCCACGCACTGCAGCAGCGCATGGCAGCTCACCCCACGCTCCTCCCGCAGCCGCCGCCGCAGCTCTGCATGCAGGTACGGAGCGGGCGGCTGCAGCGCTGCGCCTCCTGCGTCCCCATGCAGGAAATCCCGAATGCAGGCTGCATCCTCGGGGCGGAAGACGTGCCATAGAGCTGCAGCACGGCAGCCTGCAGCCCGCAGCCTCTCCGTCAGCTCCTCGGGCACGTCCTCTGTGTCACGCTGCAGCGGGGCTGCAGGATGCGTTGGGGGGGGTTCAGGGGGTGGGGGGCACAAAGCGGGGACCCCCCTGAACCCCCTCAATCCGTATCCGTACCGCCTGGTGCTGCATGCAGCGCCACGCTGATGGAGTCGACGGCCTCGACGCTGAGCGTTTTGGTGCCCACGGCGTCATCCTGAGGGGGAATCCCTACAAAGGGGGTGGGGGGCGGGTTGGTTACGGGGTGGGGTTGGGGACCCCCCCGCAGCTGCGGCGCTCACCGTACGATGCACAGATGCGGGGCTGCAGCCATCGGCAGCCCTGCCGGCCGTGCAGATGGGAGGTGAGGTTGAGGCGGCCGTGCGGGGCGCAGTACTCCCGGTAAGGGCAAAGTGCAGCTCGGGTTGGCGGCGCTGTGGGACACACGTGGGTGACATTTGGGGGGGGGGGGTCGCTGCGGGACCTGCATTGGGATCTGCGCCGCTGCGCCACGCGTGCTGCGTTGCAATGCTGGCGGTGGTGGGGTTGTGCTGTGCGGAATGCATCACCTACCGGCACAGCTGCGCGTCCCCAAGCTGCACTCCAGCTTCAGCAGTTCTGCGGCGCCGGGATGCAGCGTGGGGCAGGCTGGGGGGGGGGGAGGATACGGGGGGGGGATGTGGTGTCACAGCCACGGGGGTGGCATTTCTGCACCGCCCGCCCCGGCCTGAAGCAACAGGTTTGCAAATTGCGAATGCGCAAAGCTCTTTTGCAGCCTTGCATTGCAGCCCTCCGTGCCCCCTCCCCCCCCAGATTGCACATGGGGTTGGGACCCCCCCATGGGACCCCTTTGGGATGGCAAATAGGGTTGGACCCCTCCATGGGACCCCCCCCCAGGATGGCACATGAGGATGGGAACTCCATCAAGGGACCCCCCCCAGGATGGCACATGGGACTGGGAGCCCCCATGGGACCCCCCCAGATTGCACATGGGGTTGGGACCCCCCATGGGACCCCCCCCCAGAATAGTACATGAGGATTGGGACCCTCCAATGGGACCTCCCCCCCCAGATTGCACATGGGATTGCGACCCCCCCATGGAACCCCCCCAGGATGGCACATGAGGTTGGGACCCTCCGTGGGACCCCTTTGGGATGGCACATAAGGTTGGGACCCCCCCATGGGACCCCCCCCAGGATGGCACATGAGGTTGGGCCCCCCCATGGCACCCCCCCAGGAAGGCACGTGGAGTTGGGACCCCCCTCCTCCCGATGCTGCCCCCCCCCTCTTTAGGATCCCGGCTCCCACCCGCGCTGGCGATGAATCCATCCCAGAATCTCCTGCTGCCCATCCTGACGCGTTTCTGCGCCCGCAGCTCCGTCACCTCCACCTCCTGCTGACCCCCCCCGGGGGGGCGGAAGGATTCGGGCCCCCACAGCCCCCCGTCCAACCGCTGCTGCAGCCCCGACACCAACACGGGCTGCGGGGGGGGGGGGAAGTGAGGGGGGGGTCTCAATGCGCGGGTTTTGCCATTGGGAGCGGGGGCTGTGCGTTATGGGGGGGGGGTCTCACCTGGCCCTGCCGCCAGTGCTGCTGGAACAGCGCATAGCTGGTGGCGTGGGGGGGGTCCTGCAGCCAAAGCAGCCCCCCCGGGGTGAGGACGCGGTGTGAGGTGGGGGTCCCGGGGGGGGGGGAGGGTCTGGGGGTTCCCCCGTGCCTCTCCTGGATCTTCCTCTCCACCACGCGGGCGATGATGCTGTCCAGGATGGCGGTCAGCCGGTTGTCCTGGGGAGGTGGGGGGGCACACCGAGCGTCACCCCACGCCCCCCCCCGATGATCCCCGCCCCCCCGTTACCCCACACCTTGGCAGCACTCACGCTGTGCAGCGCGGAGGCGACGGGGGCGAAGGCCATGCGCACCCCTGGGTGCCCCGGGCACAGCCTGACGGCGGTGGAAGCCAAAAGGTCGCACAGCGTGGCCGTTTGCATGGCACCCCTGGGGGGACGGGGGGGCGGCACCGGGGACCCCCCCTCATGGCGCTCTGCTCCGAAAAACGGGGACGGGGTCAGCGTTTGATCTCACCTTATAACACAGCCCCCAACATCCCCCCCCGCCCCGCAGCCATCCATCCCTACCGGCCTCCATGGGTGCGGCTGAGCTGAGCTCTCTGTTGGGGTCGGGGGGGTCGGGGGGGTCCGCGCCCTCCACCTTCTCCTAAAAAACCCCAATGCCATCGGCTGAACGGCAGCACCGCGCTCTGCTCTACCCGCAGGGATTGAGGGCATTGCGCACCGACCCCAAATTTGGGGGGGGGGTCTCTCTTACCTGGGGCTCTGCGGTCCCCTCGGTGCCCCCATCCCCGCAGGGACAACGCGACGCGATGCTGAATTTCCTGCACACCTCGTGAAGCTGCTGCCAGAGCTGAGACAGCGCTGCGGGGGGGGCGGGGGGGTCAGCATGGGAGGATGGGGCTTCTGGGGGGTGGGAGGGGGTCTGTGGGGATGGGGGTGCATAGGGGTGGTGACAGCACCCAGGGGATGGGGGTCCATTGGGGGGGGATCTGTGGGATGGAGGTCGGGGCTGTGGGAGGGAGGTCCATGAGAGGGGGGTCCATGGGTGGGGGGTCTGTGAGATGGGGGTCCGTGAGAAGGGTTCCGTGGGTTGGGGGTCTGTGGGAGGGGGGTCCGCGGGGTGGGGGTCCAGGACTGAGCGTCTGTGGGAATGGGGGATGTGAGATGGGGGTCCGTGGGGTGGGGGGTCCGTGGGATGGGAGTCCGTGGGATGGGGGTCCGTGGGATGGGGGTCCGTAGGGTGGGGGTCCGTGGGATGGGGGTCGTGGGGTGGGGGTCCGCTCTCACTCACCGCGGGAGGGGATGAGCTGCGTGGGGATGAGGGTCGCGGCGCTGTGCTGATGCCCGGGGATGCACTGCGGCGCCGGATCCCCTACAAAACCACATCCCCATCCGTGTACCCCCCCCAACCCCCCCAGTGTCACCCCCCGATGTCCCGCGCCGTCACCTCGGATGCCAACCCCCCCTTTTCACCCCCCCTCCTCCTTACCTTCCTCCTCCCCGCGGCCGCGCCGGCACTCAGCGCACAGCTGGAAGCCGCACCGGGCGCAGCTCCAGTGGCGATTGAAGAAGCGGCGGTGGCACAAATCGCAGAGCCGGGGGGGCCCTTCCCGGCACCTCCACGCCGTCACCCCTACGGCAGCACGGCGCTCAGCCCTCCCCCCGACCACAAACACCCCCCCACCCGGACCCCCCCATCATCCACTTACCCCCGTGGGCTCCGGGCCACGCGTCCCTGTCCTTGAGGACGGCGGTGCAGAAGGGCCCCCCCAGCACCGACAGGAGGTATTTGGCCGTACAGACGCTCCGTCCTTCTGTGCCCCCCCCCGCCCCCCAAATCTCTCCCTCTGCCTCATCCACGGTGCAGAAACCATCCACGCTCAGCGTCCCGCCGTCACCGAAGGCCAACCTGGGGGATAACTGCGGGTTATGGGGAGGGGGGGACGCCCCCAAAAGGGTCCCGGGACCCCCCCCCCGGCTTACCTGCGGAAGTGCAGCATCCTGCAGGCGCTCTCGGGGGGGTCCCCGTCCTCATCCTCGCCCCCCGCGCCGCGGGCAGCGCAGGCACAGCACCGCGGGATGCTCTCGGGGAGGGCGGTGCAGGGGACGCTCTGCAGGCAGCACGGCTCCGGGGGGGCTGGGGGGGAGTTGGGAGGGGGGGCTTGGCGTACGGACCCCCGCTATGGGGGTATTGGGGGGCACAGGAGGGAGTTTGGGGCCGCAGATCATGGCTATGGGGGGGGAAAGGAGGTTTGGGACCACAGACCCCTGCTGTGGGGGTGCTGCAGGGGACGGGAGGGGTTCGTGGTCCCGCAGCACGGCTATGGGGTGCTGGGGTGGAAAGGAAAGGAGGGGGTTTGGGGCCGCGCGTGGGGCTGGGCGCTGCAGCGGGGTCGGGAAAGTGGGTCAGAAAGTGGGGCTGGAAAGTAGGGCTGGGGGTGGGCACCAAACCGGGGGGGGGGCGCGGTGCTGTGATGGCATCGCCGAGGCGAGGCGGACACAGGAGGGGACCGCGGGTCCGGGGACGCGGCCGTGCCCCCTTTTCCCCCCTTACCTCCCTGTCCCCGCTCCATCCCGGTGCCGCCGGGCCGCCCGGTTCCGCTGAAGCCCCGTTTGGCGGCGCCGGCCCCGGTCCCGTCCTGGTGGCCGCTCGGCCGTTTGCCCGCACGTTTGAAGCCCTCCTCGGTTCCGTCCCTCCGTGCCGCCCTGCAGCGCGGCCCCGACTGCTCCGAGTGCCGCGTCAGCCACGTCTTCTTCAGCTTCTGGATGCCCCCGCGCCCCCCCGCTGGGGTCTCACCGTCCGACCCCGCCGTGTCAAAGGGTCCCATCGCCCCGCATCCCCCCACCGGGCACGGAAGGGCTGCGGGGCAGCGCCCGGCCGTAGTGGGGTCGGGACCCCCCCCTCCGATCGGCCGCTCCTCTCCGGGTGCGGGTGGGGGGCGGTGGGTGTTGCGGGGCCGTGCGCCCACCCAAGGAGCCCCGCAGCTCCGCACCGCGCCGGGATGCGGGGCGGCGTTGGGGGGGGGCGTGAGGGCGTGGGGAGGGGGCACCGCTCTGCCGTCCCTCCATGGGGGTCCCGGCGGCGCCCCCTCCCCGTCTCCGTTCCGCCCCTCCAGCAGCTGCGGCGGCGCCGAGTCCTGGGGCTGCGAGGTGGGATCCTTCCGGGGGTAAAAGTCCTGCGGGAAGGGGAGGGGGCGCGGGGGGGTGTCAGTGCGGCATCAACTCCAATTGGGGGTCCCCAACCCACATCACGGGGGTAACCCATGGCCATCCCCTCTTGGGGGTCCATATCAAGGGGGGGATCCCTTTAGGCAGTGGGGTTTTCTCACATCTCTGCCCCTCGATGCAGCCCCCCCTCGATGCACCCCCACCCACGGGGCGCCCGCGCTCCCCCCGCCCCACAGCCGCATGGGAAAGGAATGGGGCGCACCCACAGCTCTGCCTCCGTGACTCAGCCCCACGTCTGCGTCATGCCCCCCCTGGCATGGAGAGCACCCTGTGGGGCTGGGGAGCATCGCCCCATTACTTGGGGGGCTGCACCTCTGGGCCATGGCCCTTTTGCATGGGGGGAGTTCTGGGATCTCTGAGGCTGCATGACCCCCGCTGGTACCCAAATCCCCATGGAGCCCATCCTCACGGACCCTGTTCCCATGGACCTCCATCCCCACTGACTCCAAATCCTCATGGACCCCAAATCCCCGTGGGTTCCCATCCCCATGGATCCCCATCCCCACTGACCCCAAATCCCCATGGACCCCCATCCCCATGGACCCCAAATCCCCATGGATCCCCATCCCACTGACCCCAAATCCCCATGGATCCCCATCCCCACTGCCCCCCCCTCCCCACAGACCCCCACCCCCACACAACGGGAGGACCACCCTTACCCTATTCCCCGATCCAGAGCAGTCACTGAATGGGGTGGGGGCCGCTTTTCCCCTCGGTGGGACCCCCAAGTAGAGGGGCTGCCCCCAGGTTGGCACGTAGGATCCCAGGTGCCAATCGCTGCCCGTCACGCCCTCCGTGCCCCCAAATCGGGGCTCCGCGGGCAGCGCTGAGGACAGGAGGAAGGGGCAGTGGCGGAAGGTTTTGGGGTCTCCATCCGTGCCGCTGTGGGGTTTGCTCTCCACGGGGAAGGGCACGGGGTAGCGGTGGTACCCGTGGCTGTAGAGGGCCAGGGGGCCCAGCACGGCCTCTGCCCAACGCGGGCGCTCCTTGGGGGGCTCAGCCCAGCCTTTGGGCTGCCCGTTTTTGGGGAGGGGCGGCAGCAGCCGGGTGTCCTTGGGGTGGCACGGCGCGTCCCGTGCGCACTGCGCGGCCGGCAGGAAGAGGCAGCCCGTGTGGATGCCGGCCGGTTCCGAGCATCCCTCGGAGCAGCTCCACGGGCAGCACTTGTGGCTCAGCTTGCCGGGCTCCTGGTAGCCGTGGAGGGGCGACTCGGGGGTCGCGCTGTGGGGCGGGACCGCCCCCACGACCCCATTGCTCTCCATCGCCCCGCGGGCGCCGTGCGCTGCTCTCCTCCAGCGCGGCGCGGTTTCCTCCATCCCCGTTTCGTTGGCCATGTGCTCACGTGCTGCTCCGATCCTATGGGGGCAGAGATCGGGGGGGGGGTCAGCGGGATGTACCCCCCCCGCTCACCCCTACCCCCTCCCAAGGTAAAAACTGAGGCACGGGGCTTTCCAGCTCCATCCTCACGCAGCAGCGTGGCAAGGGGGGAGGAGAGGGGGGGGTTAAAGGTGCCGGCTCCTTGTTGGCATGATCCTGGAGGGGGGGGGGCACGGCACACAGAGTGGGTGTCCCCCCGCCTTCCCCCCCCCGCCCCCCCACGCACCCAGCTGGCCCTTTGCCCACCCAGCGGCACCCAGCGTGGGGAGGCCGTGCCCCATGCAGGTATTTGCCTGCAGCCAGGGCTGGGTGCTGCTTCCCTGCCAAGGGGGGGGGTGTGTGATCCCGGCTCCCATGGCCCCCCCTCCGATAGGAAAATGCCTGGGGGGGATTTTGTGCTTAGCTGGGACCCGGGGCCACACACACACAGGGATCGCACAGCCGTGCATCGCTGCCAGCAGCGCCGCCCCGTCTGCACAGAGGGACCACCACCCCCTGCCCCCCCATCCCGCCCCCCCCCGGGCTCCCCCCAGACGTGAGGACCCCCAACCCATCCATTCACAGCTGCCCCAATGTTCCCATCACATCCAGCAGCAAAGTCCCCATCCCACACCGCTGCCTGCAGCACTGCGAGCCATGAGTGCCACAGAGCTGCCATGCCACGGCCCCATAACCACCCCATAATCACCCCATAACCACCCCATAACCGCCCCATAACGGCCCCATAACCGCCCCTTGGGCTCATGATGCTGCCTTCATCCCTCCTCACCCAACAAGCAGCACCCCAAGCCAACACCCTACACCCCAAAGCCACCGTCCGATGTCCCCATGGCCACCCCATGAGCTCCCCTTCATCCCTATTCACCCTACAAGCATCGCCCTGAGCCCCCGTCCTATATCACAACTGCCACAAAGCCACTGTGCCGCGGCCCCATGGCCACCCCATGGCCACCCCATAGCCACCCATGGCCACCCCAAGAGCTCACCAGGGGTCCAATAGGGCTCCAGCCCTACTCACCCTACAACCATCACCCTGAGTCGCCATCCGACACCACAACCATCACAATGCCACCGTGCCATGTCCCCATAGCCACCCCATGGTCACCCCATAGCCACCCCATGGTCACCCCATAGCCACCCCCTGAGCTCACCACGGGGTCCTATGGGGTTCCATCCCCACTCACCCTACAGGCAGCACCCTGAGCCTCCATCCTACACCACAGTGCCACCATACAGACTCTCCATAACCACCCCACAAGCTCACCATGCGGTCCTATGGGGCTCCATCTCCACTCACCCTACAACCATCACCCTGAGCCTCCATCCTACACCAGAGTGCCACCATGCCATGTCCCATAGCCACCCCATGAGCTCACTATGGGGTCCTATGGGGTTCCATCTCCACTCACCCTACAACCATCACCCTGAGCCTCCATCCTACATCATGACCCCCACAAAGCCACCATGCCGTGTCCCATAGCCACCTATGAGCTCACTGCAGGGTCCTATGGGGCTCCATCCCCATCCACCCTACAACCATCACCCTGAGCCCCAATCCTACATCGTGACCCTCACAGTGCCACCATGCCGTGTCCCATAGCCACCCCACGAGCTCACCACGCGGTCCTATGGGGTTCTGTCCCCACTCACCCTACAACCATCAACTTGAGCCTCCATCCTACACCACAGTGCCACCATGCCGTGTCCCATAGCCACCCCACGAGCTCACCACAGGGTCCTATGGGGTTCTGTCCCCACTCACCCTACAACCATCACCCTGAGCCTCCATCCTACACCAGGCTGCCACCATGCCATGTCCCATAGCCACCCCACGAGCTCACCACGCGGTCCTATGGGGTTCTGTCCCCACTCACCCTACAACCATCAACTTGAGCCCCCTTCCTACACCACAGTGCCACCATGCCATGTCCCATAGCCACCCCACGAGCTCACCACGGGGTCCTATGGGGTTCCATCCCCACTCACCCTACAACCATCACCCTGAGCCTCCATCCTACACCACAGTGCCACCATGCCGTGTCCCATAGCCACCCTATGAGCTCACCACGGGGTCCTATGGGGTTCTGTCCCCACTCACCCTACAACCATCAACTTGAGCCCCCTTCCTACACCACAGTGCCACCATGCCATGTCCCATAGCCACCCCACGAGCTCACCACGGGTCCTATGGGGTTCCATCCCCACTCACCCTACAACCATCACCCTGAGCCCCCGTCCTACACCACAGTGCCACCATGCCGTGTCCCATAGCCACCCTATGAGCTCACCACGGGGTCCTATGGGGTTCTGTCCCCACTCACCCTACAACCATCACCCTGAGCCTCCATCCTACATCACAGTGCCACCATGCCGTGTCCCATAGCCACCCCACGAGCTCACCACGGGGTCCTACGGGGCTCCGTCCCCATTCACCCTACAAGCAGGACGCGCCGTGCATTGCTCGCTCCGTGGCGCAGCGCGGCGGTTTCCCATCGGGGATCGGCACGCAGGAACGGCTCGGCGGGGTCACAGCTCATCCCCTAAACCCACAGACCGAACGGGTCGGGTTCCGGGATCTGCAGGAGGCAGAAAGCCCCCCGGGCCGCCCTGGGGACGTTCTTCTCCGATCGCTGCCCCATTGGGATCCGCGCCGTCCCACGGCGATTCCCCCCCCCCGGCTTCGCTCGCTGGGCCGAAAGCGCCGCGCTGCCGCGCTGCCCGCGATCCCACAGCGACTGCGGGGCCGCAGCCAACGGTGCCACCCAGCCCCGCAGCTGCGCCCTGCCCCAAACGCACAAAAAGGGCCCTTTGTTCCAAACCCCGACGCCGTCCGCCCCGCTGCGGGCGGAACCGGGCTGCGAGAAACGCGACGGGAGATGGGCGCAGTGCCGCAGCGCTGCGGGGCCGGGAGGAGCCGGGGTGCCGGGCGGGGCTGTGGGGTGCAGCGGGGATTCGTCCCGGCGTGCGGAGCGTGGGGTGCAAATCCTGCGGCGCTGCAGCGAGATGAGTGGTGCAGGAGGCGCTCGGCTCCCACATCGCAGCTCGTGGGGTGCAAAGCCTGCAGCACTGCAAGGAGCAATGCAACACCTGCAAGGTGCAAAGCCTGCAGCACTGCAAGGAGCAGTGCAATATCTGCAAGGTGCAAAGCCTGCAGCACTGCAAGGAGCAATGCAATACCTGCAAGGTGCAAAGCCTGCAGCAGTGCAAGGAGCAATGCAACACCTGCAAGGTGCAAAGCCTGCAGCACTGCAAGGAGCAATGCAACACCTGCAAGGTGCAAAGCCTGCGGCACTGCAAGGAGCAATGCAACACCTGCAAGGTGCAAAGCCTGCAGCACTGCAAGGAGCAATGCAATATCTGCAAGGTGCAAAGCCTGCAGCAGTGCAAGGAGCAATGCAGTGCCCATGAGATGCAAACCATGCAGCACTGCAAGGAGAACGGCGATGCACTGAGCTGTGCAGCCCTCATGTTGCAGCCCATGAGCTGCAAACCCTGCAGCAGCACCAGGAGCATCACAGAGCCCACGGCATGCAAACCCTGCAGCAGTGCAAGGAGCAGTGCAGTACCTGCAAGGCGCAAACCCTGCAGCAGTGCAAGGAGCAGTGCAATGCACCGAGCGGTGCAGCCTGCGTTTTGCATCCCGTGAGGTGCAGACCCAGCATTGCAATGGTGCAGGAGCTGCTCATCCCTCATGCACCCCCCCTATGGGGTGTGAATGCACCCCAGCCCTGCCCCGCTGCCCCCTGCTGCACACTGCACTGCTCCCCAGCTGCAGCCCTGCACCGGTGATGCTCAGCAGTGAGAACTGCACCGTTTGGGTGCCCCATAGGGGACCCAAATTTTTGGGGCTGCGGGCAACGGGGCCCCACAGACGGGCGGTGCTGCTGCATTTATGTAACGCACGCATGCAGCTCGTCCCTCGCTGCATTACATAAAGCAGCACGGGGCGCCGGCAGGGCAGGAGCAGCACAATTAACATCACTGCAATTAACGTGGCCACAGCTCCGTCACAGCGCAGCAGCTGCAGCACAGCAGGGAGGCCAGCGGTGCGGGGCTGACAGAGGGGTCCACCCCCCCCCCTCCCGGCTCCCCCAATGCAGGCAGCCGTGCAACGACCCCCATCCCAGCACTGGGGTCCCCTCAGCTCTAAGCAGGACCCCCAGGTTGTTGGGAGGGGGGGAGGTGCTGAAGGAGGACCCCCCCTCACCTCCCCATGACTGAGGTGAACACACGGAGGGATCCCATGGAGACCGAGGGGAGGGGGGGCCTGGAGCCAAAGGGAGCCCAGCAGCAGCCCCCCCCCCTCCTCCCATACGCCCCCCCCCGGCTCTGGCGGTCTCCCAACCGAAGGCCCCATCGACCCCCCCCAACCCCACAAGGACCGAACCCCGCGCCCTGCGGACCCACAAACCCCATAGAAAGGGTGTGAGGGCTGCAGCCCCCCTCAGAGCAACCCAAATTCGCTCCCCCTCCCACAAGCTCCCTTCGTCCCCGAGCCTTCATCATCATCCTCCTCCTCCTCCTCCTCCTCCTCCTCCCCCGGCCCCGCACGCAGCCCCGCACCCCCCTACCTGCCTCCTCCTCCTCCTCCCTATGCCGCAGGTGAGGAAGCAGAGGGTACGGGCAGCAGCGGGCGGCCCCGTTCCCCCAACCAGGACCCCCCCCCCCCAACCCCCCCCCGGCCCGAAGGCCGAGCGAAAGCTTTCGTTAATCTGCGCCCGGCGGTGCTTAGGAGAAACGTCAGCCCCGGGGGAGCGGCGGAGGGCTGCGGCGGAGCGGAGGGCAGCGGAGGACACGGACTCCCACACGAGCGGCTTTCCGGGATTTAGGGCTCCGGACCCCCCCAAGAAGGAACGCTTACCCCCCCCCCCTGCCCCCCCGGTGTCTGTAGGACGTCCCCCATCCCCATCTCCATCCTCACGGACGCCGAGAAGGAGCAGCGGACGCCCCGTCTCCCCGCACCCCCACGGCCGCCCACCTCCTCCATTGCGCCCCATCGCCACCGGGGGGGCTCTCAGCCCCCAACCCGCTGTGGCGCCCCTTGTCCCCCCCCCAGGGACACCGAGAGGGTGGGGGGGCAGCGGATGTCCCTTATCCCCGCGCCCCACAGCCGCCCACCCTCCCCGTTGCGCCCCGTTACCACCGCGACCCCCAACCCGCAGTCAGCTCCTCCATCCCCGCATCCCTCCTTCCCACCCGTTCTGTGCCGCCCCCTCCCCGCATCGCTCCTTCTTCAGCACCCCCTCACCCCCAATACCTGGAGGCAGTTAAAAGCTCCCCCCACCCCCCCACCCCATGGGCTACAGGGGTTTGTGAGGGGGGGAGGCAGCTGGCAGCCCCACAGCACCCACCTGGGAGCAGCCGGGGCGTCCTCTCTCTCCGTGGGTCCCTCCGCCGTCCCCATAGCGCCGCGGGGGTCCCGGTGGGGGTGGGGGACGAGCGGTGGGACGGTGGGGGTCCTGGCGTAGGGAAAAGGGCCACAAAGAGAGGCAGGTCCAACGTGACCCCCCCCCCAGCCCCCCGATTCCAAATAGTGACCCCCAGCCTTCGTCCCTTTGGTGGCGCTCCCCCAGACTGGGGACACGCGGCTCCAAGCCCTCAGCGCGCAGCCCGGGTTATGGGGCTGGGATCGATGGCACGGATGGGTCGGATGGGGACAGGCGGGTCCCGGGGGGGGGGACAAGCAAGGGGGGGGGACAGGCAGGACGGCGTGGGGGGGGGGAACATCCCTCTCTCCAGCGGTGCCGTGTCCTCGGCTGACCCCATCACCTCACTCCCACCCTCCTCTTCCTCCCTACGTGGAAGGGGCTGCCGTAAGAAAATAAAGGGGGGGTCGGGGGTGGGGGGGGGTTGACGAAGCCTTACCTGCCCCGGGGGGGTCTCAGCCCCGCCCCAGCGGAGCCCCCCGCGGCAAAAATGGGGCCGCATTTACCCATTTACCCCAGCGCCGACGCTGCGCGTTGGAGAAGCGCCTGCTAAAAATACAGCGCCGCGATCCCATGTGTGCGCGGCCTCACATGGCCGGAGGGCTGCGACAGCTGAGTCAGCGGGGGGGGATAACACCGGGGGGGGGGCGTGGGGTGATGCTCCATACGGGACCCCAATGGAGGAGCCCGGGGGGGAACCGATGCAGCCATGGGGGGATTCGATCGGGGACCCCCGAAGGGAGGGGTGGGGGAAGTGGGGCTGTGCGGGGTGGCATCAGAATCCTACAAACCAACCCCCCCCCCCAAAAAAAAAAAAAAAAAAAAAGGCAGCAGCGGGGGAAAAATGAGCTGGGAGGTGGTGGTGGGTCTGTAGGATGGGGGGGGCACGCATAATGCGTGGGGCTGGAGGGGGGAGGTGGTGGCCAGCCCTGATAGATATGGGGAGGGGGGTGCTGGGGGAAGATGCTGCACCCCATAGCCATAGTGCTTCTGGGGGGGGGCAGAAGTTGTCAATGAGGAACAGCCCCCCCCCGGGGCAATGACCTGTGATTGGTGGGCAAAAAATGGGGGCTGGGGGGCATCGTCCCCCCCCATCTTCCAGAGGTCAGCATCCCCACTCCGTCTGGGTTACGGCGGCTTATGGGTCACACGCCCCACACTGCAGCTTCTGGATGCGGCCCTGGGGGACACGGGGACCCTGCAGGGTGCAGCCCCCCCCATCCGCCCCCCCCCCCCCCAACCCCCCCATCCCTCGGCTGTAGGTGTGTGAGCTCAGGCCGGCCCCATAACCAAGCCGGCCCCATAAGCACAGCTGGGGCTGCACCAGGAGAGGGGATTATGGCCGTGGGCTGGCAGCGACCCACGGGCTGACACAGCTGGGGGGGGGGGACGCGGGGGGGGGGGCACTGACCCCAAGGGCTGCCACCGCCCCCCCAGGGTGACATCAGAGGACCGAGTGCTGCTTTCACACACACATTTCCCCCCCCCCTCCCCCCAGGTTACTCGTGCCTCAGTTTCCCCAACCACCAGCAGATTCTGCCCCCCCCCCCCCACTTTTGGGGTTTGGGGTCTCCACGACCCTACAGGGCTGAGCACCCCCCTCCCCCCCCCAACCTAGGCTCTGTTCCCCCATCCCCACCCCCAACCCCCCCCCCAGACCCCACAGGGCACCAGCGCCGTATCCTTGGAGGAACCGCAGCCCCTATAAGCGGCTTTAGGGATTACCCCCAACCCCCCCCGCGTCCCCCCCCCATTAATCGTCTCTGGGACACTTTTATAGGGCTAATCCCGCCACCTCCACCTCCGCCCGCAGCTGGAACTCTCCCTGCCCCGGGGGGACCCCGCTGTCACCTCGTGCCACCCCACTGTCCCACAGAGGCCACCGTGGGCGCGGACCCCCCCTCCCCCAAAAGGCCGCGAGGAGAAGCGGGGCTGAAGGCTGGGATGATGACGTGGGTTCCCACCCCCCCCCAACCGCCCCTCACCCCCCCCACAACGCGCCCCCCACCCACCCACCCGCCGACCCCCCCCTCCTCTCCCCCCCCCACCCACCCGCCGACCCCCCCCTCCTCTCCCCCCCCCACCCACCCGCCGACCCCCCCTTCCTCTCCCCCCCCCATAACGCGTCCCCCCACCCACCCACCCGCCGACCCCCCCCTCCTCTCCCCCCCCCACCCACCCGCCGACCCCCCCCTCCTCTCCCCCCCCCACCCACCCGCCGACCCCCCCTTCCTCTCCCCCCCCATAACGCGTCCCCCCACCCACCCACCCGCCGACCCCCCCCTCCTCTCCCCCCCCCACCCACCCGCCGACCCCCCCCTCCTCTCCCCCCCCCACCCACCCGCCGACCCCCCCTCCTCTCCCCCCCCCCCATAACGCGTCCCCCCCCCCACCCACCCGCCGACCCCCCCCTCCTCTCCCCCCCCACAACGCGCCCCCCCCCCACCCACCCGCCGACCCCCCCCTCCTCTCCCCCCACCCACAACGCGCCCCCCCCCCCCACCCGCCGACCCCCCCTCCTCTCCCCCCCCACAACGCGCCCCCCCCCACCCACCCGCCGACCCCCCCCTCCTCTCCCCCCCCACAACGCGCCCCCCCCACAACGCGCCCCCCCCCCACCCACCGCCGACCCCCCCCTCCTCTCCCCCCCATAACGCGCCCCCCCACCCACCCGCCGACCCCCCCCCCATAACGCGTCCCCCACCCTCCCCATAAACGCACCCCCCACACCCGCCCCCCTCACCCCCCCCCACAAACGCACCCCCTCCACACACCGACCCGCCCCTCGCCCCCCCCACCCGCCCCCTCATCCCCCCATATAACGTGCCCCCCCCCCGGCCCCCCCCTACCCGCCCCCCCAACGCGCCCCCCCCGCACAGCGATGGGCTGAGCCGCAGGAAAACCCTGAAATGAAAAGTCTGAAACGAGATTTATTTACCCCATACAAACCCCCCTCATCCTGGGGGGGGCATTAAAAGTGCTCCAGGGCCGTCGCTCCCATTTTGAGGGGGGGCACAGCTGTGTCACCCCCCCCCGCGGGGCTGAGGGCAGAGCAGGAGGGGGGGCACAGGAGCGGGGGGGGCACAGGCGCCAGCGCCCACCCCAAACGCGGGGGGGGGGGGGCACAGCCAGGCACCCCCCCCACGGCCGCAGCTGAAGGCACAAATCCCAATACGAGGTGTGTGTGGGGGGGGGGGGGGCAATCAGAGCCCCTTCCCCCCCCCATAATGAGGTCCTGGCGGTGTGAGGTGGTGGGGGGGCAGGTTGAGAGGGGGGGGGGGGACATCAGCTGTCCTGGTCTGGGGGGGGCACCTTCTTCCTGACGCGGGCGCGCACCCCCCGGGCTGATCCCTGCGTGGGGCACGAGGATGATGAGGGTCAGACGCCATCTGCCCCCCCCATTTGCTGCCCCCCCCCCCCCCCCCCCCAGCAGTGTCACCTCCTTGCTGGGCGCCTTCCTCCGTGCCGCGCGCAGGCTGTGGCTGCGGAGGGGGGGGCGGGGGTCCGGGTTGTGGGGCGCGGATTTGGGGCCGTCCGACCAACGCTCCTCCTCCTCTTCCTCCTCTTCCTCCGTCTCGCTCTCCATCACCCTACAAACTGAGGAGGGGGGCACGCAGCTCCCACGCAGCCCCCCCATATATACACACTTCTATGGGGTGTGCGCCCCCCCCCTTTTACACACTTCTATGGGGTTTGCACTCCCCCCCCATATACACTTCTATAGGGTGTGCACCCCCCTTCCCCCCATATACATATTTCTATAGGGTTTGCACCCCCCCTTTACACACTTCTATGGGGTCTGCACCCCCCCTCCCCCCATATACATATTTCTATAGGTTTGCACCCCCCCTTTACACACTTCTATGGGGTGTGCACCCAACCCCCCATATAAACACTTTTATGGGGTCTGCACCCCCTCCTTCCCCCCATACACACACTTCTATGGGGTGTGCACCCCCCCCATATACACTACTATAGGGTCTGCACCCCCCCTTCCCCCCATATACACACTTCTATGGGGTTTGCACACCGCCCCCCATATACACACTTCTATGGGGTTTGCACCCCCCCCTTTTACACATTTCTGTGGGTTTGCACCCCCCCATATACACACTTCTATGGGGTGTGCACCCAACCCCCCCCATATAAACACTTTTATGGGGTCTGCACCCCCCCCCTTCCCCCCATATACACACCTCTATGGGGTGTGCACCCCCCCCAAATACACACTCCTATGGGGTCTGCAGCCCCCCCCCCCATATACACACTTCTATGGGGTGTGCCCCCCCCCTTTTACACACTTGTATGGGGTGTGCCCCCCCATATACACACTTCTATGGCATTTGCACCCCCCCCCATATACACACCTCTATGGGGTGTGCCCCCCCATATACACACTTCTATGGGGTGTGCCCCCCCCATATACACACTTCTATGGCATTTGCACCCCCCCCATATACACACCTCTATGGGGTGTGCCCCCCCATATACACACTTGTATGGGTGTGCCCCCCCCATATACACACTTCTATGGGGTGTGCCCCCCCCTTTTACACACTTCCATGGCATTTGCACCCCCCCCATATACACACTTTGATAGGGTCTGCACCCCAACCCCTTCCCCCCATATCCATATTTCTATGGGGTCTGCACCTCCACCCCCATACACACACTTCTATGGGGTGCGCCCCCCCCTTTTGCACACTTCTATGGGTTTGCACACCCCCCCCCCCCCCACTCACCCGGCGGTGCCCCCCGGCTCTGCTGCTCCTCCTCCCCCCCAGGTACAGGGGGTCCCGGTAGAGCAGGGGGGTCTCATCGGGGGGGCAGCGCAGGTCCTGCATGCTGAAGCTGCGCAGCCGCCCGGCCAGAGCGCCCTGACTCTGCATGGATGCACAAAGGGGGGGGGCACTCAGAAATTGAGGGGGGGGCAGCAGGGATCTCAATTTGGGGTCACCCACATCGGGATAGGAAGAGCAAAGGGAATCCTATAGGGTGCCGACGCCGTGGGTGGACCTTGGGGTACAAGGGAGGGGGACACGGATATGGGGGGGGGGCAGGTTTTGGGGGGGCACCTAACACAGAAATGGGGACCCCATATGGGTGAGGATGGGGGGGCACCTAATATAGCCATGGGGGACCCCAAATGGGTGGGTTTTGGGGTGGGGGGGGCACCCAATTCACCCATGGGGGACCCCAAATGGGTTTCGGGGGGGGGATGAGTCCCAATGCAGCCATAAGGGAACCCAAACGGGAGAGTGGGGGGGGTGTGAGGTGGGGGGGGCGCCCAATACAGCCATGGGGACCCCAGACGGGTGAGTTTGGGGGGGGCACCCAACACAGAAATGGGGGACCTCATATGGGTGAGTTTGGGGGGGTGGGGGGGGAATCTATCATAGCCATGGGGGACACCAGGTGGGTGAGCTGGGGGGGGGCATCCAATTCACCCATGGGAGACCCCAAATACGTGGGTTTGGGGGGGGGGGCACCCAACAGCCATAGGAGACCCCAAATGGGTGAGCACTGGGGGGGGGGGGCACCCAACACAGCCATAAGGGAACCTAAATGGGAGAGTGGGGGGGTGTGGGGGGGGCACCCAATGCAGCCATGGGGACCCCAGATGGGTGAGTTTGGGGGGGAGCACCTAACATGGGGGACTCCAGGTGGGTGGGTTTGGGGGGGGCACCCAAGTCACCCATAGGGGATCCCAGATGGGTGGGTTTGGGGGGGGAGCACCTAACATGGGGATCCCAGATGGGTGGTTTGGGGGGGGGGGCACTCACTTCACCCATGGGGGACCCCAGATGGGTGGGTTTGGGGTGGGGGACTCCCAGTGCAGCCATAAGGGAACCCAAAAGGCAGAGTGGGGGGGTCTGAGGTGGGGGGGGGCACCCAATACAGCAATGGGGACCCCAGACGGGTGAGTTTGGGGGGGGAGCGCCTAACATGGGGGACTCCAGGTGGGTGGGTTTGGGGGGGGGGGCACCCAATACAGCCATGGGGGACCCCAAATGAGTGGGTTTGGGGGGGGGGCACCCACTTCACCCATGGGGACCCCAAATGGGTGGGTTTGGGGGGGGGGCACCCAATACACCCATGGGGGACCCCAAATGAGTGGGTTTGGGGGGGCACCCAACACAGCCATGGGAGACCCCAAATGGGTGGGTTTGGAGGGGGGGTGACTCACAATGCAGCCATAAGGGAACCCGAATGGGAGAGTGGGGGTTGTGAGGTGGGGGGGGCACCAAATACAGCCATGGGGACCCCAGATGGGTGGGTTTGGGGGTGGGGGCACCCACTTCACCCATGGGAGACCCCAAATGAGTGGGTTTGGGGGGGGGGCACCCACTTCACCCATGGGGACCCCAAATGGGTGGGTTTGGGGGGGACGACCCCAGTGCAGCCATAAGGGAACCCGAATGGGAGAGCGTAGGGAGTGCGAGGGGGTTGAGGGGGGGGCACCCAATGTAGCCATGAGGGACCCCAAATTGGGGGGGGGGCAGCTCCGTGCCCCCACCTTGGCAGCTGCGTGCACTGCAGCCGTGGCTGCCATGTTCAGCCCCCTCCTGCCGAAGCGCAGCATGGTCTCATAGCTCTGCTCCCGCGCTCGACGATGCACAGATCGATCTCCTGCAGGGACAGCTGTTAGGATACGGGGGGGGGGGGGACACGATAGCCCCCCCCCCCGCTGTGGGCACCCACCTTCTCATTTCGGGACAGCGTGGGGTGCACAAAGCTGCGGTACAGCAACCCGGCACCGCGGGTGTAGGGAGAGAGCAGCCAGAGCACAAAGGCCATCTTCAGCTCGTAGTAAAAGGGCAGCCTGAATAAAAAAGGGGGGGGGGGATCCCCAAATTGCGGGGGGGGGTCGGTGCTTCACATCTGAAGGCTGCATTTTCTCCCCCCCCCCCCCCCCCCCGCGGCCTCACCAGGGCAGGAGGATGTCGGTGATGGTCTCTGCGGCCATAAAGAGGGCGAACACACGATCCAGCACGATCCAGTACATCATCCAACGGACCTGGGGGGGGGGGCTGTCGGTGTGGGACCCCCGAAGTTGGGGGGGGGGGGCAAATCGGGAGGTGGGGGGGGGCACGGTGCTACTCACGTATTCCCGGATGTTTTTGGTCTTCACTGCTTTGTAGGAGGCGTAGGCGGGGTACAGCATCCCGAACAGCAGCCTGGGGAACAACGGGGGGGGGGGGGGGGGGGCTGTGTGACCCCACAGCGTTGCCCCATAGCTGCCCCCCCCCCCCAACCTCCCTCCCTCCCATACTGGGGCCACCCAACCCCCACCCCAGTGCCCCCCCGTGCACACAGCGCGGTGTGGGGCGCCCCCATAGCACAGCCCCCCCCCCACAATGGGGGTGATATGGGGGGGGGGGGGGCACATAATAAGCCCCATGAGCACAGATCCCATAACCGCCAGATGGGACCCTGAGAGGGGGAGGGGGGGGGGCACCCCCACCCATGCGCACCCCACTATAGGGGGCCAGCAACCAAACCCCCATTTCCATCCCCCCCCCCCCAATCCCAGGACCCCCACTCACACCACCACCCGGCTGAGGATCCACGACACCATGGTGCTGCGGGACAGCGGGCCGAACCGAGCCGAACCGGGCCGAACCGGGCCGAACCGGGCCGAACCCCCACCCAACGCCCCCTGAACCCCCCCGGTCCCCAACGTCAGCCCAACAACTTGAATGGGGCGGTCACCAGCCC
The DNA here is from genome assembly GCA_037305975.1 of Chrysolophus pictus. NCBI lineage: Eukaryota > Metazoa > Chordata > Aves > Galliformes > Phasianidae > Chrysolophus > Chrysolophus pictus. The sequence continues at coordinate 1,476,887 of CM074597.1, read as the reverse complement.
CGCGCATGCGCACTGCCCTCCCAACGGACCGCGCCGCCCAATCCTCCATTCTTAAAAAAGGGCAACGGCGGCTCTTAAAAGGGCAACGGCGGCCCTTAAAAGGGCAACGGCAGATCTCCTGCAGGTCCCGCCCCCGCGGCCGAAGCGCGGAGTTCACTTCCTCTCTCGCCCCCGCCGATTTAATTGCGATTTATTTATTTACCTGTCTGTGTATTTACTGATCTATCTGCGTATTTTTGAGCTACTTGTACATTTATTTTTCCCTTTCTCCATTCGTCCATCTCCTTCTCCATCTACCCGCCCGTTTCTTTCTTTATTTCAGCGCTTTGCACACGGGGGCAAAAAAAAACAACCAAGAAATAAAAGAAAAAGTTGAGAAAATGGGGGGGGGGTGGGGGGCAACAAACCCTCTGAGCGCCCCTTCGGGGCTTTATTTTTGTTCCGGGGCTGTTCTCCTTGCTTTCAGAACGGGTTGTGTGCCCCCCCCCCCCCCCCCCCACCCCGCTGCGGCGGATCCCACCATGATGTGGGTGCTGGGAGGGGGGGGCGGCTGTGGGTGCGGGGGTTTCTCAGCCGTTCTCAGCTCCGGACCCGGCGTTGTGCCCCCACCCCCCCCGGCCGCGTATCCCCAGCAGCGCCCCGCGGCTCCCCGCTTCATTAGTCGGTTTAATTAGCGGGATTTAGTCCGCGCCCGCGGGCCGTGGAAACGCTGCCTGGGAAAAGCGGTTGGGGCGCGGGAACGAAGGGAACGAAGGGCCGCGGAGCCCCGAGGGGGTTTTCGCCCTTTCGCCCATCCCCACCCCACACACGGGCGGCTGAGGGCGCACGGAGCCCGTGGGTGTCACAGTGTGTTTATTATGGGCTGCAGGCGGTCAGCACCGGGGGGAGGGAAGCAGCCAGCCCTGCTCCTGTGGGTGGGCTGCACCGGGGGGCTGCGAGAATCCCAGCCACCCCCCGGCATCCCATCAACCACGGAGCATCCATAGACCTCGGGGGCATCCCATCAACTTCGGAACATCCCATCCCACGGACCTTGGGGCATCCCTTCCACTTCGGGGCATCCCTCTGACCTCAGGGCATCCCACTTGCCTTGGGGCATCCCATCCACTTCAGGCCATCCCATTACCTCGGGGCACCCCCAACCACTGACCCCAATGCTGACTTCAGAGCACCCCACTGACCTCAGAGCACCCCAATCCCATCAACCTCAGAGCATCCCATCCCACAGACCTTGGGCATCCCTTCCACTTCGGGGCATCCCACCGACCTCGGAGCATCCCACCGACCCATTGTGGTACCCCACCCTCCTCACAGAGCCCCACACCCCACAGTCCCCCCCCCTCTCCACCCCCCCCCCACGTGGACACCGGGGGCTCCATGTGGCCCCGATTTGTGGCAGCTCCGTGTGAGTGCAGCCGTAGGAAAGCAGGGATGCTGAAACCGAGGCCGGCGCCTTTCGGGGCTGGGAAAGGAGGGGGGAGTGGGGAGGTGCGGGGTGCGGGTGCATGCGTGCCCCCCCCGCCGGCTACAGGCTGAGGTCCACCACCACGTGCCGGTACACCACGCTGTTGGCCTTGAAGCTGGGCGCCAGCAGCAGCTGCACGTCGGCTGCGGGGACGTAACGGAACGCCCTGGGCGCCTGCACCGCCAGCTCCTGGAACTTGGAGAAGCGCTGCTCGTCCTCGTCCCACAGGTACACGTGGCTGAAGGAGAAGTCGCTGCCCAGCGCCATGTACAGCCGCCGCCCCACGGAGAAGGGCTGCATCACCATGGAGCCGCGCGACGGCAGCGCCTGCAGCTCCACGAAGCGCTGCTGCCCTTCCCAGCGCACCACCTTGGAGTCGCCGATGTAGCGGCTGAGGCAGAGGAAATGCTCCCGGCCGGCCCTGAAGTGCTTCACCATCTGCACGTCCGCCGTCTCGCCCACCTCCCCCTGCGGGGCGAACTGCTTCTGCGCCCTCTGCCACTGGTAGACCACGGGCGCCTGGGAGCTGCTGGCCACGATGAGGCGCGCTTTGCCGTCGTGCTCCACGAACTCCGCGTCGGTGTCGCGGTGCCAGGCGTGCAGAGCCTGGTGCGAGTAGAAGCCGTTCTGGTCGAGGCGGTAGAGGCTGGTGGAGCCGGCCTTGGAGCTGTCGGCGATGACGAAGTACCACTCGCCGTCGATCTGGAAGGCCTCGACGTCGTTGGGCTTGCGGGTTTTCTGCGGGTCGATGTCCTGCAGCTTGATGAATTTGTCCACCGCCGTGTCCCAGCGGTGGATGGAGGAGCCGCCAAAGAGTTGGGCCACCACCACGTAGAGCTGCTCCTGAGCCACGATGGGTTTGCAGTGCACGGCCGAAGGGGCTGCGGGGAGGGAGGGTCGGTGTGGGGGAGTGGAGGCACAGGGGGGTGGCGGGGGGGACGTGTCACCATGGGGGGCACAGTGAGTATAGGGGGGGATGTGTCACCATGGGGGGACATGGTGAGTATAGGGGGGGACGTGTCACCATGGGGGGCACAGTGAGCACAGGGGGGTGGCAAAGGGGGGGACGTGTCACCATTAGGGGACACAGTGAGCATAGGAAGATGGCACGGGGGGGGGATGTGTCACCATAGGTGGCACAGTGAGCACAAGAGGGTGGCACAGGGGGGGACGTGTCACCATGGGGGGCATAGTGAGTACAGGGGGATGGCAAAGGGGGGGATGTGTCACCATTAGGGGACACAGTGAGCATAGGAAGATGGCACAGGGGGGGAGATGTCACCATGGGGGCACAGTGAGCACAGGGGGATGGCATGGGGGGGGACATGTCACCATGGGGGGACACAATGAACACAGAGGAATGGCATGGGGGGGGACATGTCACCATGGGGGACACGGTGAGCACAGGGCTATGGCACAGGGGGGGAGATGTCACCATGGGGGGCACAGTGAGAATAGGGGGATGGCACGGGGTGGGATGTGTCACCACGGGGGTCACACACTGAGCCCAGGGCTATGGCACACGAGGGGACACATGGCACCACCAGGGGACACAACGAGCCCAGAGGCGTGGAACACAGAGGGGGACACCTGGCACCACGAGGGGACACGCACTGAGCCAGGGCTATGGCACATGAGGGGACAGTGAGCCCAGGGCTATGGCACACGGAGGGCACACGTGTCACCACGAGGGGTCACACACTGAGCCCACGGCTAAGGTACATGGAGGGGACACCTGGCACCAGGAGGGGACACGCACCGAGCCCACAGCTATGGCACACGGAGGGGACACTGGGCCCACAGCTATGGCACACGGAGGGGACACCTGGCACCACGAGGGGACACACACTGAGCCCACGGCTATGGCACACGGAGGGGACACCTGGCACCACGAGGGGACACACACTGGCCCACAGCTATGGCACACGGAGGGCACACATGTCACCACGAGGGGTCACACACTGTGCCCACAGCTATGGCACACGGAGGGGACACTGGGCCCACGGCTATGGCGCACGGAGGGCACACATGTCACCACGAGGGGACACACACTGAGCCCAGGGCTATGGCACACGGAGGACACACGTGTCACCACGAGGGGACACACACTGATCCCACAGCTATGGCACACGGAGGGCACACATGTCACCACGAGGGGACACACTGAGCCCAGGGCTATGGCACACGGAGGGCACGCTGAGCCCACGGCCCCGCGGGGACAGCCTCACCAAGTGGGGGTGACACGGAGGTGACCCCACATCCCGGTTCGGCCCCATTACCGGGGATGCGGTCGAAATCCCTCAGCCGCCGCTCCACGTAATCCCATTTGAGGACGGCGCAGCTGCCGGCTCCGGGCTGCGCCAGCGCCACGTACAGATCGCTGGCGTAAGTGTAGGGCTCTGCCGACACCGCCTGGAAGGGCAGCACCTGGTGCACCGCGAAGTCTGCGCGGGGAGAGCGAGCCCTGAGCGCCCCGAGCCCCGCGGGGTGGCTTTATTTTTTTTCTTTGGGGGGGGGGCACCGCGCAGCCTCACCCGTGGTGACGCACTGGAAGTCCCGCAGCGGCAGATCCCGCAGGCGCTGCCCCTCCAGGGGCGCCGGGCTGCTGCAGGGCACGGCGGGCACCGTGGTGTTGGTGCCCTCCAGCCACTCCACCAACCACTTCAGTTTGCAGTCGCACACCAACGCGTTGCCTCGCAGGTCGCTGAGGGGGGGGGGAGGGCAGGATTTTAACCCCCCCCCCCGCCTCACCCCCTCCTCAAATCCGACCCCCTTGCCCCGCAGGTCCTCACAGATCGCTCAGGATGTCCAGAGGTTTGAAGAGATCCCGGGGCAGCGTCCGCAGGTTGTTGTTGGCCAAAGACCTTGGAGGGGGGGTCCGGGGGGAGGTTGAGACCACTGACAGCACTGTCACCCCTCCGCTCCCCCCCCCTTACCCCCCCGTGTCCCCATAGGGCACTCACAGATGGGTCAGCGACTTCAGCCCACGGAATGCGCCCTTGGAGAGCGCCTGGATGTCGTTGTTCTCAATGAACCTGGGGCGAGAGGAGGGGCTGCACTGAGGGGTCCTCCCCCCACGCCCCCCCCCCGGCCCCCCCATCGTCCTCACGCACAGATACTGCAGGTGGGACAGCCCCGTGAAGGCGTTGTCTCCGATCAGCGTGAATTTGTTGGAGTTGAGAAGGCTGCAAAGAGCGGAGGGGGGGGGAGCTGAGCGCCGGGCTGGGGGGCACCGAGGTGGGGAGGGGGGGGGAGGATGGGGGGGGGAGGCACCTACAGGAACTGCAGCGATGGGATGTGCGCGAACGCCGCCTCTCGGATCTCCGTGAACGCCGCGTTCACCATCGTGCTGCGGGCGGGGGGGGGATGCGGGGGGGGGCACGGGGGGCTCAGCCCCTCACCCCCAGCCCGTGGGATGGCGCACAGCTGCGCACACCGACGCCCGCACAAGGATCCCTTTGTCCCTTCGGCCCCCGAGGAAGGCAGCAGCCCGGCGTGCCCCCCCCACCCCCCACCCCACGCCCCCCCCTCGTCCCCTTGGGCTCCGCTCCCCAAGGTCACGCACTGCTCTCCTTCCCATCCCTGCCCCCCCCCCGCCCCAATCCCCATGCCTGCCCCTATCTCCCACCCCCACCCCATGTCCCCAAAACCCCCATCCCCCCCCACCCCATCCCCAAGTTCTCCCCATCTCCCTGTCCCTATGTCCCCATCCCCGCCCCCCATCCCCCACCCCCCCGTCCCCATCCCCTTCCCCTGACCCCCATATCACTTTCCTGCCCCCACCCCCGTCCCCATTCACACCTCCATCCCCCATCCTCCCCCCCCTCCCCATCCCCGTGCCCCCACCCCCCCCCGTGTCCCCCCCCGTGTCTCCATCCCTGTACCCCCATCCTCACCCCCTGCCCCCCTCCCCGCCCCCCCGACTCACAGTGAGATGACCTCGGGCGGCAGATTCCTGGGGACGGCCTTGGAGTCCACGCAGAACGCCGTATCCCGGGTGCAGGAGCAGCTGGGGGGGCACGGGGGGGGCCTGGGGGGCCGCCGTCCCATCGCCGTGCCCACGAGCAGCAGCACGGCCGCGAGCATCCCGCTGCAACGCTGCAGCTGCATGGCTGCCGCCGGGCCTCGCTGCAGCCCCGGGGCTTCTGCGGGGGAGGGGGTCGTCAAGGTGCCTTTTTTCCTGCCCGCCCCCCCAAAAACACCCCCTACCCCACCGCCCTCAGTGCCGGGGGGCAGTCGGGAGGGGTGTGATGCTGGGGGAGCGCGAGCTGCTGCAGCGCAGCGCGGCATGGCTGTGTGCTGCGGGGGGGGCGGGGGGGGGAGGAGGGTTGCGGCTGAGTGACAGCGCAGCACACGTGGCCACGAAGACCCCCCCCCCCACGGCACGCGGGGTGCACGCTGTGGGGGGGGGCACTGTGGGGAGATGCTGGGGGGGGGTTGTGGGGGGGGGTCTGTGGGGGATGCATTGGAGGGGTGCTGGGGGGGGCCATGTGGGGATGCTGGGGGGGGCACTGGGGGCTGTCTGGGGAGGGCATTAAGGGGTGCTGGGGGGGGAAGTGGGGGAGGCAAGGGGGATGTTGGGAGGGGGGCACTGGGGGCTCTGCGGGAGGGTTTGTGGGGTGCTGGGGGGGTGCTGAGGGGGGTACTGTGGGGGGGGGGCTGTAGGGAGGTGCTGTGGGGGGTATTGGGGGATGCCGGGGGGCTATTTGGGGGGCAGTATTAAGGAGTGCTGGGGGGTGCTTTGGGGGGGTGCTTTGGGGGGTGCTTTGGGCACGAGTGGGTGTACGTGAGGGGGGGGGGCGTACAGCAGTGGGTGCCACAGCCCGTCCCTGGCACCGCGCTCCCGGAGCCAACAATGAGGCCAGCTGGCTGCGGGGGGGGGGAAGGAAGGGGGAGTGCTGGGGGTGGGGACGGCTTGGAGTGTGCGGAGGGGGGGCCTCGATGTGGGGCAGGGCGCTGAGTGCTGCCGGCCCTCCCCACTCCGGCACAACCCGGGGGGGCCGCGACCCGCGCCGTGCAAACATCCCGAGTGGCACTCGGCAGCGCCGCCCTTCGGGGTCCCTATAAATGGGGGTCCCTATAAATGGGGGTCCCTACAAGTGGGGGCCGCCGTCCCCTCCCCACAGCGGTGCCGGCTCGAGACGGGATGGAGCGCAGCACCAAAGAGCCGCTGTTGGAGGAGCCCCCCCCCGGTACGGAGCTCCCCGCGCCCTGCCCGGCTGCTCGGTGCCGTGCGGGGCGCGGAGCTCAGCGCCTCGTTTCCCCCATAGCGTTACAGCGAGGCTGCCCCCCGGCCCCCCCCCGTGAAGGCCGTGGTGGCGGCGGCGGTGCTGGCGGTGCTGGCGGTGCTGCTGGTGGTGACGTTCCTTTTTGCTGGGGCTGCACCTCGCCCAGGCGCACGCGGAGACGGTGAGAGCGCGGCCGGCGCCGGGGGGGCACCGCGCTCCGTGTGTTTCCCCCCTTCTTCCCCCCGGGGCTCTGAGCGCACAGCGGTGCTCTGCGGGCGGTGGTCGTCGTCACCGCGGTGTCCCCCCCCCCCCCCACGCAGGTGCTGCGGATGACGATTCCTCGGGACGGGGAGGGTCCCCCCCAGCGCCTCTCCATGAGCCCGCGGGAGCGCACGGCGACGTTCGCGGTGAAGGAGGGACTCAACGCGACCGCGGTGGTGGTGTTTGACTACGGCAAGGTGCGGGGCAGCCCCACGGGACGGGGTGGGCGTGGGGGTGGCGGTGGGGGGCACTCAGTGGGTCTGGTGCCGCCAGCTGCTGGTCAGCTACAGGTCCTGGCAGCGCCGCGCGTGCTTCGTCACCCGCGTGGATGGGGACGGCGTTCCGGGGCTGGATGCCATCAGTCAGCACTTCCAGCAGCGGGAGGTGAGCGCTGTGCCCAAATGTCCCCGTGTCATTGTCCCCAAATCCCATCCCCATCTCATCCCATCCCATCCCATTCCCATCCCGTCCTGTCCCATCCCATTCTGTCCCATCCCATTCTGTCCCATCCCATCCCATCCCATCCCATCCCATCCCATCCCATCCCATCCCCATCCCCATCCCCATCCCCATCCCCACCCCATCCCCATCCCCCACCCCATCCCATCCCACCCCATCCCATCCCATCCCATCCCATCCCATCCCCATCCCATCCCATCCCATCCCATCCATCCCATCCCATCCCATCCCATCCCCATTCCCATCCCCATTCCATCCCATCCCATCCCATCCCATCCCATCCCCATCCCATCCCATCCCATCCCCATTCCCATCCCCATTCCATCCCATCCCATCCCATCCCATCCCATCCCATCCCCATTCCCATCCCCATCCCCATCCCATCCCATCCCATCCCATCCCATCCCCATCCCCATCCCCATCCCATCCCATCCCCATCCCCATCCCCGTCCCCATCCCCGTCCCCATCCCCATCCCCATCCCCATCCCATCCCATCCCATCCCAAACCCATCCCCATCCCCATCCCAATCCCCATCCCCATCCCATCCCATCCCATCCCCATTCCCATCCCCATTCCATCCCATCCCATCCCCATCCCATCCCATCCCATCCCATCCCATCCCATCCCATCCCCATCCCCATTCCCATCCCCATCCCCTCCCATCCCATCCCATCCCCATCCCCATCCCATCCATCCCATCCCATCCCATCCCATCCCCATCCCCATTCCCATCCCCATCCCCATCCCATCCCATCCCATCCCATCCCATCCCCATTCCCATCCCCACCCCATCCCCATCTCCACCCATCCCATCCCACCCCATCCCATCCCATCCCATCCACCCCACAGACGGTTGCAGCTCAGCCCATCGCTGACCGCTCCATTTTGGGTACCACCATCAACATCCTCTGCAGCACTGTCCCCATATTCTGGGCCTGATGGGAAGATCCCTGCACCCCACATCCCCGTGGTGCCACCCCTGTCCCCGTCCCCACACGGGACACACGCAGCGCTGGGGTTGGGATGTGCAAAATAAAGGCTGTGTCTGAGTGCCACCGTTGTCCTTTCGCTGCTGGGGACGTCTTTTGGGGTGGGGGCACATCTGTGGGGGTGGGGCAAGGACCGCTCCGACCCCCCCCAAATGGGGTTCCCGTGTGCCCTGCTGTGGGGTGGGGGGTGGCGCAGCCCTGGTGCCCATGGGATGGAAATGTCCCCATGGAGCCAATGGGGCAGAGCGGCCACGTGTCACCTGCGGGGGTCGAGTGGGGACACTGTGTGCCTATGGGGCGGCAATGGGGGCTGTGTGCCTATGGGGCAGCAATGGGGGCTGTGGGGCAGCTGTGTGCCTATAGGGCAGTGATGGGGGCTGTGTGCCTACAGGGTGGCAATGGGGGCTGTGTTCCTATAGGGCAGCAATGGGGGCTGTGTTCCTATGGGGCAGCAATGGGGGCTGTGTTCCTATAGGGCAGTGATGGGGGCTGTGTTCCTATAGGGCAGCGATGGGGGCTGTGTGCCTATAGGGCAGTGATGGGGGCTGTGTTCCTATAGGGCAGCGATGGGGGCTGTGTGCCTATAGGGTGGCAATGGGGGCTGTGTTCCTATAGGGCAGCAATGGGGGCTGTGTTCCTATAGGGCAACAATGGGGGCTGTGTTCCTATAGGGCAGCGATGGGGGCTGTGTGCCTATAGGGTGGCAATGGGGGCTGTGTTCCTATGGGGCAGTGATGGGGGCTGTGTTCCTATAGGGCAGAGATGGGGGCTGCTGCCCCCTCCCCCCCCGGCCCTCAGCACTGAGATGTGTCACCCCAACCATCCCTGGGGGGGGCAGAGAGGGGGAGGGCTGGAAGGGCCGAAAAGGGCCTGGAGGGACCCCACAAAGGGTCGGAGCGGCGCAGGGGCCCCATTGGGAAGGTGCATGGAGCACCGTGAGCACCCCAAAAATCAGCGTCCCCACGTGGCCCCAAAGAGGAGCGGGGCCGAGAAGGGGCCGTGCTGCGTGGGGCACGGCTGGGCTCAGCGGGGGGGTCGGGGGGGGGGATGTTTGGGGAGGGGGGGGGGGCAGGAATGTGGCAATTGGTGCCGCTGCACCCCCGGGAGCAAAGAGGGGCGGCAGCGACGCGAGCAAAGCGCTGCACCCGCGGTGACCCCGGCTCAGGCGTCACCTCCTGTGCTGCGCCCACCTCGAGCACCCATGGGTGCCGAAGGCGCGGAGCCAAAGCGCTTCGCCTGCGCCCCTCCCCGGTGCTCGGCTCTGGAGTGGAGCCCTGAGCCCCGCAGCAGGGTTTGCTTTGGCCCCAAACCTCGCGGTGGGGCGGAGGAGAGGAGAGGGGACGAGTGGCCACGGCCCCACTTCAGCTCTGCGTTCCCAGGGAAAGCGGCCCGCAGAGGGGGAGCGGGGGGGGGGGGGGGAGAACAAACGGCCCCCGAGCGAGCAGCGCTGCCCCACGGCAACGCCCCCCCTGCGATAAAAGCTGCAGCCACACCGCAGCCCTGCCGGGACGGGAGGACGCCATGGGGAGCAGCCGGGAGCTGGTGCTGCAGGAGCCGCTGGTGAGGCTGAGCGGGGTGGGGGGGGATTGGGGTGGGATGGGGATGGGGATTGGGATGGGATGGGATGGGATGGATGGGATGGGATGGGATGGGGATTGGGATTGGGATGGGGGATGGGATGGGATGGATGGGATGGGGATTTGGATGGGATGGGATGGGATGGGGATGGGGATGGGGATGGGGATTGGGATGGGATGGGATGGGATGGGATGGGATGGGATGGGATGCATGGGATGGGATGGGGACAGGGATGGAGATGGGGATGGGGATTTGGGTAGGATGGATGGATGGGATGGGATGGGGAATGGGATGGAACGGGGATGGGGATTGGGATGGGGTGGGATGGGGATTGGGATGGGATGGGGAATGGGATGGGGATTGGATGGGGATGGGGATTGGGATGGGATGGGATGGATGCATGGGATGGGATGGGGTGGGGTGGGATGGGGACAGGGATGGAGATGGGGATGGGGATTTGGGTAGGATGGATGGATGGGATGGGATGGGGAATGGATGGAACGGGGATGGGGATTGGGATGGGGATGGATGGGGTGGGATTGGGATGGGGATTGGGATGGAATGGGGATGGGGATTGGGATGGGGATGGATGGGGTGGGATTAGGATGGGGATTGGGATGGGATGGGGATGGGGATTTGGGTAGGATGGATGCATGGGATGGGATGGGTATGGGGTGGGATGGGGATGGGATGGGATGGGAATTGGGATAGGGATAGGGATGGGGATGGGGACGGGATGGGATGGGATGGGATGGGATGGGATGCAGCAGCACCATGCATGCATCCCTTCCGGCATGCAGGTGCTCCCCATGCGTGCACCCCACAGGGATGCAGCACCCCATGCACGCATCCATCACAGCGCACAGTGCAGACCCAGCACCCCGTGCTTGGCTCCTTCCAGCACGCGGGGGGGTGCAGCAGCCCCGTGCATGCAGCCCTTATGGCACACAGAATGCGAAGCTGGCACCCCATGCCTGCACCCCACACAGCACACACAGTAGGGCTGCAGCACCCCATGCGTGCCCCCACACAGCACCCACACTGCTCCCCATGCCTGCACCCACACAGGACCCACAGTAGGGCTGCAGCACCCCATGCATGCACCCCACACAGCACACATACTACTCCCCATGCATGTGGGGTGGAGATGCAGCACCCCACACGGCACCCACACTGTTCCTCATGCCTGCACCCCACACAGGACCCACAGTAGGGCTGCAGCACCCCATGCCTGCACCCCACACAGCACTCACACTGCTCCCCATGCCTGCACCCCACACAGGACCCATGTAGGGCTGCAGCACCCCATGCATGCACCCCTTACAGGACACATGGAGGAGCTGCAGCACCCCATGCATGCACCCCCTATGGCACTCGTGCTGCTCCCCATGCATGCAGGGTGGAGATGCAGCACCCCACACAGCACCCACACTGTTCCTCATGCATGCACCCCACACAGGACCCACAGTAGGGCTGCAGCACCCCATGCATGCACCCCCCACAGCACTCATGCTCCTCCCCATGCATGCAGGGCGGAATGCAGCACCCCACACAGCACTCACACTGCTCCCCATGCCTGCACCCCACACAGGACGCATGGAGGAGGTGCATCACCCCATGCATGCACCCCCTACAGCACTCGTGCTCCTCTCCATGCATGCAGGGTGGAGATGCAGCAACCCACACAGCACCCACACTGTTCCTCATGCCTGCACCCCACACGGGACCCACAGTAGGGCTGCAGCACCCCATGCATGCATCCCACACAGCACTCATGCTCCTCATGCCTGCACCCCATAGAGGACACATGGAGGAGGTGCAAGCACCCCATGCCTGCACCCCACACAGCACTCATGCTCCTCCCCATGCATGCAGGGTGGAATGCAGCACCCCACACAGCACTCGTGCTGCTCCCCATGCCTGCACCCCATAGAGGACACATGGAGGAGGTGCAGCACCCCATGCATGCACCCCCCATGGCACTCGTGCTGCTCCCCATGCCTGCACCCCACAGAAGACTCACAGTAGGGCTGCAGCACCCCATGCCTGCATCCCACACAGCACTCGTGCTGCTCCCCATGCCTGCACCCCCCACAGGACGCACGGAGGAGGCGCAGCGCCCCATGCCCGCACCTCCCCCCCCCCCCCACTGATTTGCCGCTCCCTCAGGACGCAGCGAAGGGCTGCTGCAGCACGGGCTGCTGCTCGGGCGCCTGCTGCAAGGCGTGCTGCCTGCCCTGCTCGCTCTGCTGCCCCAAGTGCTGCCGCCCGGGCTGCGGCTGCATGCGGAGCTGCCTGTGCTTCGTGCCGCGCCTGCTCTGCTCGCTGCCCCGCAAACTGCTCGGCTGCCACCGCCTGCGCTGCGTCCTCATCGCCGTGCTGCTGCTCGGCCTCCTGCTGCTCCTGGTGCTCGGCGCGCTGCTCATGTGGCTGCGGGCGGAGCAGCTGCGGGACGGCGGCGTGCGTGGGGCGCTGGGGGTCGTGGGGGGGTGGGGGGTAATGGGGGGATGATGGGGATGGGGGGCAATGGGGTGGGGGGGTAATGGGGCAGGGGGTGGATGGAGGGGTTAAGGGGGAGGGGAGTTAATGGGGGAGGGGGGAGGTAATGGGGTGGGGGGGCAATGGGGCAGGGGGGGTAATGGGGTAGAAGGGGTTAATGGAGGGGTTAATGGGGCAGGGGGGGTTAATGGGCAGGGGGGTTGATGGGATGGGGGGAGATAATGGGGCAGGGGGGTTGATGGAGGGGTTGGTGGGGTAGGGGGATAATGGGGCAGGAGGTGGGTAATGGGGTGGGGGGATAATGGGGCGGGGGTTAATGGAGGGGTTAATGGGGCAGGGGGGGGTTAATGGGGCAGGGGGTTGATGGAGGGGTCGGTGGGGCAGGGAGGGGTAATGGGGCAGGAGGGAGGTAATGGGGTGGGGATAATGGGGCAGGGAGGTAATGGGGCAGGAGGGTTGATGGAGGGGTTGGTGGGGTAGGGGGGTAATGGAGCAGGAGGGGGGTAATGGGGCGGGGGGATAATGGGGCAGGGGGGTAGTGGAGGAGTTAATGGGGCAGGGGGAGTTAATGGAGGGGTTGGTGGGGTAGGGGGGGTAATGGGGTGGGGGAGGAGTAATGGGGTAGGAGGAGTTAATGGGCAGGGGGTGATGTGGGGCAGTGGGCTTATAGGGGTGGGGGGATGTGGGGCGAAGGGGGGGTTAATGGGGCAGGAGGGGTTGATGGAGGGGTTAATGGGGCGGGGGGAGATAATGGGGCAGGGGGGTTGATGGAGGGGTTGGTGGGGTAGGGGGGTAATGGGGCAGGAGGGGGCTATTGGGGTGGGGGGGATAATGGGACAGGGGGGTTGATGGAGGGGTTAATAGGGCAGGGGGTGATGTGGGGCAGTGGGGGTTCTAGGGGTGGGGGGATGTGGGGCGAAGGGGGGTTAATGGGGCAGGAGGGGTTGATGGAGGGGTTATGGGTGGGGGGTGATGTGGGGCAGGGGGGATTAATGGAGTGGGAGGGATGTGGAGAGGGGGATTTAATGGGGTGGCAGTAGGATGATGTGGGGCAGGGGGGTGATGTGGGCTGGGGGGGGATAATGGGGCGGGGCGGTTAATGAGGTGGGGGGGGGACGTGGGGCGGGGGGGGTTATAGGGGTGGGGGGATGTGGGGAGAAGGGGGGTTAATGGGGCAGGAGGGGTTGATGGAGGGGTTAATGGGGTGGGGGGGATTAATGGGGCGGTGATGGGGTGACGTGGGGCAGGGGGTGATGTGGGGTGGGGGGTGATGTGGGGCAGAGGGGCTTAATGGGATGGGGGCGATGCGGGGCGGGGAGGGTTAATGGGGTGGGGGGGATGCGGGGGTGGGGGGATGCGGGGTGAGCTGTGCTGCCCCCAGGTCCTGCGTGCGGGCGCTGAGCCGGGCCGGCTGTGGGACGAGGACGCGGTCAGCTTCTTCGTGGACAGCGGGGACGGGGAGCCGGGCACCCTGCTGTACGACTACGGGAAGGTGGGGGTGTCAGGAGCGCGGTGCGGTGCAATGGGGTGCGAGGAAATGGGGTGCAACAAAATGGGGTGCGGTGCAATGGGGTGCGGTGCAATGGGGTGCAATGCAACGGGGTGCTGTGCAGTGGGGTGCTGTGCAATGGCGTGCTGTGCAATGGGGTGTGGTGCAGTGGGGGTGCAATGCAACGGAGTGCAGTGCAACAGGGTGCAGTGCAATGGGGTGGGATGCAATGGGTGCAGTGCAATGGGGTGCGGTGCAGTGGGGTGCAATGCAATGCAGCTGTGAGGCAGTGGGGTGCTGTGCAATGGGGTGGATGCAATGGGGTGCAGTGCAGTGGGGTGCGGTGCAATGTGCTGTGCAATGGGGTGCGATGCAATGGGGGCTGTGAGGCAGTGGGGTGCAATGCAATGGGGTGCAGTGCAATGGGGTGATGTGCAATGGGTGCAATGCAATGGGGTGAAATGCAATGGGGTGCGATGCAATGGGGTGCAGTGCAATGGGATGCTGTGCAATGGGTGCAATGCAATGGGGGGCAAACGCCTGGCACACTGCATCCCTGCGTGCAGCCCCCACTCCTGCGCCTGTCCCACATCCCTGCATGCAGCCCCCACCACAACCCCCGCATGCAGCCCCACATCCCCGCAGCCCCACATCCATGCACCCCTCCCCCTGCATGCAACCCCCTCCTGCATGCAGCACATCCGCATGCAGCCCCCATCCCTACATGCAGCCCCCCTGCATGCAGCCCCTGCATGCAGCCCCCCCTGCATGCAGCCCCCACATCACCAATAGCCCCCACTACATGCAGCCCCACATCCATGCAGCCCCCCCACACACATCGACTGCAAATTGAGGGAAGCGGGGGCTGGGGGACTCGGGGGGAGCAGGGGGGGGCCGGAAACCCCCGTGTCTGCGTGGGCCCCACGGAGCCCAAACTGTCTTTACGTGCCAGCACTTCCAGTGCTGATGCATGCGTCTGCCTGAGGGCGTCAGCGTGCTGAGAAATGCACGTGCTGCAACCTGCGCTGCTGGCCCCCAGCCGCCCCCATGTGAGACAGGGAATAAGGATGGAACGGAGCTGCGCCCTGCTCTGCTCTACTCTGCATAGGCTGCATTGTGGGCTGCATATTATAGGTGCAGGAGCTGCATTATGCGGTGCATTGTGGGGTTAGGGTGCATTATAGGGTGCAGGGTCAGTAATGGGTGAAACTGGGGCATATTATGGGGTTCAGAGGTGCATTATGGGGTGTATTATGGGGTTGAGGGCTGCATTATAGGCTACATTGTAGGCTGCATTATGGGGTTTAGGGTGCATTATGGGGTGCATTATGGGGCATAATATGGGGTTCAGAGGGTGCATTATAGAAAGAGGGTGCATTAGAGCTGCATTATGGGCTGCATTGTGGGTTCAGGGTGCATTATGGGGTGCATTGGTGCAGGACTGCATTATGGGATGCATTATGGGCTCATTATACAGGGTTTAGGATGCATTATATTGGTGCATTATGAGGCCCATATTATGGAGTGCAGGGAGCTGCACTCAGGGCTGCATTATGGGCTGCATTATGAAGCGCATTATGGTGCAGGCCATTATGGGGCATATTATGGGGTGCAGGGCTGCACTCTGGGTTGCCGTTATGGGGTTCACAGTGCATTATAGGATGTTATAGGCGTGTTATGGGGTGCAGGGCTGCATTATGCGACTGGTATAGGGCACATGAAGGGGCTCATTATGGGGTTCAGGCTGCATTATGGGGTGCATTATGAGGGAGGCCATGCGGACATGAGCTGCACTCTGGGTCACATTCTGGGGTTCAGGATGCATTACTTGGGGCCACATTAGGGCTCATTATGGGGTGCAGACTGCACTCAGGGCTGCGTCCTGGGCTGCATTATGGGCTCGTTATGGGCGCATTATAGAGTCTAGGGCTGCATTATAGAGTTTACATTATGGGGTTCAGAGTGTATTATGGGGGCACTTTATGGGGCTGCATTATGGAGTGCATTATATGGGGTTCAGGGTGCGTTATGGGGGCCTGGGGCTTAGGATTGATATGGGATTTGCATCATGGGACTTGGTATAGGCGCGTTGGGGTCCCGGGAGCTGCATTATGGGCTGTGTGTGTTGTATTATGGGTTTGGTGCGTTATGGGGCATCGGAGCTCATTATGGGCGTGCATAGGGCTTGTTATGGGGCATATGGGGTTCAGGGTGCGTTATGGTGCATTATGGGGTTTGGGACTGCATGATGGAGCTCATTATGGGAGCTGCATTATGAGGCTTATTCACGGGGTGCATTATGGGGTTCAGGGTCGTTATGGGGTCACTATGGGGTGCAGAGTGCATTAGGGCTGCATTATGGGGCACTTTATGAAGGTTTGGGTTTGACATTAGCAGGGTGCATTACAAATTTTTAAGAGGGCTGCATATGGGGCGCATTCTGGGGTTCAGGAGTCATTATGAACCTATAGGGTTTAAGAGTTATTATCCAGGCTTTCCGTCTAAGGGCTCATTATGGGAGCGCGTTATGGGGTCGAGGCTGTAGCTAGCAGGTGCAGTGGAGGAGCTGCCGGGGAGTTGGGGGGGGGCCTTCTAGGGGATTTGTAGAGGGGATTTACGGGGGGTTGTGGGGGGGGCGTTTGCAGGGGGGTTTGCGGGGAGGAGGCTGTGGGGGGGTTGTGGGGGGATTCATGGGGGGAGTTATGGAGAGAGGGTTTATGGGGAAGTTCATGGGGATTTATGGGGGGGGGGTTTGTGGGGGGTTTGTGGAGGGTTGTGGGGAGATTCATATGGGGGGGGGTTGTGGGGGTTCATGGGGGGGGGTTGTGGGGATTCATATAAGGGCTTATGGGGGTTGGGGGGTTTATGGGGGGTTGTGGGGGAGGTTCTTATGGGAGTTTTATGAGGGTTGGAGGGGTTATGGGGGATTTATGGGAGTCTATGGGGTTTTTATGGGGGGATTCATATGGGGTTTATGGGGGGGTTTATGGGGGGGTTGTGGGGGGTTTATATGGGCCGTTTTATGGGGGGGTTGGGGGAGTTATGGGGGAGTTTACAGGGGTTATTAGGTTTTATGGGGGATTCATATGGGCTTTATGGGGGGTTTATGGGGGTTGCGGGGGGGGTTCATGTCTAGGGGTTTGGGATTTATGGGGGGGGTTTTATGGGGGATTCATATGGGCGTTTTATGGGGGGGTTTATGGGGGGTTGCAGGAGGTTGCGGGCTCGGCTCAGGGCTGCAGCGCTCAATGGGGCCAGGAATCCCGCAGCCTTCGGGCTCCCGCCCCCGCCCCCGGCTGAGCGAACAGCGGGCCGGACTAAAAGGAAGGAGAGCAGGAAAAGGGGCAGAAAAAAGGGAGAAAAAGGAAGGGGTGGGGGGGGGCGGGGGGGGGGGGGGGAAGAAGGAAAAGGAGCGAGGGAAAAAAAAAAAAACAAACCAAAAAAGAGGGCGGGGAAGCGAAAAGGAGCAGAAAAAAAAAAAAAAAAAAGCGGAAAAAAAAAAAAAGCCGAAAAAAAAAAAAAAAAAAAAAAGCGCGGACGCAACAAATCCACAGCGCCCCCCCCCAATCCCCCCCCCCCCCCTCCTCCCAACCCCCCCCCCCACCACCCCCCCATCCCCCCCCCCCCCCCACGCAACCTCCAGCAAAAAGGGGAAAAAAAAGGGCAAAAAAAAAGCTCCGCGCCTCCCGCCGAGCGCCATGGCCGCGGTGCGGGGCTGCGCGCTGCTCGTCGCGCTGCTGCTGCTGCGGGGCGGCCGCGGTGCGGGGCGAGCGGAGCCGCGCGGGGCGACGAGGACGAGGAGCTGCGGGGCGGCCGCGATCCGTGCAAAGCGGGTACGGAGCGGGGGGGGGGGCGGGTGTCAATTTCGGGGCTTGCGGGGGGTGGAAGTGGGACCCCCCCCCCCCCTCTCTCTCCCCCCCCGCAAAAAAAAAGCACCGCGGCGGAGTTTGGGGAGTGCGGGATTTTTTTTTTTTTTTTTTTTTTGCGGGGGGTGCGGTAACAAAGCGGCCGCGGGGGGGGGGGGGGGGGGGGGGGGGGGGGGGGGGGGGGGCACGGAATCCCGCAGCGGATTTTTTGTGCGGGTTCCGGTCGGGGAAGTAAAAGTGAACGCTGAGCGGCGGGGGGGGGTTTGGAACGAAGTTGGGTTTGAGGGGGGGGGGCTGAGATTCACCGAGCGGCGCGGGGGGGTCCCAAAGCCAACGGGGGATTTGTGGGGCCGGCCGGGTTTGTAGGGCCGCCGCTGCCCCCCCCCGCCGCCGCCGGCTGTGGGTCACCGTGCGGCCACGTCCCCACGCTCCCCCCCCGGCCCCCCCCCCCCCAGTGGCGCTGCTGGGGGCCCCAAGGTTTGCGTCCCCCCCCCAGCAATGGGGTCCGGACCCCCATCCCGCCCCATAGCCCCCCCCCCCCCCCCAACCCCCGTCCCCACGTGGCACCTCGGGTCCCCCAGCATCCGTGGTCGCCGTGGTAACCCCCCCCCCCCCCCCCCCCCCCGTGCCCCCCCCGCAGCCACGCGGCCCCCCTTCCAGGATGGGGCACAGCGCTGGGCTGGGGGTCCGGACCCCCCCACCCCGTCCTGGCTGCATTGGGGAGCCCCCAGCCCCCCCCATTGCCCCCCGCTGCCCCCATTTGCCCCCCCCTTGTCTCCCAGCTGCCCCTCCGTTGCCCCCCAGCCCCCCCATTTCTCCCCATTGCCCCCCAGTCATTTTTCCCCCCCTATCGCCCCCCCATTGCCCCCCATTGCCCCCCATCCGCCCCCGCCGCCCCCCTTTTGCCCCCCCTTGTCTCCCAGCTGCCCCCCCATTGCCCCCCCTTGCCCCCCACTCACCTTCCCCCCCCATCGCCCCCCCCATCGCCCCCCATCGCCCCCCCACCGCCCCCTTTTGCCCCCCCGTCTCCCAGCTGCCCCCCCATTGCCCCCCACTCACCTTTCCCCCCTATCGCCCCCCCATTGCCCCCCAGCCCCCCCTTAGCGCCCCCCTGCTGCCCCCCAGCCCCCCCTTATTGCCCCCCCCATTGATCCTAAGCCCACCCCCGGCCATCCCCCATCCCCGCCCCCCCCCCCCCATATCCAAAAACCCCAAAACGTTTCCCTTTCCCACCCCATAACCTCTGTGTGCCGGCTGGGGGCGTGGGGGGGATGGGGGGGGTTTGGGGGGGGCACGGCGGGGTCTGCAGGGTTGGGGGTCCCACACTGCAATGGGGTTTGGTCCCTAATAGGGTCAGGAGAGGCGCAGACCCCACACTGCAATGGGGTTTGGTGCATAATAGGGTCAGGAGAGGCGCAGACCCCACACTGCAATGGGGTTTGGTCCCTAATAGGGTCAGGAGAGGTGCAGACCCCCAATGGGGTTTGGTGCATAATGGGGCCAGGAGAGGCGCAGACCCCCAATGGGGTTTGGTGCGGTTCGGGGCTTATAGGGCCATGCTGTGGGGTTGGCAGCGGCGCAGACCCCATAGCGCTGTGGGGTTTGGTGCAGTTCAGACCCTATGGGGCAGCACTGTGAGGTCGGGCGCCCTGCAGCCCCACAGAGCTCTATGGGGCCGTGCCTCAGTTTCCCTGCAGTGCGGGGTTTGGCCCTAAAGCAGCGGGGGTGATGGGGCCGCGGTTGTGGGGCCGCAGTTGTGGGGTGCGGGGCTCTGTGGGGTGCGGGGCTGTGGGGTGCGGGGCTCTGTGGGGTGCGGGGCTGTGGGGTGCGGGGCTCTGTGGGGTGCGGGTCTGTGGGGTGTGGGGCTCTATGGGGTGCGGGGGCTCTGTGGGGTGCGGGGCTCTGTGGGGTGCGGGGCCGCTCAGCTGTGCCGGCTGCAGGGGGGAGGGGTGCATTCCTGACATAACTGCCGGGATGCGGCCCTATAGATGGCTGTAGGGTCGCCTATGGGGCACGGCTGCCCTCCATGGGATCCCTGGGCTCCGGGGGGCTGCTGGGCCCCAAATGTGGGGCTCTGGGGTTGGCCCACTGTGGGGTCCTGTGCCCTATAGCCCTGACCCTATAGCTCAAATCCCACAGTCCTGATCCTATAGCCCTGATCCTATAGCCCTGACCCCATAGCTCAAATCCCACAGCCCCAATCCCACAGTCCTGACCCCATAGACCCTGATCCTATAGTCCTGACCCCATAGCCCGGACCACAAAGCTCAAATCTCACAGTCCTGATCCTATAGCCCCGACCCTATAGCTCAAATCCCACAGCCCCAATCCCACAGTCCTGACCCCATAGCCCTGATCCTATAGCCCTGATCCCACAGCCCTGATCCTATTGCCCCAACCCCATAGCCCTGATCCTATAGTCCTGACCCCATAGCTCAAATACCACAGTCCTGACCCCATAGCCCCGACCCCATAGCCCCAACCCCGTAGCCCTGACCCCATAGCCCCGAGCCACAGCCCCGACCCCATAGCCCTGACCCCATAGCTCTGACCCCACAGTCTGACTCCATAGCCCCGACCCCATACCCCCAACCCCATAGCCCTGATCCCATACCCCCAACCCCATACCCCCGATCCCATAGCCCGACCCCACAGCCCCGACCCCATAGCCCTGATCCCATAGCCCCAAGCTCTCAGCCCCGACCCCACAGCCCTGACCCTACAGTTTCAGCCCCACAGCCCTGACCCTACAGCTCCAACCCCATAACCCCGACCCCGCAGTTCAGATCCCAGCTGTGGGGTGGGGTTTATGGGGTGGGGGGTTATGGGGTGGGGGGTTGTGGGGGTTTGGGGGGGTTTGTGGGGGTGGGGGGGCAGCGCCCGCGTCCGCTCCGACGTGGACGTTTCCGACTCCAAGGCGGGGGCGGCCTACAGCCCTTAAAGGGGCCGCGGCCCCGATCCCAACACCCCGCACGGCCCGATTGGGGTCGCGCGGTGCCGCGCTCGGGGATCAGCGCCCCGCTCTGCGCTGCGCCCCCGCAACGCCCCGGGCACGAGGACCCCCCCCACAAACCCCCCCCCACAACGGACGGACAGACGGGCGGGCGGACGGACAGCCCCCCCCCCCCCCCCCCCACAGCGCTGAGTCCGCGCCGCCGGGAGCGCCGCCCCACGTGGAGGGCGGGGGGGGAAGGGGGTGTATGGGGTCTGAGATCAGTGGGGTGGGGGATATTTGGGGTCTGAGATCAGTGGGGTGGGGAAGGGGGGTATATATGGGGTCTGAGATCAGTGGGGTGGGGGATATTTGGGGTCTGAGATCAGTGGGGTGGGGAAGGGGGGTATATATGGGGTCTGAGATCAGTGGGGTGGGGGTGTATGGGGTCTGAGATCAGTGGGGTGGGGGATATTTGGGGTCTGAGATCAGTGGGGTGGGGAAGGGGGGTATATATGGGGTCTGAGATCAGTGGGGTGGGGTGTATGGGGTCTGAGATCAGTGGGGTGGGGGATATTTGGGGTCTGAGATCAGTGGTGGGGGATATATGGGGTCTGAGATCAGTGGGGTGGGGGATATTTGGGGTCTGAGATCAGTGGGGTGGGGGAATGAAAGTATATGGGGTCTGAGATCAGTGGGGTGGGGGATGTATGGGGTCTGAGATCAGTGGGTGGGGAAGGGGGGTATATATGGGGTCTGAGATCAGTGGGGTGGGGGATATATGGGGTCTGAGATCAGTGGGGTGGGGGATATATGGGGTCTGAGATCAGTGGGGTGGGGGGAAGGGGGATATATGGGGTCTGAGCTCAGTGGGGTGGGGGGAAGGGGGGTATATGGGGTCTGAGATCAGTGAGAAGGGGGTTATATGGGGTCTGAGATCAGTGGGGTGGGGGGAAGGGGGGTATATGGGGTCTGAGATCAGTGGTGGGGGATATATGGGGTCTGAGCTCAGTGGGGTGGGGGGGAAGGGGGATATATGGGGTCTGAGCTCAATGGGGTGGAAGGAAGGGGGGTGTATGGGGTCTGAGATCAGTGGGAAGGGGGGTTATATGGAGTCTGAGCTCAGGTGGGGTGGGGGAATGAAGGTATATGGGGTCTGAGCTCAGTGGTGGGGGGATATATGGGGTCTGAGATCAGTGGGGTGGGGAAGGGGGTTATATGGGGTCTGAGCTCAGCAGGATGTGGGGCAGCAGCTGTGTGGGGCCTGAGCTTGATGGGATGTGGGGCGGGGGGCGTTGTGGGGTCTGAGATGAATGGGATGGAGGGCAGGGGGACCTATGGGGTCTGAGCTCAGCGGGGTGTGGGGCAGCAGCTGTGTGTGTGGGGTCTGGGTTCAATGGGATGTGGGGCGGGGGGAGGTTGTAGGGTCAGTTCATTGGGATGTGGGGCGGGGGGAGGTTGTAGGGTCAGTTCATTGGGATGTGGGGCGGGGGGAGGTTGTAGGGTCAGTTCAATGGGATGTGGGGCGGGGGGAGGTTGTAGGGGTCAGTTCATTGGGATGTGGGGCGGGGGGGGGTTGTAGGGTCAGTTCAATGGGATGTGGGGCGGGGGGGGGTTGTAGGGTCAGTTCATTGGGATGTGGGGCGGGGGGATGGATGGGGTCTGGGCTCAGCAGGTTGTGGGGTGGGGGGGTTGTGGGGTCCAAGTCACGAGTTTAGGGCTCCCAACTCCTCGGCTTTGGGGTCGCGGTGCCCCAAACAGGTGGAGCTCCTGGCCCAGGGGTTCCCCTTATGGGGCCGTGCTTATAGGGTGGCCCAGTGCTGGATGGATGCAGTGTCCTGGTGCCCCATGGGTTCCCCTTATGGAGCTGTGATTATAGGGTGGCCCAGCACCCCATGGGTTCCCCTTATAGGGCCGTATTTATGGGGTGGCCCAGTGCTGGATGGGTGTGGGGTCCTGGTGCCCCAGGGGTTCATCCTATGGGGTCGTGCTTATAGGGTTGCCCAGCACTGGGTGTCTGTGGGGTCCTGGTGCCTCATGGGTCCCCCTTATGGGGTTGTGCTTATAGGGTTACCCAGTGCTGGGCGGGGTGTGGGGTCTGGTGCCTCAGGGGTTCCCCTTATAGGGCCATATATATGGGGTGGCCCAGTGCTGGGTGGGTGTGGGGTTCCAGTGCTCCATGGGCCCCCTTATGGGGCCATACTTATGGGGCAGCGCTGGGTGGTTACAGGGTTCCGGTGCCCCATGGGTTCCCCTTATAGGGCCGTGATTATGGGGCAGCTCAGTGCTGGGTGGGTGTGGGGTCCTGGTGCCCCATGGTTCCCCTTATGGAGCTGTGCTTATAGGGCAGCCCATTGCCCCATGGCCCCCCTTATAGGGCCGTGCTTATGGGGCGGCCCAGTGCTGGGTGGGTGTGAGGTCCTGGTGCCCCATGGGTTCCCCTTATGGTGCTGTGCTTATAGGGCATCTCATGGCCCCCCGTATAGGGCCGTACTTATGGGGTGGCCCAGTTCTGGGTGGGTGTGGGGTCCTGGTGCCCCATGGCCCCCCCTTATAGGGCCGTGATTATGGGGCAGCCCAGCACTGGGTGGGTGTGGGGGTCCTGGTGCCCCATGGTTCCCCTTATGGGGCTGTGCTTATAGGGCCATCCCATGGCCCCCCTCATAGGGCCGTACTTATGGGGTGGCCCAGTTCTGGGTGGGTGTGGGGTCCTGGTGCCCCATGGCCCCCCTTATAGGGCTGTGCTTATGGGCATCCCATGGCCCCATGGCCCCCTTTATGGGGCTGTGCTTATAGAGCTGCCCATGGCCCCATGGCCCCCCTTATAGGGCCGTGCTTATAGGGCAGCCCATCGCCCCATGGCCCCCCTTATAGGGCCGTGATTATGGGGCAGCCCAGCACTGGGTGGGTGCAGGGTCCTGGTGCCCCATGGTTCCCCTTATGGGGCTGTGCTTATAGGGCATCCCATGGCCCCATGGCCCCCGTTATAGGGCTGTGCTTATAGGGCATCCCATGGCCCCATGGCCCCCTTTATGGGGCTGTGCTTATAGGGCATCCCATGGCCCCCCTTATAGGGCTGTGCTTATAGGGCATCCCATGGGCCCCCTCATAGGGCCGTGCTTATGGGGCAGCCCGGCGCTGGATGTCGCCCCACAACCCCGTTCCTCCACCCCACAGCCGCCTTCCTTGGTGACATCGCTCTGGACGAGGAGGACCTGAGGCTCCTGCTGTCCCCGCAGCCCCCCCAGCTGCCCGGCCCCACAGCCGCCCACCCCACAAATCCCCTCCGCCGCCGCCGCGCCGCCACGTCCCGCCCTGAGCGCGTGTGGCCCGATGGCGTCATCCCGTATGTCATCAGCGGGAACTTCAGCGGTGAGCAGCGGGCCGGGGGGCCTTAACTGGGGGGGGCCTTAACTGGGGGGGGCCTTAATTGGGGGGGACTTAATTGGGGGGGACTTAATTGGGGGGCCTTAATTGGGGGGGACTTAATTGGGGGGCCTTAATTGGGGGGCCTTAATTGGGGGCCTTAAATGGGGGGCCTTAATTGGGGGCCTTAATTGGGGGGGGCCTTAATTGGGGGGGGGGTCCTTAATTGGGGGGGTCCTTAATTGGGGGGGGGAGCCTTAATTGGGGGGGGAGCCTTAATTGGGGGGCCTTAATTGGGGGGCCTTAATTGGGGCCTTAAATGGGGGGGCCTTAATTGGGGGCCTTAATTGGGGGGGGCCTCTAATTGGGGGGGTGTCCTTAATTGGGGGGGGGGCCTTAATTGGGGGGGGAGCCTTAATTGGGGGGGGGCCTGGTGATGGGTGGTGCTCTGTAGGGTCGCTCTGTAGGGTCCCAGTGATGGGTGGCGCTCTGTAGGGTCACGGTGGCGGGGCGCTCTGTAGGGTTGCTCTGTAGGGTCACAGTGACAGGTGGCGCTCTGTAGGGCCACTCTGTAGGGCCACTCTGTAGGGTGGCGGTGGCGGCACTCTGTAGGGCTGCTCTGTAGGGTCGTGGTGACGGGCCACTCTGTAGGGGTCGCTCTGTAGGGTCACGGTGGTGGTGCTCTGTAGGGTCACTCTGTAGGGTCCTGGTGATGGGTGGCGCTCTGTAGGGTCGCTCTGTAGGGTTGTGGTGACGGGCCGCTCTGTAGGGTCCTGGTGATGGGCGGTGCTCTGTAGGGTCGTGGTGACAGGGCGCTCTGTAAGGTCGCTTTGTGGGGTCCCGGTGATGGGTGGCGCTCTGTAGGGTCACGGTGGTGGGGCACTCTGTAGGTCCTGCTGATGGGTGGCCCTTTGTAGGGTCATGGTGGCGGGGCGCTCTGTAGGGTCTCTCTGTAGGGTCGCTCTGTAGGGTCCCGGTGATGGGCGGTGCTCTGTAGGGTCACGGTGGCAGGGTGCTCTGTAGGGTTGTGGTTATGGGTGGTGCTCTGTAGGGCCGCTCTGTAGGGTTGTGGTGATGGGCTCCTCTGTAGGGCCGCTCTGTAGGGCCACTCTGTGGGGTTGTGGTGACGGGCCCGCTCTGTAGGGCTGCTCTGTAGGGTGGTGGGGTCGCTCTGTAGGGTCGCGGTGGCGGTGCTCTGTAGGGTCACTCCATTGGGCCGCTCTGTAGGGTCGCGGTGATGGGTGGTGCTGTGTAGGGTCGTAGTGGTGGGGTGCTCTGTAGGGTTGTGGTGATGGGTGGCGCTCTGTAGGGCCACTCTGTAGGGTGGTGGTGACGGGGCTGCTCTGTAGGGGCACTCTGTGGGGCTGCTCTGTAGGGGTCCTGGCGGTGCTCTGTAGGGCCGCTCTGTGGTGGCACTTCTGTGGGGCTGCTCTGTGGGGCCGCTCTGTAGGGTTGCGGTGATGGGCCGCTCTGTAGGGTCGCTCTGTAGGGCCACTCTGTAGGGTCGTGGTGGTGGCGCTCCGTGGGGCCGCTCTGTAGGGTCGCAGTGGCGGTGCTCTGTAGGGCCGCTCTGTGGGGTTGCTCTGTAGGGCCGCTCTGTAGGGTCGCAGTGGCGGTGCTCTGTAGGGTCGCTCTGTAGGGCCGCTTCTGTAGGGGTCGCAGTGGCGGTGCTCTGTAGGGTCGCTCTGTAGGGTCGCTCTGTGGGGCTGCTCTGTGGGGCTGCTCTGTGGGGTTGCTCTGTAGGGCTGCTCTGTAGGGTCGCAGTGGCGGTGCTCTGTAGGGCCGCTCTGTAGGGGCCGCTCTGTAGGGTCGCTCTGTAGGGGTCGCTCTGTAGGGTCGCAGTGGCGGTGCTCTATAGGGCCGCTCTGTAGGGCCGCTCTGTAGGGTCGCAGTGGCGGGTGCTCTGTAGGGCCGCTCTGTAGGGCCGCTCTGTAGGGTCGCAGTGGCGGTGCTCTATAGGGTCGCTCTGTAGGGCCGCTCTGTAGGGTCGCAGTGGCGGTGCTCTATAGGGCCGCTCTGTAGGGCCGCTCTGTAGGGGGTCGCAGTGGCGGTGCTCTGTAGGGGCCGCTCTGTAGGGCCGCTCTGTAGGGTCGCAGTGGCGGTGCTCTATAGGGTTGCTCTGTAGGGCCGCTCTGTAGGGTCGCAGTGGCGGTGCTCTGTAGGGTCGCTCTGTAGGGTCGCTCTGTAGGGTCGCAGTGGCGGTGCTCTGTAGGGCCGCTCTGTAGGGCCGCTCTGTAGGTTGCGGTGGCGCTCTGTAGGGCCGCTCTGTAGGGCCCGCTCTGTGGGGTCGTGGCGGTGCTCTGTAGGGCCGCTCTGTAGGGCCGCTCTGTGGGGTCGCTCTGTAGGGCCGCTCTGTGGGGTTGCTCTGTAGGGCCCGCTCTGTGGGGCTGCTCTGTGGGGCCGCTCTGTAGGGCCGCTCTGTAGGGCCGCTCTGTAGGGCCGCTCTGTAGGGCTGCTCTGTAGGGCCGCTCTGTAGGGGTCGCAGTGGCGGTGCTCTATGGGTCGCTCTGTAGGGCCCGCTCTGTAGGGTTGCAGTGGCGGTGCTCTATAGGGTCGCTCTGTAGGGCCGCTCTGTAGGGTCGCAGTGGCGGTGCTCTATAGGGTCGCTCTGTAGGGCCGCTCTGTAGGGTCGCAGTGGCGGTGCTCTATAGGGTCGCTCTGTAGGGCTGCTCTGTAGGGTCGCAGTGGCGGTGCTCTGTAGGGCCGCTCTATAGGGTCGCTCTGTAGGGCCGCTCTGTAGGGTCGCAGTGGCGGTGCTCTATAGGGCCGCTCTATAGGGCCGCTCTGTAGGGCCGCTCTGTAGGGCCGCTCTATAGGGCCGCTCTGTAGGTCGCTCTGTAGGGCTGCTCTGTAGGGCCGCTCTGTAGGGCTGCTCTGTGGGGTCGTGGCGGTGCTCTGTAGGGCCGCTCTGTAGGGCCGCTCTGTGGGGTTGCTCTGTAGGGCCGCTCTGTGGGGTTGCTCTGTAGGGCCACTCTGTGGGGTTGCTCTGTAGGGCTGCTCTGTAGGGCTGCTCTGTAGGGCCGCTCTGTAGGGTCGCTCTGTAGCGTCGCAGTGGCGGTGCTCTATGGGTCGCTCTGTAGGGCCGCTCTGTAGGGTTGCAGTGGCGGTGCTCTATAGGGTCGCTCTGTAGGGCCGCTCTGTAGGTCGCAGTGGCGGTGCTCTATAGGGTCGCTCTGTAGGGCTGCTCTGTAGGGTCGCAGTGGCGGGTGCTCTGTAGGGCCGCTCTGTAGGGCCGCTCTGTAGGGCCGCTCTGTAGGGTCGCAGTGGCGGTGCTCTGTAGGGCCGCTCTGTAGGGCCGCTCTGTAGGGCCGCTCTGTAGGGTCGCAGTGGCGGTGCTCTATAGGGTCGCTCTATAGGGCCGCTCTGTAGGGCCGCTCTGTAGGGCGCCGGTTTCCCCGCCGCAGGCTCGCAGCGCGCCGTGTTCCGGCAGGCCATGCGGCACTGGGAGCGGCACACCTGCGTCACCTTCCTGGAGCGCAGCGACGAGGACAGCTACATCGTCTTCACCTACCGGCCCTGCGGGTGCGGCACCACGGGGGGGAGGTGTGGGGAGGGGTGTGGGGCGGGGGGTTCTGTGCGGTGACGGGATGGGGGATGCAATGGTCAGGGGGGGGCTGGGGTCATGCTGCCCCACATATAGGGCAGTTATGGGGCAGGGAGTTCTGTGCGGTGATGGAGATGGGGGGCACAATGCTGATTGGGTTTGGGGTCGTGGTGCCCCACATATAGGGCACTTATGGGGCAAGGGGTCTTCTGTGCGGTGACAGGGTGGGGGATGCAATGCTCAGGGGGTTTGGGGTCATGTCATCCACATATAGGGCAGTTATGGGGCAGGGGGTTCTGTGCGGTGATGGGGATGGGGGAGCCAAAGCTCAGTGGGGTTTGGGGTCATGTTAGCCCAAATATGGGGCAGTTATGGGGCAGGGGGTTCTGTGCGGTGATGGGGTGGGGGATGCAATGGTCAGTGGGTTTGGGGTCATGTCATCCCACATATAGGGCAGTTATGGGGCGGGGGGTTCTGTGGGGTGATGGGGATGGGGGAGCCAGTGGTCAGGGGGGGCTGGGGTGATGCTGCCCCACATATAGGGCTGTTATGGGGCAGGGGGTTCTGTGCGGTGATGGGGTGGGGGAGCCAGTGGTCAGGGGGCTGGGGTTGTGGCAACCCACTATAGGGCAGTTATGGGGCAGGGGGTCTTCTATGGGGACATGGGGATGGGGGACACAATGCTCAGTGGGTTGGGGTCATGTTATCCCAGATATAGGGCACTTATGGGGCAGGGAGTTCTGTGGGTGATGGGGATGGGGGACACAATGCTGATTGGGTTTGGGGTCGTGGTGCCCCACATATAGGGCAGTTATGGGGCAGGGGGTTCTGTGCGGTGATGGGTGGGGGATGCAGTGCTCAGTGGGTTTGGGGTCATGTCATCCCAGATATAGGGCAGTTATGGGGCAGGGGGTTCTGTGCGGTGATGGGGTGGGGGACCCAATGGTCAGGGGGGGCTGGGGTGATGCTGCCCCACATATAGGGCTGTTATGGGGCAGGGGGTTCTGTGCGGTGATGGGGTTGGGGGATGCAATGCTCAGGGGGGTTTGGGGTCATGGCAACCCACATATAGGGCAGTTATGGGGTAGGGGGTCTTCTTTGGGGACATGGGGATGGGGGACACAATGCTGATTGGGTTTGGGGTCGTGGTGCCCCACATATAGGGCAGTTATGGGGCAGGGGGTTCTGTGGGGTGATGGGGATGGGGGAGCCAAAGCTCAGTGGGTTGGGGTCCTGTTAGCCCAAATATAGGGCAGTTATGGGGCAGGGGGGTTCTGTGGGGTGATGGGGATGGGGGACAAAATGCTGATTGGGTTTGGGGTCATGCTGCCCCACATATAGGGCAGTTATGGGGCAGGGGGTTTTCTTTGGGGTGATGGGGATGGGGCACCCAATGCTCATTGGGGTTGGGCTCACATATAGGGCAGTTATGGGGCAGGGGGTTTTCTTTGGGGTTGTGGGGATGGGGGACACAATGCTCAGTGGGTTGGGGTCATGTTAGCCCAAATATGGGGCAGCTGTGGGGCTGGGGGTCTTTTGGGGTTGGGGTTGGGGGCACCCAATTCTCGCTGGCTTTGGGGTCGCGCTTTTGGGGCAGCGATGGGGCAGAGGTTCTACTTTGGGGCTGGGGAACCCAATGGTGGATGGGTTTGGGTTCACAGTGCCCCACATGTGGGGCAGCTGTGGGGCAGGGGGTCTTCTTTTGGGATTGGGGATGGGGGCAGCCAATTCTTACTGGGTTTGGGGTCGTGGTTTTGGGGCACCTATGGGGCAGAGATTCCTCTTTGGGGCTGGGGAACCCAATGGTGGATGGGTTTGGGGCCCCACATGTGGGGCAGCTGTGGGGCTGGGGGTCTTTTGGGTTTGGAGTTGGGGGCACCCAATTCTTGCTGGCTTTGGGGTCGCGCTTTTGGGGCAGTTATGGGGCAGAGGATCCTCTTTTGAGGCCATAGGGATGGGGAACCCAACGGTGGGTGGGTTTGGGGTCCCACATATGGGGCAGCTGTGGGGCTGGGTGTCCTCTTTGGGGATGGGGGCACCCAATTCTTACTGGGTTTGGGGTCGTGGTTTTGGGGCACCTATGGGGCAGAGGTTCCTCTTTGATGATGGGGAACCCAATGGTGGATGGGTTTGGGGTCCCACATGTGGGGCAGCTGTGGGGCTGGGGGTCTTTTGGGGCTGGGGTTGGGGGCACCCAATTCTCGCAGGCTTTGGGGTTACGCTTTTGGGGCACTTTGGGGGCAGTTATGGGGCACTTTTGGGGCACTTTTGGGGCACTTTTGGGGCACTTTGGGGGCAGTTATGGGGCACTTTGGGGCACTTTTGGGGCACTTTGGGGGCAGTTATGGGGCACTTTTGGGGCACTTTGGGGCACTTTGGGGCAGTTATGGGGCACTTTGGGGCACTTTTGGGGCACTTTTGGGGCACTTTGGGGGCACTTTTGGGGCACTTTGGGGGCAGTTATGGGGCACTTTGGGGGCAGTTATGGGGCACTTTTGGGGCACTTTGGGGCACTTTTGGGGCACTTTGGGGGCAGTTATGGGGCACTTTTGGGGCACTTTGGGGCACTTTTGGGGCACTTTGGGGGCAGTTATGGGGCACTTTTGGGGCACTTTGGGGCACTTTTGGGGCACTTTGGGGGCACTTTTGGGGCACTTTTGGGGCACTTTGGGGGCAGTTATGGGGCACTTTTGGGGCACTTTTGGGGCACTTTTGGGGCACTTTGGGGGCAGTTATGGGGCACTTTGGGGGCACTTTGGGGGCACTTTTGGGGCACTTTGGGGGCAGTTATGGGGCACTTTGGGGGCACTTTGGGGGCACTTTGGGGGCAGTTATGGGGCACTTTTGGGGCACTTTGGGGCACTTTGGGGCACTTTTGGGGCGGTTTCCCCCTCGATGTCGGGAGCGACGCGTGAATCCAACCCCAACGTCCAGCGGCGCCCCGCCTCCAGCGCCCGGATTTGGGGCGGGGGTCTCAATGCCGCCCCCCCCCCCCCGACCCCCCCTCACCCCCCCCCGCCCCCCAGGTGCTGCTCCTACGTGGGGCGGCGCGGGGGGGGCCCGCAGGCCATTTCCATCGGGAAGAACTGCGACAAGTTCGGCATCGTGGTGCACGAGCTGGGCCACGTCATCGGCTTCTGGCACGAGCACACGCGGCCCGACCGCGACCAGCACGTCTCCATCATCCGCGACAACATCCAGCCAGGTGCCCCCCCCGCCCCCCCCCCCCGCCGCTATGGGGCGCCCCACGCCGTCGCCCCCCCAACCCCGCCGCTGCCGCCCCGCAGGGCAGGAGTACAACTTCCTCAAGATGGAGGCGGAGGAGGTGGAGTCGCTGGGAGAGACGTACGACTTCGACAGCATCATGCACTACGCCCGCAACACCTTCTCCAGGTGCTGCCCCATAGCGCCCCATAGCGCCCCATAGCGCCCTGCTCTGCCATGCCCCATAGCGCCCCATAGCACCCTGCCCCACTGCGCCCCATAGCGCCCTGCTTTGCCCTGCCCCACTGCGCCCCATAGCACCCCATAGCGCCCCATTGCACCCCATAGCGCCCTGCTTTGCCCTGCCCCATAGCGCCCCATAGCGCCCCATAGCGCCCCATAGCGCCCTGCTCTGCCCTGCCCCACTGCGCCCCATAGCGCCCCATAGCGCCCCATAGCGCCCTGCTCTGCCCTGCCCCACTGCACCCCATAGCGCCCCATAGCGCCCTGCTGTGCTCTGCCCCATAGCGCCCCGCTGCGCCCCATAGCGCCCTGCCCCACTGCACCCCATAGCACCCCATAGCGCCCTGCTCTGCTCTGCCCCATAGCGCCCCACTGCACCCCATAGCACCCCATAGCGCCCCATAGCGCCCTGCTCTGCTCTGCCCCACTGCGCCCCATAGCGCCCTGCTCTGCCCTGCTCCATAGCGTCCCATAGCACCCCATAGCACCCTGCCCTGCCCTGCCCCATAGTGCCCCATAGTGCCCCATAGCACCCTGCTCTGCCCCATAGTGCCCCATAGTGCCCCATAGCGCCTCATAGTACCCCTTAGTGCCCCACTGTGCCCCACTGTGCCCCATGGCGCCCCATAGCACCCCACAGCGCCCTGCTCTGCCTTGCCCCATAGTGCCCCATAGCGCCCCATAGCACCCTGCTCTGCCCCATAGCGCCCTATAGCACCCTGCTCTGCCCTGCCCCATAGTGCCCCATAGCACCTCATAGCACCCTGCTCTGCCCCATAGTGCCCCATAGCACCCCATAGGGCCCCATAGAGCCCCATAGCGCCCCCCAGCAGCCCGCTGTGCCCCATAGCGCCCCATAGCGCCCTGCCCTGCCCCATAGCGCCCTGCTCTGCTCTGCCCTGCCCCGTAGCACCCCATAGCACCCTGCTTTGCCCTGCCCCATAGCACCCCATAGCACCCCACTCTGCCCTGCCCCATAGCGCCCCATAGCGCCCTGCTCTGCCCCATAGCGCCCCATAGTGCCCTGCTCTGCCCCATAGCGCCCCATAGCGCCCTGCCCTGCCCCATAGCGCCCCATAGCGCCCCATTCGGGGCGGTGCGGAGCCGTGCGCCCCCTGAGCCGCCGCTCCCGCAGGGGGATTTTCCTGGACACCATCCTGCCCAAGTACGACGTCAACGGCGTCCGGCCCTCCATCGGGCAGCGCACGCGGCTCAGCAAAGGGGACATCGCGCAGGCCAGGAAGTTGTACCGCTGTCCCGGTGAGCGGCGCTGCGGGGCGGGGGGGGAGCATCGCATTGCTGGGGGGCGAATCTGGGGGCTGAGTCCATGGGGTGAATCTGGGGGGTGTGTTTATGGGGTGAATCTATGGGGTGTGTTTATGGGGTGAATCTATGGGGTGTGTTTATGGGGTGAATCTGGGGGCTGAATCTATGGGGTGAATCTGTGGGGTGTGTTTATGGGGTGAATCTGGGGGCTGAGTCTATGGGCTGAATCTATGGGGTGAATCTATGGGGTGAATCTGGGGGCTGAATCTATGGGGTGAATCTGTGGGGTGTGTTTATGGGGTGAATCTGGGGGCTGAGTCTATGGGGTGAATCTGGGGGGTGAATCCATAGGGAGCATCTATGGGCTGAATCTGGGGGCTGAATCTATGGGGTGAATCTGTGGGGTGTGTTTATAGGGAGCATCTGTGGGGTGAATCTGTGGGGCGAATCTATAGAGTGCATTTATGGGGTGAATCTGTGGGGTGTACCTACAGGCAGCATCTGTGGGGTGAATCTGTGGGGTGAATCCATGGGGTGAATCCATAGAGTGTATTTATAGGGAGCATCTGTGGGGTGAATCTATGGGATGAACCCATAGAATGTATCTATGGACAGCATCTGTGGGGTGAATCCATAGGGAGCATCTATGGGGTGAATCTGGGGGCTGAGTCTATGGGGTGAATCTATTGGGGTGAATCCATAGAAAGTATCTATGGGCAGCATCTGTGGGGTGAATCTATGGGGTGCGTCCATGCGGAGTGTCTGTGGGGTGCATCTGTGGGGTGCATCTATAGGGTGTATCTATGGGGAGTGTCTGAGGGACGTATCTATGGGGTGCATCCATGGGGCGCATCATCTAATGGGGCGCATCTATGGGGCTCACCTATGGGGCGCATCTATGGGGCGCATCTGTGGGGCTCACCTATGGGGTGCATCTATGGGATGCATCATCTGTGGGGTGCATCCATGAGTTGCATGAAGGTCTGTGGGGTTGTGGGGCTGTGAGGTTGTGGGGCTGTGGGGCGCGATGTGGGGCTGTGGGGTGGTGAGGCTGTGGGGTGCGATGTGGGGCAGTGGGGCGAGTGGGGCTGTGGGGCGCGATGTGGGGTGCTGTGGGGTGGTGAGGCTGTGGGGCTGTGGGGTGCGATGTGGGGCTGTGGGGCTGTGAGGTTGTGGGGCTGTGGGGCTGTGGGGCGTGATGTGGGGCGGTGGGGCTGTGGGTGCGATGTGGGGCAGTGGGTGCGATGTGGGGCTGTGGGTGCGATGTGGGGCTGTGGGGTGCGATGTGGGGCTGTGGGGCTGTGGGTGCGATGTGGGGCTGTGGGTGCGATGTGGGGCTGTGGGGCTGTGGGGCTGTGGGGTGCGATGTGGGGCTGTGGGTGCGATGTGGGGCTGTGGGGTGCGATGTGGGGCTGTGGGGCTGTGGGTGCGATGTGGGGCTGTGGGTGCGATGTGGGGCTGTGGGGCTGTGGGGCTGTGGGGTGCGATGTGGGGCTGTGGGTGCGATGTGGGGCTGTGGGGTGCGATGTGGGGCTGTGGGGCTGTGGGGCGGTGGGGCTGTGGGTGCGATGTGGGGCTGTGGGTGCGATGTGGGGCTGTGGGGCTGTGGGTGCGATGTGGGGCTGTGGGGTGCGATGTGGGGCTGTGGGGCAGTGGGGCGGTGGGGCAGTGGGTGCGATGTGGGGCTGTGGGGCGGTGGGGCGGCGCCGCTCTCACTCGGCCCCACGGCAGCGTGCGGGGAAACCCTTCAGGACAGCCATGGGAACTTCTCGTCGCCGCAGTTCCCCAACGGCTACCCGGCCCATGTGCACTGCGTCTGGCGCATCTCCGTCACCCCTGGAGAGAAGGTGGGACCCCAAAGCCGGGACCCCAAATCTGGGACCCCAAACCCACGGCCCCACCCTGCAACCCGGAACCCAGGAACCCAAACCCTGCGCCCCGAACCTGTGCCCCCAAAGCCCGGGACCCAAACCTGCAACCCCAAACCTGTGACGCCAACCTGCAACCCAGAACCCGGGACCCCAAACCTGCGGCCCCAAACCCGTGCCCCCGAGCCCTGGGACCCCAACCCCAGGACCCCAAGCCCAGGACTCCAACCCCGGGACCCCAAACCTGGAACCCCAAACCCTGTGTCCCAACCTGCAACCCAGAACCTGGGACCCCAAACCTGGGACCCCGAACCTGCGCTCCCAAACCCTGTGTCCCCAACCTGCAACCCCAAACCTGCACCCCAAATCTGGGACCCCCAACCTGCACCCCCCGAACCTGCGTCCCCAAACCCTGCGTCCCCAAACCTGGGACCCCAAACCCTGTGCCCCCAAAGCTGTGACCCCAAATCTAGGACCCTGAATCTGGGACCCCAAACCTGCACCCTCCAAACCTGCACACCCAAAGCTGCGACCCCAAATCTGGGACCCCGAACCTGCGCCCCCCAAAGCTGCACCCCAAACCCGGACCCCAACCCTGCACCCCTAACCCTGTGACCCCAAACCTGTGACCCCAACCCCGCACCCCAAACCTGCGCCCCACTGATGGCTTTGGGATCCCCCACAGGGGCCGCTGTCCCTATAGGGCACGGGGGGAGCTCACCCCACACCCCCACCCCATAGATCACCCCACCCTTCCCACCCCATAGGTCACCCCACAAGTCACCCCACATCCTTTCCCCATCGATCCCCACCCCACCCCCACCCCATAGATCCCTCCTGCCCCTCACCCCCACCCCCATATGTGACCCCCTCTCACCCCATAGACCCCCCCCACACGTGACCCCCCTTACCCCATAGATCCCCACCCCATACGGGACCCCCCCTCACCTCACAGACCCCCACCCCATACGGGACCCCCCCTCACCCCATAGATCCCCCACACCCCTATATGTGCCCCCCCTCACCCCATAGATCCCCCCCAGCCCCCACACATGACCCCCCTCACGCCCCGGACCCCTACCCCATATGTGACCCCCCCTCACCCCATAGATCCCCCCCACCCCCCATACATGACCCCCCTCACCCCACAGACCCCCTCCATATGTGCCCCCCCTCAACCCCATAGATCCCCACCCCCCCACGTGACCCCCCCACCCCACAGATGCCCCCCACCCCCGTGTGACCCCCCGCCCCACTGACCCCCGCAGATCCTGCTGAACTTCTCGGCGCTGGATCTGTACCGCAGCCGGCTGTGCTGGTACGACTACGTGGAGGTGCGGGACGGCTTCTGGAGGAAGGCGGCGCTCAGAGGTGGCGGCACCGCGCGACCCCACATAGCAGCGCGACCCCGAATAGCAGCGCGACCCCAAATAGCAGCGCGACCCCAAATAGCAGCGGGACCCCAAATAGCAGTGGGACCCCATATAACAGTGGGACCCCATACAGCAATGGGACCCCAAACCCCCATGGGACCCCAAATAGCAGCGGGACCCCATATAACAGTGGGACCCCATACAGCAATGGGACCCCAAATAACAATGGGAGCCCAAATAACAGTGGGACCCCAAACCCCAATGGGACCCCATACAGCAATGGGACCCCAAACCCCCATGGGACCCCAAACCCCAATGGGACCCCATATAAACATAGGACCCCAAGTCCCAGTGCCAACCCCACATCGCAGTGTGAACCCCAAATCCCAGTGGGAACCCAAATAACAATGGGACGCCATATAACAATGGGGCCCCACGTCCCAGTGCCCACCCCAATCCCAGTCCCATCCCCACCCCCCATTCTGCTCTCCATGCATGTTGTGCCCCATAGCCACCCCATAGCCGCCCCATAGCTGCCCCATAGCATCACTCCATAGCCACCCCATAGCTGTCCCATAGCAGCCCCACAGAACCACCCAATATCTGCCCCATAGCCCCATCTCATAGCCCCGCCCCATAGCCCCGCCCCATAGCCGCCCCATAGCCGCCCCATAGCCGCCCCATAGCTGCCCCATAGTTGCCCCATAGCCACCCCATAGCCGCCCCATAGTGCCACCCCATAGCACCTTCCCATAGCTGCCCCACAGCCCTGCCCCACAGCCCTGCCCCATGGCTGCCCCATAGCCACCCCATAGCTGCCCCATAGAGCCACCCCATAGCTGCCCCATAGCATCACTCCATAGCCACCCCATAGCTGTCCCATAGCAGCCCCACAGAACCACCCAATATCTGCCCCATAGCCCCACCCCATAGCCCCGCCCCATGGCCGCCCCATAGCTGCCCCATAGCCACCCCATAGCCCTGCCCCATAGCTGCCCCATAGTTGCCCCATAGTGCCACCCCATAGCCGCCCCATAGCCGTCCCATAGCACCTTCCCATAGCTGCCCCACAGCCCCGCCCCATAGCCGCCCCATAGCCCTGCCCCATAGCTGCCCCACAGCCCCGCCCCATAGCCCTGCCCCATAGCTTCCCCATAGCCGCCCCATAGCCCTGCCCCACAGCCGCCCCATAGCCCTGCCCCATAGCTGCCCCACAGCCCTGCCCCACAGCCCTGCCCCACAGCCGCCCCACAGCCGCCCCATAGCCCTGCCCCATAGCTGCCCCACAGCCCTGCCCCACAGCCCTGCCCCATAGCCGCCCCACAGCCGCCCCATAGCGCTGTCCTGGCGCAGGCCGGTTCTGCGGGAACAAGCTGCCCGAGCCCATCGTGTCCAGCGACAGCCGCCTGTGGGTCGAGTTCCGCAGCAGCAGCAACTGGGTGGGGAAGGGGTTCTTCGCTGTCTACGAAGGTCTGTGGGGCGGCCGGGGGGCGGGAGTGGGGGGGGAATGGGGTGGTTGTGGGGTGGGAATGGGGTGGGAATGGGGTGGTTGTGGGGTGGGAATGGGGTGGGAATGGGGTGGTTGTGGGGTGGGAATGGGGTGGCTGTGGGGTGGTTGTGGGGTGGTTGTGGGGTGGCTGTGGGGCGGGAATGGGGTGGGAATAGTGTGGCTGTGGGGTGGCTGTGGGGTGGCTGTGGGTGGGAATGGGGTGGTTGTGGGGTGGTTGTGGGGTGGCTGTGGGGTGTGGAAGGGCTTCTTCACCATCAGCTGGGGTTTGAGAGTATGGCTATGGGGTGGCTGTAGAACCGCTGTGGGGTGGCTATAGATCCACTATGGGGTGGCTGTAGAACCGCTGTGGGGTGGCTATGGGGCAGGGAGGAGCTTCACTGCCATCTGCAGAGGTATGAGGGTATGGCTGTGGGGTGGCCATGGGGCAGCCATGGGGCAGCCATGGGGTGGCTATGGGGCAGCTGTGAGGTGGCTGTGGGGCCACTATGGGGCGGCTGTGGGGCAGTTATAGGATGGCTGTGGGGCAGTTATGGGGCAGTTATGGGGCAGCTATGGGGCGGCTGTAGGGCAGCTATGGGGCAGCTATAGGACATTCGTGGGGCTGCTATGGGGCTGCTATGGGGCAGTTATGGGGCAGCTGTGGGGCAGTTGTGGGGTGGCTATTGGGCGACTATGGGGCAGTTATGGGAGGGCTGTGGAGTGGCTATGGAGCAGCTATGGGGCAGCTATAGGACATTCATGGGGCGGTTATGGGGCGGCTATGGGGCAGCTTTGGAGCAGCTGTGGGGCAGTTATAGAGCAGCTATGGGGCAGCTATAGGACATTCATGGGGCAGCTATGGGGCCGCTGTGGGGCAGTTATGGGGCAGCTGTGGGGCAGCTGTGGGGCAGTTATGGGGCAGCTGTGGGGCAGCTGTGGGGCTCAGCAGCTGCGGGTGCCTGCAGCCATCTGCGGCGGGGACGTGCACAAGGACAGCGGCCACATCCAGTCGCCCAATTACCCCGACGACTACCGGCCCAGCAAGGTGTGCGTGTGGCGCATCGAAGTGGCTGACGGCTTCCACGTGGGGCTCAGCTTCCAGGCCTTCGAGGTGCGGCTGTGGGGCGGGTATGGGGTGGGTATGGGGCGGGTATGGGGCGGGTATGGGGCGGCAGTGGGGCTCTCTGCAATGGCGGTGGGGCAGCAGTGGGGTGGTGATGGGATTCTATGCGATGCGTATGAGTTTGTTATGGGGCCGCCACGGGGTGGCTGTGGGGTTCTATGGGGCTGCTATAGGGCTACTGTGGGTCCTGTGGGGCAGCAGCGTGGCCGCTCAGCGCTCTATGGGAGCAGCATTAACAGCGCCCCCTATAGGCGCACACGGGAATAGCACCCCCTGTAAGAGCAGCACTAACGGCGCCCCCTATGGGAGCAGAGGGGAACAGCGCCCCCTATAGGAGCAGTACTAACAGCGCCCCCTATGGGAGCACACGGGAACAGCGCCCCCTGTAGAAGCAGCACTGACAGCGCCCCCTATGGGAGCAGAGGGGAGTAGCACCCTCTATAGGAACACACGGGAACAGCGCCCCTATGGGAGCAGCAGTAACGGCGCCCCCTATGGGAGCAGAGGGGAACAGCGCCCCCTATGGGAGCAGGACTAACAACGCCCCCTATAGGAGCGGAGGGGAATAGCGCCCCCTATGGGAGCAGGACTAACAACGCCCCCTATAGGAGCGGAGGGGAATAGCACCCCCTATAAGAGCACACGGGAACAGCGCCCCCTATAGGAGCACGTGGGAATAGCACCCCCTGTGGGAGTTGCACTGATAGCGCCCCCTATGGGAGCACACGGGCACAGCGCCCCCCATAGGCGCACACGGGCACAGCGCCCCCCATAGGCGCACACGGGAACGGCGCCCCTCCGGGCGCAGCGCTGACAGCCGCCCGCAGATCGAGCGCCACGACAGCTGCGCCTACGATTACCTGGAGGTTCGCGACGGCGGCTCGGAGTCGGGCGCCCTGATCGGCCGCTTCTGCGGCTACGAGAAACCCGACGACATCAAGAGCAGCTCCAACCGCCTGTGGCTGAAGTTCGTATCCGACGGCTCCATCAACAAGGCGGGATTCGCCGTCAGCTTCTTCAAGGGTGGGGGTCGGAGCACGGGGCGGGGGGCGCGGGGGGGGGCGGGGGGCGCGGGGGGGCGCGGGGCGGCGCTGAGCCGCGCGGTTTCCCCGCAGAGGTGGACGAATGTTCGCGGCCCAACAACGGCGGCTGCGAGCAGCGCTGCATCAACACGCTGGGCAGCTACAAGTGCGGCTGTGAGCCCGGCTACGAGCTGGCGGCCGACAAGCGGCGCTGCGAGGGTGAGAGCCGCCCCATGGCTGCCCCATAGCCATCCCATAGCTGCCCCACGGCCGCCCCATAGCTGCCCCATAGCTGCCCCATAGCTGCCCCACGGTCGCCCCATGGCTGCCCCATAGATGCCCCATGGCTGCCCTATAGCTGCTCTATAACTGCCCTATAGCAGCCCCATAGCCGCCCCATAGCCACCCCATGGCCACCCCATGGCCACCCCATAGCTGCCCCATAGCTGCCCCATAGATGCCCCATGGCCGCCCCATAGATGCCCTATAGCTGCCCTATAGCAGCCCCATGACCACCCCATAGCCACCCCATGGCCACCCCATAGCTGCCCTATAGCAGCCCACTGGCCATCCCATAGTTGTCCCATAGATGCCCCACGGCCACGCTATAGCTGCCCTATAGCTGCCCCATGGCCGCCCCATGGCTGCCCCATAGCTGCCCTATAGCCATCCCAATGCCACCCTATAGCTGTCCTATAGCAGCCCCACGGCCGCCCCATAGCCGCCCCATGGGCGCTCCATGGCCTCCCCATGGCCACCCTATAGCAGCCTTATAGCAGCCCCATGGCTGCCTTGTAGATGCCCCATAGATGCCCCATGGCCGCCCCCATGTCCATCCCACCTTGTGGCACCCCCCTGTCACCCCACATCACCCCATGTCACCTTTCGCCACCCCCTGCCACCCCACAGCACCCCATGCCACCCCCTGCCACCCATCATCCCCCAATATCACCCCCCCCCACCCCATGGGATCCCTTGGCACCCCACAGCACTCATGGCATCCGTGTTACCCCATGGCGCCTCTTTTTGACACCCACAGCCCCCATGGCACCTTCACGGTATCCCATGTCACCCCATAGCACCCCCACTTCCCTGTGTCCCCCCGTGTCCCCCCGTGTCACCCCACTGCCTCCCCATGGCACCCCATGGCACCCCATGGCACCCTACACCCCCTGCCACCCCACAGCACCCCGTATCACCCTGTCTCCCCACGGCACCCAATCACCCAACCCTTAACCCTCCCCCCACCCCAAATCTAACCATAAAACCCGACCCCAGCCATGAAACTCTGACCCTGGTCCTGTCCCCTAACTGTGACCTTGACCCTGACCCCAACCCCCACCCTGACCCCCACCCCCATCCCGACCCCAACCCCCCCATCATGACCCCAACCCCCCTTCCTCACCCCAACCCCCATCCCGACCCCAATCCCCACCTCTCGACCCCAATGCCCCCATCCTGACCCCAACCCACATCCTGATCTCAATCCCCCCCATCCTGACCCCAACTCCCATCCCGACCCCAACCCCATCCTTGACCCCGCCCCTCCCCCCGCCCCACCCCCGCCCCCCGCCCGCCGACACGTGGCCGTTCCCGCAGCCGCCTGCGGGGGTTTCCTGACGAAGCTGAACGGCTCGATCTCCAGCCCCGGCTGGCCGCACGATTACCCCCCCAACAAGAACTGCGTCTGGCAGCTGGTCGCCCCCACCCAGTACCGCATCTCCCTGCGCTTCGACTTCTTCGAGACCGAAGGCAACGACGTGAGCCGCGGGCCCCCCCGTGTCACCCCCACCCCCCGTGTCACCCCCACCCCCCGTGTCACCCCCACCCCCCCTGTCACCCCCACCCCCCGTGTCACCCCCACCCCCCCTGTCACCCCCACCCCCCCTGTCACCCCCACCCCCCCGTCACCCCCCGG
This sequence comes from Chrysolophus pictus, assembly GCA_037305975.1. Classification (NCBI taxonomy): domain Eukaryota; kingdom Metazoa; phylum Chordata; class Aves; order Galliformes; family Phasianidae; genus Chrysolophus; species Chrysolophus pictus. The sequence continues at coordinate 1,435,703 of CM074597.1, read as the reverse complement.
CTCACCTCCTGGCTCACCTCCCCCTCTCACCCCCTGCATCGCCTCCTTGTGTCACCCGTATCACCCCCCCGTGTCACCTCCCTATGCCACCAGCACCACCTCACCCCCCCGTGTCACCCCCCCCGTGTCACCCCCCCGTGTCACCCCCCCGTGTCACCCCCCCACGTCTCCCCCCTATGTCAAACTTTTGCCCCCTGTGTCACCCCCTGTCTACCCCACACGTCACCCCATGTGTCACCCCATGTCACCCCATCACCCCCCCCACGTGTCACCCCCTATGTCCACCCCATGTCACCCCCCCATGTCAACTTGTCACCCCCCCACGTCTACCCCATGTCCCCCCATCTACCCCTCACCCCCCACATGTCACCCCATGTCCCCCCCCATGCCAACCCATCACCTCCCATCACCTCCCACGTGCCACCCCTTATGTCACCCCACGTCACCCCCCCATGTCACCCTATCACCCCCCCACATCACCCCATGTCACCCCCCCACATCACCCCACCTACCCCATCACCCCCCCACATGTCACCCCCTATGTCAACGCATGTCATCCCCCCCATCTACCCCCTCACCCCCCCCACGTCCCCCCACGTCCCCCCCACGCCATCCCATCACGTCCCCCCCCCAGGTGTGTAAGTACGACTTTGTGGAGGTGCGCAGCGGGCTGACGGCCGACTCCAAGCTGCACGGGAAGTTCTGCGGTGCGGCGCGGCCGGCCGTCATCACGTCGCAGTACAACAACATGCGCATCGAGTTCAAGTCCGACAACACCGTGTCCAAGAAGGGCTTCAAGGCGCATTTCTTCTCAGGTACAGCCCTGCACACGCAGCCCTGCAGCCCTGCAGCTCTGCATCTCTGCAGCCCTGCATCCTCACAGCCCTGCAGCCCTGCATCCACATCCCTGCATCTTTGTATCCCTGCATCTGCAGCCCTGCACCCACATCCCTGCATCTCTGCAGCCCTCCATCCCTGCATCCACACAGCCCTGTATCCCTGCATCTCTCCATCCCTGCATCTCTCCATCCCTGCATCCACACAGCCCTGCATCTCTGCAGCCCTGCATCTGCACCCCTGCATCCACACAGCCCTGCAGCCCTGCATCCACATCCCTGCATCTCTGCAGCCCTCCATCCCTGCACCCACACATCTCTGCAGCCCTGCAGCCCTGCATCCTCATCCCTGCATCTTTGTATCCCTGCAGCCCTGCATCCACGCAGCCCTGCAGCTCTGTACCCCTGCACCCACACAGCCCTGCAGCCCTGCAGCTCTGCATCCAAACATCTCTGTAGCCCTGCAGCCATGCAGCCCTGCATCTCTGCATCCACACAGCCATGCATCTCTGTATCCCTGCATCCACACATCTCTGCATCCCTGCATCTCTGCAGCCCTGCATCCACACAGCCCTGCACCCACATATCTCTGCGTCCCTGCATCTCTGCGTCCCTGCATCTCTGCAGCCTTGCATCCACATCCCTGCATCCACATCCCTGCATCCACACGTCTGCAGCCCTGCATCTCTGCAGCCCTGCATCCACATCCCTGTATGCACATCTCTGCATCCACACAGCCCTGCAGCCCTGCATCTCTGTGTCCCTACAGCCTTGCATCCCTGCATCTCTGCAGCCTTGCATCCACACCCCTGCATCCCTGCATCCACACATCTCTGTATCCCTGCATCTCTGCAGCCCCGCATCCACATCCCTGCAGCCCTGCATCTGCCCATCTCTGTATCCCTGCAGCCCTGCACCCTGCATCCACACACCCCTGCATCTCTGCAGCATTACCATCCCTGCACCCCCACAGCAACGCATCCTTGCATCCCTGCAGCAACACTTGTGCTGCTGCTGCGCTGGGGCTGCGTGCATTTGGGATGGGGGAGGGGAGGGGAGGCGGGGTTGGGTTTTGCATCGCTGCCACTGCTGTGCTGCTGCTGCACTGCTGCTGGGTGCTGCATTGCTGCTGGGTGCTGCATTGCTCCCGGGCGCTGCATTGCTGCTGTGCAATGCACAGTGCCAGGTGCTGCACTGCTGCTGGTGCTGCACTGCTGCTGGGCACTGCGCTTCTCCTCTGCTGCTGCACCCTCTGTGCTCTCCCCACCTCACTGTCTGTCCCATCCCCCTCCCCTGGGCTCACCCCATAGGGTTGTAGGGTCGCCCCATAGGGTTGTAGGGTCACCCCATAGGGTTGTAGGGCCATGGGGGGGCAATGTGGGAGTCGGGAGATGCGGAGCAGAGGCAGCAAGGCAGCAGCACGCCGCAGGTTTGGGGTTTGGGGTCCCCCCCTTTTTGGGTTGAACCCCGCGCCGCGTTCCGGGCCCCCCCCCCCCCAGTGGGGGCTGCGGGTTTGGGGTTGTTGCTGTGTTTTGGGTGCACCCCCCCCCGCGGAGAGGCAGTGGGACGCAGCGCCCTGCAGAAGGGGACGCGCTGGGAGCGGCAGAGGGACGCGGGGCTGCAGGGTGAGTGCGCCCGGGGGGGCCCCAAAACGCAACGGGGGGGGGGTCCCCAACCCACCGGGAGCTGTGAGGCCGGGAATGCGCCCCTCCCGGGGTGCTGGGGGTGGGGCACTGTGGGGCACCCCGCTGTTATCCCCCGCTTTGGGGTCGGGCACCATAAGGTAGCCATGGGGTCAGCCCTCGGTTTGGGGTCGGATGCCACGGGGCAGCAGTGGGACCACCCCCAGTTTTGGGGTCAGACACCATAGGATACCCATAGGACCACCCCCCATTTTGGGGTCAGACACCACAGGGTACCCATAGGACCACCCCCCCATTTGGGGTCAGACACCATAGGGTACCCATAGGGCCACCCCCCCATTTTGGGGTCAGACACCACAGGGTACCCATAGGGCCACCCCCCAGCTTGGGATGGGGCACCACAGGGCACCCATGGGGTCAGCCCCAGATTGGGGTCAGGCACTATGGGGTATCCCTGTGGGCAGCCCCCACTTTGGGTTTGGGCACCGTGGAGAATCTGTAGGGTCACCCCTCGATTTGGAGTCAGACACCATAGGGTGCCCTTAGGACCACCCCCCAGTTTTGGGGTCAGACACCATAGGGTGCCCATGGGGTCCCCCCCACCGCTGTGGTTGGGTGCTGTATGGTGTCCTTTGGGTCCCCCCACTCGTGGGGTCGGATGCTATGGGGTCCCTGTGGGGTCAGCCCCCAATTTGGGGTCGCACACCGTAGGACCCTTTTGCTGCAGCTGCCCCCCCCCCCCCGCACATCCCCACCCCACAGCAGCGCTGTGATGGGGTTCGGTGCGGGGCTGCAAGGAGGGTGGGGGTCCTGGGGGGGGGGGGAGGTGGTGTCGGGGGGTTGGGGGTCCCTGGGAAGCTCGGGGTGCCGCCTGCACCTTATGGATGAGGAGGGGTCCCCCGGCCCGACCCCAAAGCGGAGGTGACACCGTTGGCACAGAGGTAAGCGTGGGGTCCCGGGGAGCCCCCCCCCCCCCCCAAAGCCCCCCCGGGAGACGCGGTGGTGTCGCAGCGGGGCTGCCAGCCTCGTGGTGGGGGGGATAGGGGTGGGGGGGGTCCCACACGGCTCGGTGTCCGGCGACCTCGGGGTGCCCCCCCGCCCCCCAAACCCGGCGGTGCCGCAGCTGGTGCCGCAGCTGGCACAGAGGTAAGCGCCCCCCCCCCCCAGGGGCCGCCCCCGCCCCCCCCCCCCCGCAGCGCCCGGTGCACGGAGGGACCCCCACCCCCCCCCCCCATCTCCAACCCCCCCCCCCGCCTACCGGACCCCCCCCGCATCCCCCCCCTTCTCTCTCATTGCAGAGAAGAAGCAGCAGCTGCAGCCCCCGAAATCCCGTCCGCCCGCCCCGAAGTCCCGCCCGCAGAAGCGGCTGCGCGGCCCCTCGTGAGCCGGGGGGGCCCCTCCCAATTTCTCAGGAACGCCGCGGCCCCCCCGGCCCGGCCCCCCCCCCCACGTGCTTGAACAGAACTGGTGGTCGCCCTTATTTTTTATTATTCCCCACGGTCGCGTTTTGGTTTTTTGGGGCGGGGGGGGACGAGAGGGGGGGATCGGGGGGGGGGGGGGTTTAAAAACCTCGCCCCGTCGGCTCGTGGCCCCCGTCCCCAACGTGTCCCCCCCCCCGTTTTTATCGTGTCTGTGACATTTCCTTTCCATGAGTAAAAGAGGGACGGCCGCGTCCCGCTGCTCCTTGCACCTCTGCGTGTGGCTCCGTGTGTTCTGTGCCCACAGCCGGGGGGGTCGGGGTGAGGGGGGGGTTTGTGTTTGGGGGAGGAAAGGGGGAAGCGGGGGGGGGGGTGCAGCCGTCGGGGGTCCATCCCGCCCCCCCCGGCACCGCGCTGTGTCCGCAGATAAAGACGAATGCTCGGCGAACAACGGCGGCTGCCAGCACGACTGCGTCAACTCGTGGGGCAGCTATGAGTGCCGCTGCCGCAGCGGCTTCGTGCTGCACGACAACATGCACGACTGCAAGGAGGGTGCGTCCGAACCCCCGCCCCCCCCCCCCCACCCCCACCCCGCCCCCCCCCGACGGCGGCCCCGCGGTGCTGAGCGCTGTGCCCCCCCAGCCGGCTGCGAGCACAAAGTGACGGCGGCGCTGGGCGCCATCCGCAGCCCCAACTGGCCGAGCCGATACCCCAGCAGGAAGGAGTGCGAGTGGAGCATCGCCACGGCCGCGGGGCACCGCGTGCGCCTGGTACGGAGCGGGCCGGCGGCGCGGGGGCCGTGCGGGGCCGTGCGGGGCGGTGCGGGGCAGTGCGGGGCGGTGCGGGGCAGTGCGGGGCATTGCATGGCAGTGAGGGGCAGTGCGGGGCAGTGCGGGGCTGTGCGGGGCAGTGCGGGGCATTGCATGGCAGTGCGGGGCAGTGCGGGGCAGTGAGGGGTGGTGCATGGCAGTGCATGGCAGTGCGGGGGCCAGTGCGGGGCATTGCATGGCAGTACAATGGCAGTGCATGGCAGTACATGGCATTGCATGCGCATTGCATGGCAGTACATGGTGGTGCATGGCAGTGCATGGCATTTCATGGCTTTGCATGGCATTTCATGGCTTTGCATGGCATTGCGGGGCATTACATGGCAGTGCATGGCTTTGCATGGCGGTGCATGGCATTGCGTGGCACTTTATGGCATTGCATGGCTTTGCATGGTGGTGCATATGGCATTGCGATTGGTGCATGGCATTGCATATGTGGTGCATGGCATTGCATGGCATTGCATGGCATGGTGGTGCATGGCATTGCGCGGTGGTGCATGGCATTGCATGGCGGTGCATGGCATTGCATGGCATTGCATGGCTTTGCATGGCATTGCATGGCAGTACATGGCTTTGCATGGCGGGTGCATTGGTGCATGGCAGTACATGGCATTACATGGCAGTCCGCCAGCACTACCATATTGTCTATAACATAACATTAGTAGCATTATAGCGGTGCATGGCGTGCGTGGCATTATATGATGTGCATAGCACACCAGCAGCACTGTATAGCTTTATGTAGTAACAACTGATGCAGCGGCAATGCGTGGCAGTATATGGCATTGCGTGGCATTGTGTGGCATTGTGTGGCATTACATGGAAGGTGCATGGCACCTGCATGGCAGTACGTGACGACCCATGGCATTGCATGGCACTACGCATGGTAGTGCATGGCACTGCTGGCATGCTATTAACAGTGTCTTGCTTCACATTACACTATAGTAACTTACTACATGACCTCATATTTAGCATTACATGGCTTTGTGGCGTACATGTGCATGGCACAGACGTATCTGCCCATGGCACTGCATGGCATTACATTTCATGTGTATGTACTACATGGCATTATGACCCTGCATGGCATTACATGTTTCATGGCACCAGGCGTGTCACCCATGGCTGCTGCATGACTTTCATATGTCTTATCCAATGACACTGCATGTCATGTGTGTCCCATCCCACGTCCCCAGGTCCATATCACATCCATGCCATGTCCCATGTGGCCATCCCATAACCCATGTCCCATCTGTCATCACGTCCTTGTCCCCTGAGTCCCATCCCTGTCCATCCCTTGTCCTCCATGTCCCCATCCCATGTCCCCATGTCCTATCCCACCAACTTATGTATCCCCATCCCATCACGTCCCATCCATGTCCCCATGTCCCCACGAGTCCCATCCCATGTCCCATCCCTTGTCCTCACATGTCCCCATCCCATGTCCCCTTGTCCACCCATAGCCCCACATGTCCCATCCCTGTCCCATCCCATGTCCCTATCCCACTGAGTCCGCATGTCCCCATGCCCCATATCCACATATACCCCGTCTCATCCTGCTCCACTGTCCCCATCCCTGTCCCATCCGTCCCCCATGTCACCATCTTGTCCCTCCTGTACGTCCCATCCCATCACATCCATAACCCCCCACATGTCCCCACATGAGTCCCATCCCATCCATCCCCTGTCTCATCCCCTATCCTCACATGTCCCCACCCCATGTCCCCCCTGTCCCATCCCGTGTCCCATCCCGTCCCACCCCATAACCCCCTCCATCCCACCCCATGTCCCCCCCCATCCCATCCCGTCCCACCCGTGCCCCCCCCGTCCCACCCGTGCCCCATAACGGCGCGCCCCGCAGACGTTCTCGGAGCTGGACGTGGAGGCTCACAGCGATTGCAGTTATGACCACGTTGCGGTGCACGACGGGCCGGACGCCGCCGCTCCGCTCATCGGCCGCTTCTGCGGCTCCGCAGCGCCGCCGGCCGTGCTGAGCTCCGGCAGCGCCATGTTCGTGCGCTTCGTGTCCGACGGCTCCGTGCAGAAGAAGGGCTTCGAGGCCACGCACTCCTCGGGTACGGGGCTGGGGGCGGTGGGGCCGGGGGGCACCGCCTCGCCGCGGCACCCCATCACCGCGTCACCCCATCACTGCGTCACCCCATCACCCCATCACCCCATCACCGCGTCACCCCATCACTGCGTCACCCCATCACCAATCACCCCATCACTGTCACCCCCCATTCCCCCCCCATCACCCATCACCCCCTTGCCCCCCATCACCCATCACTCTGTGACCCCTCCATTGCCCCCCATTCCCCCCATCACCCATCACCCCATTGTCCCTCCATCGCCCCCTTGCCCCCCATCATCCATCACCCTGTGCCCCCCCATCACCCCCTTGCCCCCCATTCCCCCCCATCACCCATCACCCTATTGCCCCCCATCACTCCTTTCCCCCCCCACTCCCCCCCATCACCCATTACCCTGTGCCCCCTCATCACCCCTTTCCCCCATTCCCCCCCATCGCCCATCACTCTGTGACCCCCCCATCACCACATTGCCCCCATTCCCCCCCATCACCCCATCACCCCATTGTCGCCCCATCGCCCCCTTGCCCCCCATCACCCATCACTCCGTGATCCCCCATCATCCCATTGCCCCCCATTCCCCCCATCACCCATCACCCTATTGCCCCCCCATCACTCCTTTCCCCCCCACTCCCCCCCATCACCCATCACCCTGTGCCCCTCATCACCCCCTTTCCCCCCATTCCCCCCCATCGCCCATCACTCTGTGACCCCCCCATCACCCCATTGCCCCCCATTCCCCCCATCACCCATCGCCCTGTGCCCCCCCTCGCCCATCGCCCTGTGCCCCCCCATCCCCCCATTGCCCCCCATTCCCCCCCCCGCCCATCGCCCTGTGCCCCCACCGTCCCGCTGCCCCTCCCGCTGACGGCTCGGTCCCGCAGTTGTGTGGCGGCCACCTCCGCGCCCTGGTGCGCACCCAGGAGCTGTTTTCCCACGCGCAGTTTGGGGACGCCGCGTACCCGGGGGGCAGCGAGTGCCCGCTGGGTGCTGGAGGCCGAGCGGGGCTACGGGGTGGAGCTCATCTTCCAGAGCTTCGAGGTGGAGGAGGAGGCGGACTGCGGCTACGACTACCTGGAGCTCTTCGACGGCTCCGACGGCACCGCGCCGCGCCTCGCCGCTTCTGCGGCTCCGGGGTGAGGCGCTGCCACGGGGGGCGGGGGGGGCGGATCCTGGTGGGACTGGGGGCTGAGGGAGGGGTGCAGATCCTGTGGCATCCATGCGTGTGCTGCATGCGGCACGGCGACCCCCAGGGGGGGGCTTGGGGGCTGAAGGAGGGTGCAGCTCCTGTGCGTGGTGATGCTCGCAGTGCGTGAGCTCCTGGTGGGATTTGGGGTCTGAAGGAGGGGTGCAGCCCCTGTGTGCACCCACACATGTGCTGCATGCAGCAGGGCGATCCCAGGTTGGGTTTGGGGTCTGAAGGAGGGGTGCAGCTCCTGTGCGTGGTGATGCTTGCAGTGCATGCAGCTCCTGGGTGGGATTTGGGGTCTGAAGGAGGGGTGCAGATCCTGTGTGCATCAGTGGATGTGCTGCATGCAGCAGGGCAACCCCGGGTTGGGATTTGGGGTCTGAAGGAGGGGGGCAGATCCTGTGTGCACCCATGCATGTGCTGCATGCAGCAGGGCGACCCCAGTTGGGATTTGGGGTCTGAAGGAGGGGTGCAGCCCCTGTGTGCACCCATGCCTGTGCTGCATGCAGCAGGGCGACCCCAGTTGGGATTTGGGGTCTGAAGGAGGGGTGCAGCTCCTGTGCATGGTGATGCTTGCAGTGCGTGCAGCTCCTGGGTGGGATTTGGGGACTGAAGGAGGGATGCAGCCCCTGTTCATGGTGATGCTTGCAGGTGCGTGCAGCTCCTGGGTGGGATTTGGGGGTCTGAAGGAGGGGTGCAGCCCCTGTGTGCACCCATGCACGTGCTGCATGCAGCAGGGCGATCCCAGTTGGGATTTGGGGTCTGAAGGAAGGGTGCAGCCCATGTGTGCATCCATGCACGTGCTGCATGCAGCAGGGCGATCCCAGTTGGGATTTGGGGTCTGAAGGAGGGGTGCAGCCCTGTGCGTGGTGATGCCTGCAGTGCATCTGAGTGCATCCCCCCCCTTCCCCCCCGCAGCCCCCCGAGCCGCTGTACTCAGCCGGAGATGCGGTGCTGCTGCACTTCCACTCTGACGACACCATCAACAAGAAGGGTTTCCACCTGCGCTACACCAGCACCAAATTCCAGGACACGCTGCACGCCAGGAAGTGACGGCAGCCCGCAGCCCCAGTGGGGGGGGAGAAATGGGAGGGGGGGGCAGCGAGCGCCGCCGGGAGCCCCAACCCCGCAGGACTGCATGGAGGAGCGCGTGGGGCTGCGGGGGGTGATGGGGTCACCGGGGCCCCCCTGCGATGGGGGGGGGTTGTGTGTGGGGGGGGGCTGCCCGTCCCGTGTCGCAGAATAAAGGCTCTTGTATTTGGGGGGGCGTGGATGGGCCGTTTGCTTGGGAGCATCCCTGCTGCCCCCCCCGCTGCGGGCTGCGTGTGGGGTGAACTGTGGGAGCATCTGTGGGCTGACTGGGGGCTGTGGGGTCGGCTGTGGGGCTGTAGGGATGTGTGTGCAGTCGTCTGTGGGGCTGTTGGTGGGACCGTCTGTGGGGTCAGCTGTAGGGCTGGCTGGAGGCTCATCTGTGGGCCAGTGGTGGCGGTCTGTGGGGTCATCTGTGGGTCTGTCTGTGGGACCACCTGTGGGTCTGTCTGTGGGGCCATTGGCGTGGGGCTGTGGGGCCATCCATAGGGTCATCTGTGGGCTGCTGGTGCGGCCGTCTGTGGGGTTGTCTATGGGGTCACTGGTGGGGCCGTCTGCAGGGTCATCCATATGGCTGTTGGTGGACCATCTGTGGGGTCTGTAGAGCTGAGGGACTGCAGTACTGGCATCTGTGGGGCCGTCTGTGGGGTCACCTATGGGGCCATTGGTGGGGCCGTCTGTGGGGCTGAATTTTGGGGGGACGCAGGTGGTGGACGTGGGGGGGTGCAGTGGTGCTATGGGGGCTGCAGGGGGTGCATGGGTGTCATATGGGAGATGCACAGCGATGCAGGTGGTGCTGCAGGGGATAAATGGGGATGCACAGTGATGTTATGTAGGGGATGCATGGGGATGCAGGCGGTGCTGTAGGGGAAATGGTGCACAGGGGTGTGTGGGGGATGCAGGCAGTGCTGCAGGGATGTGCACAGGGCTGCACGGGTGATGTTATGTAGGGGATGCTTGGGGGTGCCGTAGGGGAGATGGTGCACAGGGATGCATGGGGATGCAGGCAGTGCTGTAGGGGATGCAGAGGGCTGCACAGGTGATGTTATGTAGGAGATGCATGGGGATGCAGGTGGTGCTGTAGGGATGCACAGGAATGCATGGGTGATGTTATATAGGGGATGCTTGGGGGTGCAGGCGGTGCTGCAGGGGATGCAGAGGGATGCCAGATGGGAGATGCACAGGTGATGTTATGTAGGGGATGCATGGGGGCGCAGGCGGTGCTGTAGGGGAGATGGTGCACAGGGATGCTTGGGGATGCAGGCAGTGCTGCAGGGATGCAGAGGGATGCCAGATGGGATGTGCACAGGGCTGCACAGTGATGTTATGTAGGGGATGCAGGCAGTGCTGCAGGGGATGCAGAGGGCTGCACAGTGATGTTATGTAGGAGATGCGTGGGGATGCAGGCGGCGCTGCAGGGGATGCGCAGGGATGCCCAGAGATGGCAGACGGGAGACGCACAGCAATGCAGGCAGCGCTGCAGGGGATGCACAGCGCTGCTGTGAGGAGGTGCGCGGCGCTGCAGGCGGATGTCGGCGGCGCTGCAGGGGAGGCTGCGGAGGTGACGCCGCTCGGAGGCGATGCAGGCGGTGCTGCAGGCGGTGCGGGGGGGCAGCAGATGGGAGCGGCGCGTTGCAGGCAGCGGCACGGAGCTCACAGCGCCCTGCGGTGTGCGGGCAGATGGCGGCAGATGGCAGCGGGGGTGGCACAGCCCCCCCATCCCCCCCCACCCCCCCCCCCACACTCGGGGGTCGGAGCGCTGCGCCCTTCTGTAGGGCTGCTGCTGGATAAGGGGGGGGGGGGGGTGCTGTTCTTTGGCTCCTCGGTGTGACGCCGTGACCCCACCGCCCCCCCGTTACCCCCCCACCCCTCCGGGGGGGCACAAACACCGCGCCGCCTCACCGCACAGACTATATTGTCACACCGCCAGCACAGCGCAGGGGACGGACCGTAACAGCGTGCATCGGGACACAGAGCCATGCTGCCGGCGGGCATGCGGGGGGGGTGGGAAGGGACCCCCCCTTTGGGCATCCCGTGTGCTGCGGGGGTCGGGGACGAAGGAGGGGGAGCGGAGAGACCCCCACGTCACCCCCCCCCTCGTCCCCCCGGGGTGCGTGGAGCGCAGCAGTGCGGGTGGGGAGAGTGGGGGGGGAGGGGGGGTCCGGTGTGCGTCGGCTGGGAGCGGTTCCAAAGTGGGGGGGGGGGGCTGCATCCCACCCCCACCGGGGGGAGAATGGGGTATGGGGGGGTCCCACGGTGCAGTGCAGGGGGCGGGGTGCGTGGGGGGGGTCCTGTGATGCAGGAATGGGGTCGGGGGAATGGGGGGGGTCCCATGGTGCAATGCACGGGGTCGGGTTGCCTGAGGGGGGGTCCCGTGTTGCAACGCAAGGGGTGGGGGGTGGGGGGGGCACTGGAGGGGCGTTGTGGATGGAGGGGGTCCCACGGTGCATCGCATGGGGTTGGGGTGTATGGGGGGGGTCCCGCGGTGCAGTAATGGGGTCGTGGTGCGGGGGGGAGGGCTGGGATGCAGTGCATGGAGTTGGGCTGCACGGGGGGGGGTCTCCTGCGATGCGGCAATGAGGTCGGGGCGCACAGAGGGGGTCCCCCCCCCTCGGGGTTCCCCCCCCAGCGAGGCCAACGCTTGCTCAACAGTCCCATAGGCGGAGGTTCCCTCTCCGCACCCTCGGGCTGTGGGGGGCGCTCACCCCGGCCCGCACTCTGGGGTCCCCCCCCGACCCCGCAACGTCCACAGCCGCCCCCCAACCGCCCCGCGGCTCTCAGCGCCCCACGCTGATGTTGCACGTCTTGCAGCTCGGGTCCTTCTTGGCGTTGGCGGTGGAGAGGCTCATCAGCTGATGGCCGCTGATCTCCCCCAGCGCTCCCAGGCTCAGGTCCACCGGTTCGGTGTAAATCACCTCCAGGATGCTGTCCTGAGCGTGGCGGTACACCAGCTCGCCCTCCTCCACGCTGCACGTCAGGAATTTGTTGCACGCAATGTCCAGCTCGGCGGCAGGCGCTCCCTGCAGAACGCGTCCCCGCTGGATCCCTTGGGCGCCAGCACCAGCACCACGTAGTGGTACGCGGTGTACATGCAGTAGAAGTCCGCGAAGTAAAGGTTGGTGTTGGGTTGAAGAGGCGCTGGGCCGGGATTTGAAGCGGTAACGGCCGTACGGGGAGTCCTGGGGGGGCTGCCCCGTGTTGAACTCCGTGTTGCAGCTGAAGAAGATGCCGTGCAGCATCCCGCTGGTCGGGGAGCCGTGGCTGCCGCTGCTGTCCTTCAGGGACGGCTTCATCACGTTCCCGCAGTGCATCCTGAGGGGGGGCGGCGGGGTGAGGGGCTGGGGGGGCGGGGGGCCTTGGGGACACCGTTAGGCAGGGGGAGGGGGGCTTTGGGGTTAAGGTTGGGGTTAAGGTTGGGGCAGGGGGAGGGGCTGGGGGGCACTGGGGGCTTTGGGGACACCGTTAGGGCAGGGGGAGGGGATGGGGCTTTGGGGTTAAGGTTGGGGCAGGGTAAAGGGCTGTGGGAGCTCAGGGGGGCTTTGGGGATAGGGTTAGGGCGGGGGGGAGATGGGGGCTTTGGGGTTAAGATTGGGGCAGGGGGAGGGGCTGCGGGGTGTGGGTTAGGATTAGGGGCTGGGGGGCTTGGGGGGGTTGGGGGCTAGGGCAGGGGCAGGGTGAGGGGTTGGGAGGTGAAGGTGGCTGGGGGGCTTTGGGGATAGGGTTAGGGCAGGGGGAGGGGCTGGGGGGCTTTGGGGGGTTGGGGGATATGGTTAGAGCAGGGGGAAGGGCTGGGGGGTTTGTGGGGTTGGGGGTTAGGGTTAGGGTGAGGGCTGGGGGCATTGGGGGGCTTTGGTGTTAGGGTTAGGGGCTGGGGGTCATTGGGGGGTTATGGCAGGGGCAGGGTTAGGAGCTGTGGGCTGGGGGCTTTGGAGGAGTTTTGGGGTCTTTGAGGGGGCTTTGGGGTTAGGGTTGGGGTTGGGGTTAGGGTTGGGGTTAGGGTTGGGGTTAGGACAGGGCCGGGGTTAGGCGCTGTTTGCTGGGGGGCTGGTGGGCTTTAGGGGTTTGGGGTTAGGGTTCGGGCAGGTCAGGGGTGTGGGCCGGGGATCGGGGCAATTTGGGGGCGCGGAGGGTCCGTGAGGAGGGTCACGGCACACAGGGGGTGCGGCGGTTTTTGGGGGGGGTCCGACCTGACGTGCTGGAAATACTCCTTGTGCTGGTTGCGGTAGAAGACGGAGAAGCGCAGCATGCGGCCGGCGATCAGGCTCTGCCTTCTCCTGCAGCTGGGCCAGGTGCTCCTTGGCGTAATCTGCCATCGCACAGCAGCCATCACTGCGCTTTTGGACCCTTCTTTTCTCGGGGGGGGTTGGGGGGGGGATGCCCAGCGCTGAGCCCGCCCCTTTGGCACCTCCCACGCCTCAACAGCTGCCACCGCCACCAGCGCTCTGCCAGCGCTGCGCTGCGCCCACGGCCCATCCTCATCATCTTCAGCCCCATGGCGTCGTGCATCCCCTTCCTCATCCCCATCCCCATCTGTCATCCCATCCTCGATGCATCTTCATCCTGCATCCTCATCTGCATCTCCATGCATCTCATCCCTGCCCCATCACTTCGATCAGACCCTCAGCTTCATCCCCATCCCCATCTTCATCTCCAGCCCAGTCATCTTCATTCCCATCCTCATCTTCATCCCCATCCTCTTCATCCCCATCTTCGTCCTCATCTTCATCCCTGTCCTCCTCATCTTCATCCCCCCCTCATCTATATCCCCATCATTTTCATCCCCATCCTCATCCCCATCCTCATCATCTCATCCCCATCCTCATCATCTTCATCCCCATCCCCATCATCTTCATCCCCATCCCCATCCTCACCCCATCTCATTCCATCTCCATCCTCATCTTCATCCTCCTGTTCATCTCTCTCCCTCACCCATCCTCATCTTCACCCCCATCCCCATCTCCGTCTCCATCCCATCTTCATCTCCATCCTCATCTTCACCCACATCCTCATTCTCCATCTTCATCCCCATCCCATCCCCATCCTCATCTTCACCCCATCTCCATTCCCATCCCCCTCCTCACCCCTCTCCTTCATCTTCATCCCATCCCCACTCTCATCTTCATCCTCATCCCGTCCTCATCCCACCCCCATCCTCACCCTCACGTTCACCTCCTTCATCTTCATCCCATCCCCACTCCCTCCTTCATCTCCATCCCCATCCTCATCTTCATCCTCATCCCACCCTCATCCCATCTCCATCCTCATCCTCATCCCATCCTCATCCTCATCCCACCCTCATCCCATCCTCATCCTCATCCCTACCCCATCCTCATCCCATCTCCATCCCCATCCTCATCTTCGTCCTCATCCTCATCCCACCCTCACCCCACCCCATCCTCATCCCCACCCCAGCTCCATTCCCATCCTCATCCTCACCCCGCCCACATCCCATCTTCATCCTCCTTCATCCTCACCCCATCCTCATTCCCGTCTCCACCTTCCTCCCACCCTCATCCTCGCCCCCCACCCCCCGTCCCCGCTGACCGCCGGTGCAGAACTCCACAGTCTCACTCCACCCCGACACCAGATATTCGCCGTCGCTCTGCTTCACCGCGGTCTGCACGGCCACGCTGTACTCGGTGCGGGGGCTCAGGAACCAGTGGCCCCTCACGGTCATGGGCAGCGGCACGGCTTTGGCCACCAGTTTGGTGGGGACGTCCTGGCACAATTCGGGGGGGGGGGGGGTCATCTTCATCCCATCCCTCCTTCATCTCCATCCCAATCCTCATCCTCATCCCCATCTTCATTCTCATCCCAACTCCATCTCCATCCTCATCTTCATCCTCATCCCCATCCTCATCTCCATCCCCATCCTCATCCCACCCTCACCCCATCCTCATCCCATCCCCATCCCATCCTCATCCTCATCCCACCTCCATCCCCACCCTCACCCCATCCTCATCCCACCTCCATCCCCATCCTCATCTTCATCCCATGGGGACGCAGCGCTGCACATCCCAGCCACTTTCTGCTGCCCCCCCCCCCTTCCTATCCCCACCCCCCATACCGATAAGGACCCCCCCCCCCCCCCACGGATGCCAATGAGGACACAGCGCCGTGCCCCCCACAAATCCCACCCCCCCACCCCCAAAGCGGTGCTTGGAGGGGGGTGAGGACCCCCCCACGTGCACCGGGGACCCCAAAAACGGACACTGCAGGGGCCGTCCTGCTGTGCCCCCCCCCTTCACCTATCCTCAGTGTCCCCCCATAACGCTCAGCGAGGACCCCCAGGGATTTGGGGACCCCCCCCAGCCGGGCGCTGTCAGAGGGCACCGCGCAGCACCGCAGTGCAGAGCCGTTTCCATGGCAACGGCGGATGCTGAAGTCGGGGGGGGTGGGGGGGGGAGGAATATATATATATATGGGAAAGGAGAAAAAAACACCCAACACCGCCACCAAAAATCCCAACGATTATTGGGGGGGGAGGGAAAAAAAAAATAATGTTCGCCATTTAAACAGCCGTGTCACCATGACAACCGCTGCTAAATCCGTGCCGGGGGGGGCGGGGGGGGGGAGGGCTGCGGGTGGGATGTGTGGGGCGATGGGATCACAGCCCGGACCCCCCCGCCCCCCCCCCAACCGCCCCAACATCCCAACGTTGGCTGCGAATCTGAGCCCAAAGCATCGCAGCAGTGGGGGGTGGGGGTGGGACGGATGGATGGTGGCGACCCCCCCCCCAAATTAAAGACCCTTTTTATGGGATGAGAGGTGGGAACTGGAGCCCGAAGCATCGCAGCAATGGGATTCGAGAATGGGATTCGGGAACGGGGTTTGGGAAGGGGTTTCAGGTTCCCCCCCCTCCAAAAAAAACCCGTTGTAATGGATGGGGGGTGCGGGGGGGGTTGGATGTGTGGGGCGATGGGATCACAGCCCGGCCCCCCCCCCGACGTCCCAGTGCTGGGTAGGAATCAGAGCCCAAAGCATCGCAGCAATGGGGTGCGGGGGTGGGATGGAAGGCGGCGACCCCCCCCCAAATTAAAGCCCCCTTTTATGGGATGAGCGGCAGCAACCGGAGCCCGAAGCGTCGCAGCGGTGGGTTGTAGGAATGGGGTTTCAAAGCCCATTCAAAACCCCATCGTAACGTAATGGCCGTGGGGGGGGGGAGGTACGGGGGGGGGGCGGGGGGGGGTCTCTCACCCGGTGCTTGAACTTGTTGGAGTTCTTGTTCTCCTTCTTGTTGAGGTCGATGAAGTAATGCGTGACCCGCTCCAGGTCGCCCCTCTCCATGGCCCAGGAGATGCGGAACGAAGTCGCAGGTGACGTTGTTGATCTCGATGTTCTTCGGGGTGGACAGCAGCTCCATGGCGGGGGGGGGGGCGAGATCCTACGGGGGAGGGATGGGGGGTGGGGGTCTGAGGCAGCTCCCGGCCCCACGGGGGGGGGGATACGGGGGGGGGGGGGTGTGCGGCCGCTCCCCGACGCTGCCGGTTTGCTCAACACCGGGCGGTGGTTGCAGAACAGCCGGAGCCGCCCGGCCGTGCCTCAGTTTCCCCAGAGGGAGGGGTCGCCCCCCCCCCCCACCCCGCCCCCCCTTCCCTCCTCCTCCTCCTCCTCCCCCCAGGCACTGTGGGATGTGTGTCCCCCCCCCCTTTCTCCGCCCCCCCGGGACCCCCGTGCCGTCGCTGTGGGTTGGGATGGGATGAAGCACGCGCTGCCCCCCCCGCCCCCCCGCAGCTCACCCACGCACGTGGCTGCCAAAACAGCCCGAGCGCGCAGCTCTGCGCACCCACCCGTGCGTGGGGAGCGCTGCCCCTCGCAGCCCTACGGCCCCCCCGCGGGACCCCTTTGGGGATCCCCTATCGGAGCCGTTATGAGACTTCCTACGGAACCCCCCTATTAAACCCCTATGGGACCCCCCCCAACGGGACACCCTATTAAACGCCCCTACGGCGCCCCCACGTCGGACCCCCCCCCCCCCCCCACGGGACCCCGTTTCGCGCACCCCCTATCCGAGCCCCTATTGGACTTCCTATGGAACCCCCCTACGAAACCCCTCCGGGACCCCCTATGGGTCCCCCCTTATGCGACCCCCTATTGAACGCCCCTACGGGACCCCCCCAGAGCACCCCCGCCTCAGACCCCCCCACTGAACACAACGGCATCAATGGGGCACGACGTGACATTTCGCCCCGAGGATCCCCCGACGGGACCCCCCAGCTGAACCCCCCCAAAATGGGATTCCCCTCCGGGACCCCCGTGGGACCCCCCCCCCATCCCTCCCCATGGGGCACAGGGCGACGTTTCCCCCTTACCTCCGGGGGGGCGCTGGGGGGGCCCGGTGGGGCTGCAGGGGAGCGGACGGCCGCTGCTTTCCCTGCGATCGGCTCGGCGCTCCCACGCGGCTCCTTGGAGAGGGAGGGGGGAAAAAATAACAAAAACGGGCAAAAAAAAAAAAAATTAAAAAAATAAATAAATCCACGCCGCGTGGGGAGGAGGGGGGGGGGGGGGGATGGATTTGTTGGGGGGGGGTGGGACAGGCGCTGCCAATGGGTGCGCGCAGCGTCAATGACGGGAGCGGCCCCCGCCGTGCGGGGCGGTGCGGGGCCGGAGGGCGCAGCGTGGAGCCCACGCGTGTGGGTGCGGGGTGGGCGGGGGGGTGGGATGGGTGGGATGGATGGGATGTGTTGGGGGGGGGGTGTGGATATGGGGGGGCACGGACACGCGTGGGGTGCGGAGATGCGGTGGCAGCCGGGGTGCGACGTGGGTGTGCGGGCACGGGGGGCACCGTGACACGCGTGGGGCGCTGAAGGGGCTGCGGAGGGCTGGAAGCCGTTGGTGCGCAGGGGATGCGCGGGCACGAGTGGGAGCGCGCCCACGAGGAGGGGGGGTTCGCGCCCACACGTGGGTGTGTGGACACACGTGAGCGGCACGCCGCAGCCCCGTGCCGACGAATCCACGCGGCTCGGCCCCGCGCCCACAGCCGGGCGCTGCCCGCTATAAAGATGGCGCCGCCGCCTTCAGCCGTAGGCCGGGCGACACCAGCCGCAAAGATGGCGGCCTGCGGGCAGCGCTGCGTGGCCCTAACAAAGATGGCGGAAGCGGCGTCACGCTTGGAATGATGGGCTGCGCGGCGCGCATGCGCAGTGTGACTGCGCGCCGGCAGCGCCCGGGCCGGGTGAGGGGCGGCGTGGAGGGCGGGGGGAGAAATGGGGGCGGTGGGGGGGAAATGGGGGCTGTGGGGGGCGGGCAGCGGGGGGAGGAGGGGGTCTGGGGTGTGGGGGAGCGGTGGGGCCCGTGGGGGCGGGGCGGGGGGTCCGCATTTGGGGCTGGGGGGGGTCCCTGCTTGGGGTGGGGGTCTATGGGAGCATCGGCGGTCAGCGGGTCCCTGTTTGGGGCGGGTGTTGGGGTGGGGGAGTGGTCCCCAGTGGGGGGGGGGCTGCCTGGGGGGCAGGGGGTCACTGGGGGGGGGGCGGCTGAAGAATTGGGGTGCGGGCGCGGGGTCCGCATTTAGGAGTTCGTTGGGGGGGTCACGTCTCTGTTCGGCGGTGTGGGGGGGGGGGCTGGAAGTGGGGGGGGCTGGAAGTGGGGGGGTGAGGGGGGTCCTCGGGGGGGCGGGGAATGGGGGCGGTGCTCAGGGGGTCCCCATTTGGGGGGCTGAGCGGTGGGGGGGGGGGGGCGCCCATTGGGAAGGCCGAGGGGGGCTGTTTGTGGGGTGGGCGGACGGGGCTCTGCGTTGTGGGGTGCGCTGACCCCCCCTCCCCTCCCCCCCCTTTGGCAGGCACAGCCCAGGATGGCGGAGGGCAGCTCCGGAGATGGGGGGGGGGGCGCGGGGGGCAGCGGGCGGGCGGCGCTGGGGGGGGCGCGGGGGCTGCTGGCACGGCGTCCTCCTGCTGCCCCCATAAACACGGGACGGCTGCCCTCCATCCGCTCCAGGGATCTCACGCTGGGGGGTGTGAAGAAGGTGAGGGGGTGGGGGGGGGGGGGGGCAGCACCCCGAAACTGCTGCTGGTTGGGTTCAGGTTCGGGTTTGGGAGGGGTGGGGGCGGCTCTGCACAGCAATGCGGCCCAACCGGTCCCATAGTGGGATTGGGAGCACGGGGGTGGGGGGTGGGGACAGGATGTGGGGGGCGGGGGGGTGGTGTGGGGTTATGGGGATGGGGGGGGGTGGGGAGATGGGGGTGTGGGGGGGGGGGAGGGGGACACAGGGGTTGGGCAGGGGGATGTGGGGATGGGGGTGTGAGGGGGGGATGGGGATACAGGAATAGGGCTGGGGGACAAGGGGATGTGAGGGTGGGGATGGGGATGTGGGGATATGGGGGGATGGGGGTGAGGATTTGAGGGTGAGGAGGGGGACACAGGGATTGGGCAGGGGGATGTGGGGATGGGGATGTGAGCGTGGGATTTGGGACGTGGGGATGTGGGGAGATGAGGACAAGGATGTGAGAGTGGGGTTGTGGGAATGGGGACACGTTGATGGGGACGTGGGGATGGGTACGTAGGGATTTACCCTGCGGGGTGCAGTGCTATCCGATGGGGATGGGGGGGTTGGGGGGACATGGGAACAGAGATGTGTGGTGACACGGGGATGGGGATGTGGGGACAAGGGTGTGAGGGTGGGGGTGCGGGGGTTGGGTGTGGGGACACAGGGATGGGAACGTGGGGATGGGGGACGTGGGGAGGTGGGGATAAGGGTGTAAGGGTGGGGATGGGGACGTGGGGATAGGGCAGGGGGACTCGGGGATGGGGATGGGGGGTCGGGGACCCCATTGGAGTTGCTGTCCTGGGCTTTGGGGCCGGGTGCTGTGCTGGGCACCCATTGCCATTCGCTGTCGCTTACAGAAAACCTTCACCCCCAACATCATCAGCAGGAAGATCAAGGAGGAGTGAGTGGCGCCGGGGGCGAAGCCCCGCCTGAGGGTGGGGGGTGCGGGGGGGCACCGCGGGGTGACGCAGCCCCACGTTGTCCCCAGGCCCAGGGAAGATGTCAGCATCAAGAAGGAGAAGAAGGAGCGCGAGCGGCAGCGCGATGGGCACAGCCGGGGCCGGGGGCGGCCCGACGTCATCCAGTCCCACTCCATCTTTGAGCAGGGGCCGGCGGAGATGATGAGGAAGAAAGGTGGGGGGGCTGGGAAAAGATGGGGCTGTGGGACGGGATGGGGGCTGGGGGGCAGGATGGGGGCTGGGGGATAGGATTGGGGCTGGGGGGGCAGGATGGAGACTGGGGGGGAGGGATTGAGGATATGGGGTGGGATTGAGGGCAAAGAGAGCAGGATTTAGACTATGGCTCAGGATTGGGGCTATGGGAAGGATTGGGGCTATGGGGAAGGATGGGGGCAGTTGAAGGATGGGGGCTGTGGCTCAGAATGAAGGCTGTGGGGTGGGATTGGGGCTGTGGGTAGGGGTTGAGGGTATGGGGTGGGATGGGGGCTGTGGGATGAGGTTGGAGCTATGGGGTGGGATTGGGGCTGTGGGGTGGGATTGGGGCTGTGGGGTGGGATTGGGGCTGTGGGGTGGGATTGGGGCTGTGGGGTGGGATGGGGCTGTGGGGTGGGATGGGGGCTGTGGGGAGGGGTTGAGGGTATGGGATGGGGGCTGTGGGGAGGGGTTGAGGGTATGGGGTGGGGGCTGTGGGGTGGGGTGGGGGCTATGAGGTGGGGTGGGGTTGGAGCTGTGGGGTGGGGTGGGGGCTGTGGGGTGGGGTTGGGGCTGTGGGCCGTCTCACCCCGCTCCCCCCAGCCGGCTCCTGGGACAAAGCCGTGGAGGTGTCGGACTTCGGCCCTTCGCACATCATCAACATCAAGAAGGAGAAGAGGGAGACGGACGAGGAGACGAAGCAGATCCTGCGCATGCTGCAGAAGGACGACGTCAGTGGGGGGGGTAGGGGGGCTCCCCACGCCGGGGGGCCGCACTGAGCGCCGTCCCCCCCCCTGCGTCCCCGCAGTTCCTGGATGACCCCGGGCTGAAGAACGACGTCCGCAATAAACCGGTGCAGCTGCCGCTGGCGCACTCGGGTTGGCTCTTCCAGGAGGAGGGGGCCGAGCAGGAGGACCCCCAGCCCCGCCCCCACGGCCCCAAGGAGGAGAAGATGGAGTTGGACCCCCCCGCAGTGAAGGGTACCCACGTGGGGGGGTGGGCTGGGGGTGCCACCCCGCTCCCCATCCCCACCCAGCGCCAACTTGATGCCCTCCTGATGGCAGTTCAGTCTCAGTGCCCAGCCAACGCCCACCCAGCATCAACCCAGTGCCAACCCCACATCAACCCAGCATCAACCCAGTGCCCACCCAGCATCAACCCAGTGCCCATCCAACGTCAACCCAGTGCCCAGCCAAAGCCCACCCAATATCAGCCCAATGCCCACCCAGTGCCCACCCAACATCAACTTGACACCCACCCAGTGCCCACCCAATGCCCACCCAGCATCAACCCAGTGCCCATCCAACGTCAACCCAGTGCCCAGCCAAAGCCCACCCAATATCAGCCCAATGCCCACCCAACATCAACTTGACACCCACCCAGTGCCCACCCAATGCCAACCGAGTCCCCACCCAATGCCAACCCAGTGTCAAGTCAGTGTCAGCCCAATGCCCATTGATTGTCAACCCGTCGCCAACCCAGTGCCCACCCAACATCAACCCGACGCCCACCCAACATCAACCTGGTCCCCACCCAGTGCCAATCCAATGCCCATCCTGTGCCAACCAAGTCCCCACCCAATGTCACCTCAATCTCAGTGCCCACCCAGCGATGTCAATCAGTGCCATCTCAGTGCCCACCCATTGCCCACCCGGTGCCAGGTCAGTGGCAGCCCAGCGCCCATCGCATGTCAACCCGTCTCCAGCCCATCGCCCACCCATCAGCCCGGTGCCCATCAGATCCCAACCCCTCGCCCACCCAACGTCACCTCAATCTCAGCACCCCCCGATGCCGCCCAGCCCCAACCCCGCGCCCCCCATCTCCTCCTCTCCCCCTCGCAGTGAAAGAGGAGCCCTGCGACGAGGCGCCCCCCCCCCGCCCGCAGCCCCCCCGGCTGCCCTCAGGACGTGACGGCGGCGGAGCTGCTGCAGCGGCTGAGCGTCGCAGGGGGTGAGGAGCTGCTGTTCCTGCAGCTGCCCGACTCCCTGCCCGGCCAGCCGCCGGCGCAGGACAGCAAACCCAGCCGGGCCGAGCTGCAGAGCGATGACGGGCAGCTGCTGCTGGTGAAGCAGGAGAAGGGGCAGGTAAGGGCTGCGGGGGGGGTGGCTTTGGGGTTGGGGGTCGCCCTGCTATGCCACCCCCTTTCCCACCCGCCCCCCCAGGAGGCCAGGCAGGCGGATTGCAGCTGCACGCTGGCGGATCTCCCCGAGGGGCAGCTGGGCAAACTGGTGGTGCGCAGATCGGGGAGGGTGCAGCTGGTGCTGGGCAGGGTGACGCTGGATGTGACCATGGGGACACCCTGCTCCTTCCTGCAGGTATGGGGTGGCACTGGGGGGGGGTTGGTTTGGGGCTGGGGGGACCCCTGTTCCTTCCTGAAGATATGGGGTGGCACGGGGGGGGGGTCGGTTTGGGGCTATGGGGCTCCAGGATGGTCACAGTTTGGGGCTGTGGGGACACCCTGTTCCTTCCTGAAGATATGGGGTGGCACTGGGGGGGTAGGGGGGGGTCAGTTTGGGGCTCCAGGGCTCCAGGATGGTCACAGTTTGGGGTTGTGGGGACACTCTGCTCCTTCCTGCTGGTATGGGGTGGCACTGGGGGGGGGGTCAGTTTGGGGCTATGGGGCTCCAGGATGGTCACAGTCTGGGGCTGTGGGGACGCCCTGCTCCTTCCTGCAGGTATGGGGTGGCACTGGGGGGGGGGCGGAGGGCTGTTTGGGGCTGTGGGGACCCCTGGTCCTTCCTGCAGGTATGGGGTGGCACTGGGGGGGGGTTGGTTTGGGGCTGGGGGGACCCCTGTTCCTTCCTGAAGATATGGGGTGGCACTGGGGGGGGTCAGTTTGGGGCTATGGGGCTCCAGGATGGTCACAGTTTGGGGTTGTGGGGACACTCTGCTCCTTCCTGCTGGTATGGGGTGGCACTGGGGGGGGGGCAGGGGGGCTGTTTGGGGCTGTGGGGACCCCTGTTCCTTCCTGCAGGTATGGGGTGGCACTGGAGGGGTAGAGGGGGGTCAGTTTGGGGCTGTGGGGTCTCCAGGATGGTCACAGCTTGGGGCTGTGGGGACACCCTGCTCCTTCCTGCTGGTATGGGGTGGGGATGGCACTGGGGGTGGGGGTGACAGTTTGGGACCTTGGGGACCCTTGGGATAGTGGCAGTTAGGGGCTGTGGGGACGCCCTGCTCCTTCCTGAAGATATGGGGGAGGTGGTGTGGGTGGGTAGTGACAACTTGGGACTATAGGACCCCTGGGCTGGTGACAGTTTGGGACTATGGGACCCCCAGGTATGGGGGGGGGATATGGAGAGGGGGGGGTGGTGGCAGTTTGGGGCTTTGGGGACCCCAGGATAGTCACAATTTGGGGCTATGGGGACATCCTACTCCTTCCTGCAGGTGTGGGGCGGGAGTGGCACTGGGTGGGGGGGGGGTGATGACAGTTTGGGGCTATGGGGGGGACGCTCCAGTCCTTGCTGAAGTGGTACAGGGGTGGCGCCAGTGACAATTTGGGACCATTTCCTGCAGGTGTGGGGCGGGGTGGCACTGGGTGGGGGGGGGTCTGACACCCACGTGGGCTCCGTGACCCCGAGGAGCACAGCGGGGCTTTGAGGCGGTGCCCCCCATGGGTCCCCCCCTCTCCCCCCCCCAGGAATTGGTGTCCGTTGGCATCGGGGACGGCCGCACGGGGGAGATGACGGTGCTGGGCCACGTGAAGCACAAACTGGTTTGCTCACCCGACTTCGAGGCGCTGCTGGAGCACCGGCACCGGTGACCCCACGACCCCACAGCAGCCCCATGGGGTGGGGGCATCCCAACCCCCCCCCCAACCATGTGCTGAGGGGACACAGCGGTGCAGAGCGCAGGAAGGGGCGGCTGTGCCCCCCCAAGCCCCCCCCATTGGGTGCAGTGGGACGGACAGAAATGCAATAAAAACCTTTTTCCATGTGTGTGGGGCTGCCCCGCTCCATCCAGCCCCCCTCACCGCAGTTGCCCCCACAAAGCCCCAGGCCCTCGTAGTTGCCCCATGTAATTGCCCCCCCCCCAATTGGCTCCATAGTTGCCCCCTGCAGTTGCCTACTGCTCCCTATCATTGCCGCCTAGGATTGGCCCCTTCCCCCTATAATTGCCCCCTGCCCTCTATAACTGCCCCTTCCAATGCTGCCCCTACGATTGCCTCTGCCTCCCATAATTGCCTCCTACAATTGCCCCACGGTTATCCCTACCCCTACAGTTGCCCCCCTTCCCCCATAATCTCCTCCTACAATTGCCCCTAACTCCTACGATGCCCCCCTGCAGCTGCTTTCATTCCTTATAATCGTCCCTACAGCTGCTCCCTGTCGTTACCTGGGCCTGTCCTGTGCCCTGTACCTTGCCCCTGCCCTGTGTTTGCCCCCCCAGTTGCCCCTGCCCTGTGTTTGCCCCTCCAGTTGCCCCTGCCCTATAATTGCCCCCCCAGTTGCCCCCCTTCGGAATCGCCTCCATCACCCAGTGGCCCCGCCCACATCGCCCACTGGCCCCGCCCCTATCGCCCATTGGCCCAATCGCCTCTCGGCTCCGCCCACGCCGCGCATCGGCCCCGCCCCCCGGCGGCCGTCCGTCGTATCGAAGCCCCGCCCCCGCGCGCAGTTTCCGCCCCTCTCGACCAATCGCGGCTCCGCTCCCGCGGGGCGCGGCCGGCGGGCGAGCCAATGGGAATCGGGCGGTCGGCGCGCGCGGCTCGGTGTCGCGCGCCGTGTGGCGGCCGCCTCGAGCGCGCGGTGCCGCCATGGAGCCGCCGCCGTTCCGCCATCGCGCCGCGCGGGGCCGCGGGGCGCCGACGGATCCGGCCGCCGCTCGGCTTCCGGGCCCGGCCCGCGGGGCGCCTCCGGGACCGGCCTTCCCCCGCGCCGAGCCGGGCCGCGGGCTCCCCGCCCGGCCCTCGCCGCCCCCCGGCCCGGATCCCGCGCGCGGCCCGGAGCCGCTGTCGGCGCTGCTGTGGAGCCTGGGCTTCGGCACGCGGCCGGCCTCCGCGCTGCAGCCGCCCGAGCCGCCGCTCGGTAGGAGCCGGGCCGGAGCCGCTTGGCGCCGGGGAGCCGTGGGGCGGAGGAGCCGCTGGGGACGGCTGGCGCTGCGGGCCTCGCGGGGCTCGGCCCCCCCAGTCCGTCCGTCTGTCCGTCTGTCCGCCCATCTCTCTGTCCATCCATCCATCTGTCCATCTGTGTGTCCATCTGCCTGTCCTTCTGTCTTTCCATCTATCCACCCATCCATCCATCTATCTGTCCATCTCTCCATCCATACATCTCTCCATCTGTCCATCCATCCCTCCCTCCGTCCATCTGTCCATCCATCTGTCCATCCTTCCATCTGTCCATCTGTCCGTCCATCTGCCCATCCCTCCATCTGTCCATCCATCTCTCCATCCATCCATCCATCCATCCGTCCACCCGCCCATCCATCCATCTCTCCATCCGTCTGTCCATCCCTCCATCCATCCGTCTGTCCATCCCTCCATCCATCCCTCCATCCCTCCATCCATCCGTCCATCCCGCAGGTCGCGGTGCTCTCAGTCCCGCTGCCGACGCTGCGCTGCCCCCCAGGCCGGACAGCAGCGATGGAGAGCTGGGGGCTGCGCTGCCCAACCGCGGCCGGTGAGCGTGGGGGGGCCGTGCTGTGTTGTGCTGTGCTGTGTTGTGTTGTGCTGTGTTGTGTTGTGTTGTTGTGTTGTGTTGTTGTGTTGTGTTGTGTTGTTGTGTTGTGCTGTGCTGTGTTGTGTTGTGCTGTGTTGTGTTGTGCTGTGTTGTGTTGTTGTGTTGTGCTGTGTTGTGCTGTGTTGTGCTGTGTTGTGCTGTGCTGTGTTGTGTTGTGCTGTGCTGTGTTGTGTTGTGCTGTGTTGTGTTGTTGTGTTGTGCTGTGTTGTGCTGTGTTGTGCTGTGTTGTGCTGTGCTGTGTTGTGTTGTGCTGTGTTGTGTTGTTGTGTTGTGCTGTGTTGTGCTGTGTTGTGCAGTGCTCTGGGCCGCACAACGGTGGGTCAGCAGAGCTGGGGCTGCCCCCGCCTCCCCGCCCCCCCTTAATTTGTCCCCTGTTTGATGCCGGCGGCACAGCGGAGGAGGGGACGCGCTGCTCACTGTCACCGCCCCTGGGAGAGACACAGGGTGTGCCGAGCTGTGCCCTCCTGTGCCTGGAGCACAGGCTGCAGCGCCGCCGGGACCCCGGGCTGCCGGCAAACAGTGAGTGGGGATGGGGGGCTGAGCTGGGGGCTGAGCTGGGGGCTGAGCTGGGGGTTGAGCTGGGGGGGGCTGAGCTGGGGGCTGAGCTGTGGGGGGGGGGTTGAGGTGGGGGCTGAGCTGTGGGCTCCCCGCCTGCCCTGCTGGTCTCCCTTAGGGCACCCACTACGAAGCCGAAGGGAACAGCTGTGCCCGTGGGGCTGAATTTGGTGCGCATCCATTGCCAGAACGACGCCGTCTATCAGTACCACGTTACCTTCAGGTAATCAAGGTGCCGTTAATTAGCAGCTCTGGTAGAAGCCCGCCCGTGGGGGTGGGTTTGGGGTGCGGGGCTGATGCGGTGCTGCCTCCCTGCGTCCCCCAGCCCCGAGGTGGAGTGCAGGAGCGCTCGCTTTGCCATGCTGAAGGAGCAGCGGGCGGTGACGGGAGATGTGACGGCGTTCGATGGCTCCATCCTCTTCCTGCCCGTCCTGCTGCCTCAGGTGGGGCTGCTGCCGCTCCCGGCTCTGGTTCCCCAACGTGGGGACGCTGGGATCCCCCACGTGGGTGGGTGGGTGCTGAGCCCCGTCCGCCCGCAGCCGCTCAGCCTGAAGGCGCTCAGGAGGACGGATGGGGAGGAGATCAGCATCGCCATCCAGATCACCAAAGTGCTGGAGCCGAGCTCCGACCTCTGCATCCCCTTCTACAACGTGGTGTTCCGCAGGTGGGGCGCAGCGGGTGCCTCCTGGGCTCCACTTTGTGCCAGGGCTGACGGCGCTGCGCTGCTGCTCCACAGAGCCATGAGGATCCTGGACATGAAGCCGGTGGGAAGGAATTTCTACGACCTGTCCAAGGCCAACGTGATGCAGCGCTACAGGTGGGCGCGGGACGTGCTTTGCTTTGGCTGCTGCTGCAGTGGGGCCATCCCAGCCCTTCTGCCTGCAGCTGTAGGGCCAAAGGGCTTCCCGGGAGCTCTGCTGGGCACGGCGGGCTTCTGCCCGTGTTGCTGCGCCCGTCCCGGTGCCCGTGGCTGTGAAAGTGAGGCCTTTGCCAAGGGAGATGTGGTTACCCAGTGCCAGCTGTGCAGCGTGGGGGCTGTGGGAGCCAGCGGGGTGATGGCTGCGCAGGTGCTGGGTGCTCCCTGGTTGCAGGGGTGGCCGTGCTGTGCTGCCGGGGCTGAGCTGTGCTCCGTGCTGCTTCCCTCGGCTGCAGGCTGCAGATTTGGCCGGGTTACTCCGTCAGCATCCGCAAAAAGGACGCCGGGCTCTTCCTGATGGTGGACACCGTCCATAGGATCATCCGGAGCGAATCCGTGCTGGCTTTAATGTGAGAGGGGAGGAATGGGCAGAGCCTCGGGGCGGGGGGTTCCCCGTGCTTTGGGGGCCGTGGGATTCGGGGCTGTCCCCTCTCCCTTCCACGCAGGCACTCCATCTGCAAGCAGAGCCCCGGCAGCTTCCACGACGAGTGCACCAAGCAGCTGGTGGGCAGCACGGTGCTCACCCGCTACAACAACCGCACGTACCGCATCGATGACATCGAGTGGGAAAAGACCCCCAGGGACAGCTTCAGGCTGGGCAGCGGCGAGGAGATCAGCTTCGTGGATTACTACAGGTGGGGGCGGTGGGGGGCTGGCGGGGTTCGGAGGGGCTGCTTGTGAGAAGCCCGGCTCACGGCGCGGGTTTTCTGCCAGCAAAACGTATGGGATCACCGTGCGGGAGTTGGAGCAGCCGTTGCTCATCCACAGACCCAAGGAGAAGCTGATGCTGGGGGGCAAGGTGAGCCGGGAGGGGGCTGGGGGGGGGGCCGTGTGTGCTTTGCAGCTCTGCGTGCGGCACGAGCCGGGCTCTCCCACAGCCCCAGCTGGACATGGTGCTGCTGCTGCCGGAGCTCACCTTCCTGACCGGCATCTCGGAGATCAAGAAGGACGCCCGCATGCTGAAGGTCAGCATCTCCCACCCCGGGGAAGGGCTGGCGCCGTGGGGCTGCCCCACACGGCTGGCTCTGCCCCCAGGACGTGATGCAGGAGATGCTGCAGAGCCCCCAGCAGCACTACGAGTCTCTGTGCAGTTTGCTGCGCCGCATCCAATGCAACCAGGAGGCGTTGCAGGAGCTGACGCGCTGGGGGCTCATCCTGAGCCCCAACATCCACACGGTAAGACGGGGGGGCGCCCCGGGCCGGGGGGGCAGCGCAGGAGCTGCCTCAGGTCGCGTTCCTCGCAGACCCAGGGACGCATCCTGCCCTCGGAGCGGGTCAACCTGCGGCACTGCTCCTTCATCCCCGCCGAGGACGTGAACTGGAACAAGGAGGTGGTGCGGGAAGCCGCCATCTCCACGGTGAGCGCGCGGCCGGGCTCTGCTGCCCCCGAACAACGCGGCTTTGTCGGGGCTGGGATGGGTTCTGTCAGCTCTGCCTCCTGCTGTGTGTCTGTCTGCACACGGAGCCGTGTCCCGGCTGCGGTCTGCCCTGTGTTTACTTTGGCTTTGCCTCACGGCCCGCTTTTCTGAAGGGATGTGTGGACGAGGTGTCTGCCTCCCCCCCTCCCCCCGGGGCCGCGGGAGCTGAGCGTCGCGTGTTCCCCCCTTGGGATGCTTTCCCTGCCCCACGCCTCCCTCCGCCCCCCCAGGTCGACGTGAACTGCTGGCTGCTGGTCTACCCGCGGCGCCTGCAGGACGTGACCAAGAATTTGGTGGCTCTGATGAGGAGCACCTGCGGCCCCATCGGCATGCGCATCAACCAGCCCGCCCTGGTGGAGCTGAAGGACGAGCGCCTCGAGAGCTACGTCCGAACCATCCGCAGCATCCTGGGCAGCGATGTGGGCTGTTTTTTTCTTTCCCTGGGGCTGGTGGGGGGGTTTTGCAGCTGCGTGCTCTCATTTCTGCCTTGCTGTGCTGTGTTTCCACGCAGGACAAAGTGCAGCTGCTGCTGTGCATCACCAGCGGCACCAAAACAGACGTGTACAGCGCCATCAAGAAGCTGTGCTGCGTGCACAGCCCGGTGCCCTCCCAGGTGTGGGGGTGTTGGGGCGGCCCCCCGAGCTGGGCTGGGTGTGGGGCAGCCGCCCGACCTCACTTCTCCCTGCGCAGGTCATCAACGCGCAGTCCCTCCTGGGGCACTCGGCCAAGCTGAGGAGCATCGTGCAGAAGGTGCTGCTGCAGGTGAACTGCAAGCTGGGCGGCGAGCTGTGGGGGGTGGACGTCCCACTGGTGAGTGAGGCACACGGAGGTGGGCACAGCCCGGAGGTGGGCGCAGCCCTCGCAGCCGGCCCCACCGACGCTTCCCTTTGCAGAAGCAGCTGATGGTCGTGGGGATGGATGTGAGCCACGGCAGGGGGACGCGCTCCGTCATCGGCTTCGTGGCCAGCATCAATCAGTGCGTGGTGCCGGGCTGCGCCGGCTCGGGTCGCTGCTTCCCCTTTCCTAGGAGCGGGCTGGCTTTGCCCCGGCCTCGTGCTGTGCCGGGCGCTGCTTTCTGCAGTGCCCCCACGCTCGCCGTTGCTGGCCCTCCCGCCCCGCAGGGTGCTGACCCGGTGGTATTCCCGCGTCGTGTTCCAGCTGCCGCAACAGGAGATCGCTGACAGCCTGCGCCTCTGCCTGGCCAACGCGCTGCAGCAGTTCCATGAGGTGGGGGCAGAGCTGGGGGCGCCCAGGGCAGCAAACAGCCCCGCGGCTGTGAGCCCTGCGGGGGGCTCAGCCTCGTCCCACCGCCCTTCGGGTTGCTTTGCCCCCACGTTGCTCCTTTGTGTGCCAGCGCTGAGCGCTGCCCGGTTGCTCCGTGTCCCCAGCAGTGCAGCACCGGGGGCTGCCAGGCCTCTGCCAGCTCGCGTTGCTTCCTCTGACCCCACACTGTGAGGTTTGGGGCCGCGCTGGGCTCACGCTGTGTCCGTCCCAGCAGCCCGAGGTCAGCTGAGGGCACAGTGAGGGCAGCGGGGGGATCCGCAGGGCTGGGTCCTTGCCGTGGGCAGCCTCAGCTCCCATCCCTCAGCCTCAGCCCCGGGGATCCCAACCCCTTCTGCTCCCACAGATGAACCACTGCCTGCCCAAGAAGATCGTGGTGTACCGGGACGGCGTGTCGGACAGCCAGCTGGACACGGTGCTCAGATACGAGATCCCGCAGCTGCAGAAATGCTTCGACACCTTCGAGAACTACAGCCCCAGCATGGCCGTGCTGGTGGTGCAGAAGCAGATGGGCACCAATTTCTACTCCGTCTCATCTGAGCAGCTTTCGGCCGCGCCGGCGGGGACGGTGGTGGATCACAGCATCACCAGCACCGAGTGGTGAGTGGGGGGGTTGGGGGGGCTGCGAGCCGCGTGCCGAGCGAAGCGCGTTGTGCGCCGTGTGCTCTGCTCCGTCGCAGGCAGGATTTCTTCCTGCTGGCCCACTGCCCGCGGCTGGGCTGCAGCATCCCCACGCGGTACATCTGCGTGCTGAACACCGCCAACCTGAGCGCCGAGCACCTGCAGAGGTGAGGGGGGGGGCCGCAGGGGGACCCCCACGGGGCTCCGCATCCTGCCGTGCGCTCGGAGCTCAGCCTTCCTGCGATGCCGTCCCCAGGCTGACGTTCAAGCTGTGCCACCTCTACTGGAACTGGCCGGGCACCATCCGTGTGCCAGCGCCCTGCAAATACGCGCACAGGTTGGCCTTCCTGGCAGGGCAGGTGCTGCAGCACGAGCCCGACGCGCGGCTGTGCAACAAACTCTTCTTCCTTTAGCCCCGGCGCTGCGGGCTTTGCTGTTTGGTTTCTTTTTGTGCCCGCGGTTCCTTTTGGGTTCTTTTACTGAGAGAAAGGGAGCGGGGGGGGCAGGGCAGAGCTCGGGGCTGGGGGGTTCCTGGGTTCCTGGGTTCCTGGGCCGGTGCTTCGTTTCTTCCACGCCCTCCGGCCAGCCCTTATCGCAGCCCTGCTCTCCCCCCACTCTATTTTCCATTCGCCTTGCTGGCTGATAGCGGGGAGGAGATAAGGGGGACTTTGAGTCCTCCGCGCTCCGCTGGCGGTTTGGAGGGCGCCGCTTTTCTCTCCTGGCTTTTTCTTTCTGCTGTTGGCTTTTGCTTTTCCTGCCCTTTTTTTGGCCGTTGGTTTCCGTTGCCTTCAATAAAGCTGTTCTGGCAGCAGTGCTGTGTCGGGGGGGTCCCGTGCTGCAGCCCCCATCCGCAAATGGGACGGTTCCCCCCCCATGTTTTTCCATCGGGTTAATGATTCACTGCCCCACAGCGGACTTTGGCTGCAGCTGCTGTGGGGCGAAGGGAGAGCGGGGCGGGGGTGAACGGGACCCCCCCCAAACTCCCCCCGTGGGTGCACAGCTGGAATGCAGCCCCCCCCCCACCCATTCCACGGGCTCCTAATCAAGCGTGCTAATTGCAGCTGAAGGGCTCTCTTGTCCTTGGCGGCTCCGCAGAGCGGAGAGCAGAGCAGGATGGGGGGGGGGGGGGGTTGGGGGAGGCTGCCACAGCTGATGGGGGGGGCTTTGGGGGGCCGATATCCCCGCATGGGGTGCCCCATCCCGATGGGGGCGGTGTGTGGTGCCCCTTTGCCGCGGTAGGGGGCGAGGGCAGCGCTGCCCCTGGGGGGGCTGTGGGGGCTCCGTCTCCTCCGGGGGGGGGGGGGGGGGGTTGTTTATGGGGCGCCTCGTCCATCGTGGGGGGCTGACGGGGTGCCCCATCCTCCTGGAAGCGACCTGTGGGGCGGCCGGGCCCAGCAGTGGGGGGGGGGGGGCTGGGGGGGTGCGGGCCACATCGACCCCCGCGCGTTTGCGGGGCGCTCCGTCCCTTTGAGGGGCGGGGCCGAGGGCGCGAGGCGATGATTGGTGGGCGGGGCCCGGTGGGCGGGGCGATCGGTGACGCCGACCAATGGGAGCCGTCCCCGTGCCTCGGGCCGAGCGTGCGCAGCGCGGGACGTGGAGGGAGCGAGCGGGGCTGCGGGAAGAGGTACGGGGGGGGGAGGGGGGAACGGGGGGATTTGGGGTAAAGGGGGGGTGGGGGGGGAATTGAGGTAAGGATAGGGATGGGAAGTGGGATGGATGGGGGGATGGGGGGATCGGGGTCGGGAGCGGGAGGAATTGGGGTAGGGATGGGGGAATTGGGATGGGATCGGGATGGGATCGGGGAATTGGGGTAGGGATGGGGGAATCGGGATGGGACGGGGATCGGGGAGGGAATTGGGGTCGGGTAGGGATGGGGGTTGGGG
The DNA here is from genome assembly GCA_037305975.1 of Chrysolophus pictus. Classification (NCBI taxonomy): domain Eukaryota; kingdom Metazoa; phylum Chordata; class Aves; order Galliformes; family Phasianidae; genus Chrysolophus; species Chrysolophus pictus. Next base: position 1,403,138 of record CM074597.1, on the reverse strand, counting down.
GGTTGGGATGGGGGGGAATTGCGGTAGGGGTGGGGGGAGGAATTGGGATAAGCGTGGGATGGGGATAAGGATGGGAGTGGGGGGGGTGGCGGTGCGGGATGGCCGCGGGGACGGGGACCCGGCGTGCCCCCAAGGCCGCCCCCGGGTGTGCGGCTGCCGGCAGCGGGATGCGGGGCAGCGCCCCGTACGGGCCGTAGGGTCGCGCTCCCGAGCCGCTTTGGGGGTTTTGCAATCGGGATCGATGGCGTTCGGGAAGCACCGCGGAGAGCTTAGGGGAAATGCTGGGGGGGCCGGGAGGGGGGGCTGCGTGCCGCCGCTCTGCCGCCCCATGGCAGTGCTGGGGGGGGTTCGCTGCCCCCGGGGCGGATCCGTTCCCCGCCCCATCCCGGCGCTGCGCTGCCCGTTCGGCCCCGCGCGGAACCGCTCCGGTGCGGCCACGGAGCAGCGCTCGGTGCGGGGACGGCCGTGAAGGTCAGCGGGGGCGGGGGGGCGCCGGGGGGACCCCGCCTGGAGGTGCGGAGGCCGGGAGAGCCCGCATGGCTGAGCGCGGGGCTGAGGGGCGCTGGGACCCCCGGAGCGGCGGGGATGGGCGAGCGGAGCTGCGGGAGGAGCGGCCCGCGGTGGAGGACGGGTCGGAGCGGCTCCGGGGGGCGGCCCGACGGGGGGGCTGGGGTGCGGGGGGCGATGGGAACAGCCGGGGGTCACCGCGGTGCCGCGTCCCCCGTTTGGCAGCGGAGGGGTTAAAAGCGGAGCGGCAGCGCGGAGCCCCGCGGGGTTGGCCGGCCGAATCGGCTGAGCGCAACGGGCGGGCGCCTTGCAGGGGAATAAAGCTCTGCAAAGCGGCCCTAAGCCCCTAAAACCCGTAAAACCCATAAAATCCGTAACACCGGCGGGAATGTGGATGTGGGGCTGCGCTGCGGGCTTTGCGGGGCTCCCGGCTGCCCCGGCCCGGCCTCAGGACGTCGTTTGGCCGCTCAGCCGTAACCGATGGGGCCGCTCGGGGGCGGCGGGTCCTGGCAGCTGTGCGTGGAGCAGGGCAGGACGTGCTGAGGGCTGCGGGATGCTGCGTGTAGGGCCGTGGCAGTGCTGCAAATAGGGCCGTGGCAATGCTGCAAATAGGGCCGTGGCAGTGCTGTGTGCGGGGTCACAGCAGTGCTGTGTGTGGGGTCACAGGGGATGCTGTAGTGGGGGTCGTGGGGATGCTGCCCGGGGTCAGCCCACGGCTGTGCCCCATGGATGCGGAGCTGCGCGATGCTGTCATTATGGGATGCCCACGGGCGGTGGGTGCAGTGGGTTCACCCCAGTAACGCCCAGCAGTGACGGTGCTGTAACTTTTCCTCGATGAACCTCTCCATAGCGCTCCATGTGAGCCGCGGGGCTGCCCCGCAGCTGCTCCGTGTCCCACGATGCGGGACCCCCACCGGGGACCGCTGTGCTTTGGGACCCCCTCAGTGCAGGGGTTTGGCCACGGCCGGGCAGGGCGCGGTGCCGTTGGGGCAGAGCGCTTTTCCTCGTGAATCCCAAACCCATCGCAGCCCCACAGCGCTGCCCGTGGGCCGTGCGCGCACGGCAACGCGTCCCCAGTGCGCTGCGCTCCGATCGAGCCGCGGCGTTTGGGAAAGGAGCGGAGAGGGCAAAGGATCGCGGCGTGACGGCGGGGCGGGGAGCGCCGGGTCAAAGGAAAACCCGTTGGAAGTGCCGGCCGTGTGGGTGTGGGACGGGCTGTGGGTGGCACCGAGGGCCCCGCACCCATCTCGCACCCATCCCTGCACCCAACCCGCACCCATCCCGCCCCCATCCCCACGCAGTGCCTGCAGAGCATTGGGGCCGGCATCGCTCCCAGCAGGGCTCTTCTCTCCCTCAGGGCCTCTGGAGCTGCAGCCCCACCACAGCCACGTCCTGCTGCTCGGCACGGTGAGCGCGCCGCGGTGCTGCTGGGGGGAACGCTGTGTCCGTCCGTCCTCGCGTCCCTATGTCTGTCTGCCCGTCCTCCCGGCCCGGGCGCTCAGCGCCGACCACGCAGCCCCCTCCGCCGTTCCCAGGGCTGGGGTCTCAGCCGCGCTCTGCTGCCACCTCCCGATGCCGCCGTGGGGCACAACGGCCGCTCCGTGCTCCTCGGGCACCGGGACGGCAGACGGCAGCTCCCCGGCACGGCGCGGCAGCTCACAGCCGCGTTTCCCCGCAGCTCAAACCATGGCCAACCCCGCCGTGCTGCCGCTGCTGCTGCTGCTGTCCCTGCGCTGGGTGCCGGCGGGCGGCGACGCGCCGCTCCCCCCGCTGTCGGCCGCGTCGTTCCTGCAGGACCTCCTGCGGCGCTACGGGGAGGGCGAAGCGCTGAGCCTGGACCAGCTGAAGGCGCTGCTGAACCGCCTGGATGTGGGAGTGGGGCGCGGCAACGGCTCGCAGCCCCGCGCCAACCTGTCCCGGGTAAGCTGAGCTCGCCCCCCGCGCCGGGCGCTGCCCCGCAGCCGGCCCTTCACGCGTCCTCCGCCTCCTCCCCCCGCAGTGCTTCAGCTCGGCCGAGCTGTTCGCCGCGCACAACCTGAGCGAGGGCTCCGTGCTGGGCGCTGCGGAGCTGCGCGCGTTCTGCCCCGCCGTCCTGCAGCAGCTCGAGTCGGCGGCGTGCGCGGCTGAGAACCTGGAGAACGAGGAGAACGAGCAGACGGAGGAGAGCAGACCCAGCTCTGCTGAAGGTGGGGCCCGGGGGTCCTTTCTGGGGACGCGTCCTCCCGCTGTGCTCCTCGGTGCGGCGCTGCTCCACGCTCAGCTTTTGGTGCTCGTTTGAGCCGCGGCGCAGCGCTGGGATTGAGCTGCTGTGAGCCCTGCGGGTGGCCGGGCAGACGTGGGGGTCTCTGGGCAGACGTGGGGGTCTCTGGGCAGACGTGGGGGTCTCCGGTCAGATGTGGGCATTGCTGGGGTCGGCCCCCATCCCCAGCTGCCCCTGGGCTCCATGTGCCCACGTCCCGATGATGCCCAAAGCCAGGGCTGAGCAGTGCTCGTTGTTCCCATCCTGCTGGCTCAGGAAATCCTTCCCCCGGCAGCTCAGAGCCGGGCTGGGTGGATTTATCCCTAAAAAGGACGGAGCTGTCACGCTCAGAGTACAGGGAGAGACGCTCCGGAGCCCTCACCCTTCTCCCCTGGCCCAGCCCTGGTAATGTCTGCCCCTCGTTTCTTCTCGTTCCGCAGCGTGGGGCTTTGGTTTTCTCAGTGTGTCGATGATAAACGTGGCCTCGCTGCTCGGCCTCCTCATCGTCCCGTGCACCCAGAAGGCCTTTTTCAGCCGCGTCCTCACGTTTTTCATCGCGCTGTCCATCGGCACGCTGCTCTCTAACGCGCTCTTCCAGCTCATCCCAGAGGTGCGGTCGAACGTCTCCGCCTCTCTCCTGTCCGAGGGCGGCTCTGCTCTCCGGGTGCCTCCTCTGCCCCCCTCCCAAATCCAAGCCATCCCTGCACACCTGATGGCACAGCGGGGCTCCGCGGGGTTCCTCCGTCCCTCCGAGCGCCGGGGATGCTCTGAGTGCCGTGCACAGCAGGTTTGGGGCTGCGAAAGCATCCTGCGGGGACAGCAGCATCACCCCGAGCCTCGTAGAACTCCATCGCTTTCCTTTTTCCCGCTGATTTACGATGGCTTTTTGCTGACGTGAGGTTTCCCGGCGCTCGGATGGATCTGAGCGACGCATCGCAAAGTTAATTGTGTTGTAATTGCAACGGCTCGGTTCTGGAGTTGGATGGACGCAGCCAGGCGCCCTCAGATCGGGTTCCTCCAAAAGCACAGGTAGTGGCACAGCCCTCCCTGCTGCGCTGTGTTACAGCTCTGGACACTGCTCTGGACGCACAGCTCTGCTGTTACGGAGCAGCACATCACACACTGCCCCACAAGGAGATGGTTCTCAGTGCTCCTTCCCAACTCCACAACCGACCGTGGGACGGAGCGCTGCGCTCTCTGCTCCCCGGGAGCCACGGGGCTGAGGACGGAGCTGCGCGGGGCAGCGGGGCTCAGTGGTGTGGAGCAGCAGCCCACGGCCCTGCAGGGCTCGGGGCCGAAGCGCCGGGCATCGTGTTCGCTGTCCTGGCTGCTCGCTCGGGGCTCTCCCTCTGGTTCCTCCCCGCAGAGCCGTCTGCAGCGCCGCTCAGCCCCGGGCTGCCCCTCCTGAGCCAATTGAAGCAATCACTAATGAATGTCTTCTTCTCTCCCCCTCCTGTCTCTCTCCTCTCGGTGTGGATTCCTTTCTGCCCCCTCCCTCCCCCACGTTGATCTCCTTTCCCCCGTCCCATTTCCTGGGGTGGGTTGGCACGCTGCAGTCTGGGGTTACGGGTTCCTCTGCGTCACCGTCATCTCCCTGTGCTCGCTGGTGGGAGCCAGCGTGGTGCCCTTCATGAAGAAGACCTTTTACAAGCGGCTGCTCCTCTACTTCATAGCTCTGGCGATTGGAACTCTCTACTCCAACGCCCTCTTCCAGCTCATTCCCGAGGTACGGGGAGGGCCTGGGCTGCGGGGACGCGGGTTGGTGGCAGGAGCTGAGCCCTGCGGCCCGCCGGCTCTCCTGGTGTGGGGCTGCTCCCTGGGGCTGCTCCAGGCAGCGGTTGGGGGCCCCTTCACACGGGTGGTGGCGCACGGGATGCTCTCGGTGGTCTCATCCAGCCGTGACGACTCTGTGATCACAGCAGGTCTCACCCTGCAAACAGCAGCACTGCCCAGGGCAGGTCGGGTGCGGGAAGAGCTGCCTGAGTTGTGGGGCAGACAGGGAGAGCTCAGAAAGCAGCACGAGGACCCCAGGGAGAGGGCAGGGGGAGGACGCGCAGCTCTCCGTGCTCTCATTCGTCCTTTCTGCCCTCAGGCATTTGGCTTCAACCCTCAAGAAGATTATTACGTTTCCAAATCCGCCGTGGTGTTCGGGGGCTTCTACCTGTTCTTCTTCACGGAGAAGATCCTGAAGATGCTGCTGAAGCAGAAGGACCCGGTGAGGTCGCAGCTCTGCCCCACGGGGCGGTGGGTGCACAGGGAGAGGCCTTTGCTTAAATGGAGAACGCTGATGGTGTCGTGTTATGTTGGTAGCACTCCCTGTTTCCTGGCTGTTTGGGGCTCTCTAATTCGTCTTGCAGCAGAACACTGGGGTGGGAAATGGCAGAGAGAGCCAAGGAAGCTGATGCTGTGCCTCTGTCCCGCAGCACCACCACGGGCACAGCCACTACAGCACCGAGGCGCTGCCCTCCAGGAAGGACCGGGAGGAAGGCGTCACTGAGAAGCTGCAGAACGGGGACCTGGACCACATGATCCCACACGTCACCAGTGAGATGGAGTGCAAGAGCCCTCCTGGAGACGAGAAGGTCGTGGTGGGATCGCTGAGCGTCCAGGTTGGTGCCTTGTCCCACGGGGGTTGGGGTCTCCGTGGCCGCGCCTGGCTCAGGGCCTGGTTTGGATGCCCACTGACAAAGTGCCCTGGGGTGGTGGAAATCAAGCCGCCCAGTTCCAGGTTCCTGCGGGTTTCAACCATCAGGGTGTGCTCCCGTGGCTGGGGCAGATCCCCTGGGGTGCTCAGCCCGTGTCTGTGGTGCTTTCAGGACCTTCAGGCTTCACAGAGCGCGTGCTACTGGCTGAAGGAGGTGCGCTACTCCGACATCGGCACGCTGGCGTGGATGATCACCCTGAGCGACGGGCTGCACAACTTCATCGATGGCTTGGCCATCGGGGCCTCCTTCACCGTGTCTGTCTTCCAAGGCATCAGCACCTCCGTGGCCATCCTCTGCGAGGAGTTCCCACATGAGTTGGGTACGTTGGGCATGGGAAAAGTGTCCTCAGTGCTGCCCCTCCGCAAGGCTTCCCTGGGCCGGCAGGATGCCACGCTGCTCTCGTGGTCTTCCAGGATGTCCTTGGTCCACTGGGATGGCCCTGGTCCTCCAGGATTCCCCTGGTCCTCCTGGATGCCCCAGCACTTCCCCAATCCATTGGGATGCCCCTGGTCCTCCACAATTCCCCCGTCTTCCACAATTCCCCTGGTCCTCCAGGATGCCCTTGGTGCACTGGGATGCCCCAGCACTTCCCCAATCCATTGGGACACCCCCGGTCCTCCACAATTCCCCAGCACTTCCCTGGTCTTCCTGTTGTTTGTCGGGTGGAGGAGGAAGGTGGGCTGGAATAAACCCAGTGCTGGTGGGAGGGAAGGCTGGGAGGGCCGTAAACTACAGTGAGCAACGGCAGCACTAAAAATAACGAGGTAATATGATGTCTGAGGTTTAAATTTAGATGGAGACATCTGAAGGAAAACAACAGCGCCGTTGGCTCGGTGCGGGGGGTGGTTTGGTGCTGGGCTTGGGCCGGGCAGGGCGGTGTGGGCAGAGCCCAGCAGCGGGGCTGGCAGCGAGCGATCCTCGTCCTGACCTCGTGTCGCAGTGCCAGCTTTGAGGGAAGGCTCTCGGAACGCTCAGGGCAATTCAGCCTCGTGCTGAAGCTGTCCCAAAGCAGCTGCTGGGCGGCCCCCTCCTCATCCTCCCCTCCTCTTCTCGCTCAGGGGACTTTGTCATCCTGCTGAACGCCGGGATGACCATCCGCCAGGCGCTCTTCTTCAACTTCATCTCGGCGTGCTGCTGCTATGTGGGGTTGGCCTTCGGGATCGTGGCCGGCAGCCACTTCTCGGCCAACTGGATCTTCGCCCTGGCCGGAGGGATGTTCCTGTACATCGCGCTGGCTGACATGGTGCGTGCGGGGCCAGAACCCAGTGCTGGGAGCAGGAGGCGCGCTGCGGGTCGGGCCGAACCGCTCACTGCTCCGTGCTCTGTTCCCTCAGTTCCCCGAGATGAACGAGGTGAGCCGGGAGGACGAGCAGAACGGCAGCGCGCTCATCACCTTCGCCATCCAGAATGCGGGGCTGCTGACGGGCTTCACCATCATGGTGCTGCTCACCATGTACTCGGGGCAGATCCAGATCGGGTAGGCCCAGCCCGTGGCCAGCTTTCGTGGAGCCCTGCGCCAGTTTTCCCTTTATTTTTGGGGGGAGGGGGTGGGGGATTTTTTTTTTTTTCCTTTTCCTGCTGCAAGCATCCGACGGTACCCGTCAGGCACTGACGTCATGGAACACTACAGAAGAGGCATTGCTTTCAAAGCTATTCCAGAGACCCCACGTTATTGCGAGGCTGAGGGGGGATGCCCCCTGTGCCATAGGACCGAACTGACCCCAGGATCTCTCAGCATCACGTCCCTTCTCGCATCTTTGGGGAAGGACAGAGTTGGGATGCAGAGCTGCGCTGCTCCCCGCTGTTCTCGGAGCTGCGTGATGGGATGCCACGCTCTCCTGACCCTTCGTGGGCACCGCAGGGTGCGGGGCTGGCGCTGGACGCGAGCTGCCTGCTCCTGCTCAGCCGTAACAAATGGATGCTCAGAGAAGGGGAACGGCTTGCACGAGGAGCGGGCACTTCTCAGGACTTCTCAGAGATCCTCGGAGCGCCCCAGGACAAGGGGGGCGATGCAGAGCAGGAGGAGCTGACGGAGGCTTCGTGGGCACGGCTTGCAACTTGAGCCTCTTCCTTGCTGTCCTCAGAAACCAACCCTGGAGCTGCTCCCGTTCTGCCTGGGGTGAGGAGGAGCAGGAAGGGGTTGTTTTATTTAAGCACACTGTGGGTGTCAGCGCTCGGAGCACAGGAGACCAAACCGCACGGCACGCGCAGCCCGAGCCACGTTGGGATGCAAGCTCCCTGCTGCTGTGAGCAAAACAAACCCTCTGCTCTGGAAGCAAGAAGGGCAGAGAGCAGGGCAGGGCAGCGAGCCCCAGCCCAGCTACAGGCGGCCACAGCCCTCACTGTGAGCACGCAGACACCTGGGAACAGACGCCTGTTTTTAAACACTGCTGCTGAGGTGCAGAGGTTCTGGGTGGGGAGGTGGGGAGGGAGGGAGGGAGGGGTGCCTTGGTGGTTTTTTTTTCTCTTTTTTTTCTAAAAAAAGAAACAGAAAAAGGAAAGAGACTGTGAACCTCTTCAGGTTGTGCACTGCCAGCCTTTGGGAGGAGCCAGAATGGCGCTGGAGGCACAGCACAGCCCTGCCTCCGCGCTGGCGTTCCCCAGATTCACTAGGTGAATTGACCTATTATCATATTGATAACGTTGCCCACCCCAGCTGTGTTGCCTGAGGTTCCTCGCACCCCTTCCTCCCCCAGTCCTCACCCCCACCCAGCAGCGGGGCTTCGTGGCAGGGGGTCTGACAGGAGCCCACTGGGGCAGCTCACCCTGTGGGAGGGAAACGCGGCGCTTTGTGCACACATCGGGTGCTGAGCATCTCCCACTGCTCCCTGCCCGTGTGACGGAGCGATGGACATTCAGCCACTGTGGGTTGGAGCTGAGGCTCTCCAAAATCTTCCACCCACGTTGGAAGGAACGGGGTCACCGCAGTTCTGCTTTACCTCCCAGCTGCCCTCGGCAGTGGGCACAGCGCCCTCCTCCAGCTCTGCTGCCCAGCGGAGCGCTGCCTGCCGCTGTGCTTCCCAGTTGCTTCGGGGAAAAGCTGCGTGACGTGGCTTTGGATGAACCACTGACTCGTCCCACGGGCAGCCAGCAGGCTTTTCCTGCGTCCAGAAGGTTAAACAGCAGCAGAGAGGAGCTGGGAGCCTTGGCAGCACCCCTGGCCCACGTGGCATCTTCGCAGGATGAGTTCTGGGTGGAAAGTCAGAAGCTCCAACGATGCAGCTGGGAGGGGAAGCTCTGTCCTCCCCACAGCCCCACCGACAGTGTGGAAAAACTGACTCCCGTGAGGGATGGTGTCTGCCTGCCCTCTCAAGGAAGTGTTTGGAAAGCACTGTGCTGCTGCTGCTGGGGCAGAGGGCAGTGCCAGCTGTGCCAGGGCTGAGCAGGACCAAGGAAAGGCCTCGTGCTGGAGGCGAGCAGGGAAAGCCTTTGGGCTGCGCCCTGAGGACCGCAGAGGTCCCGCAGAGCTGAGAACCAACTCTTCAATGGGGATTGTGAGTCCGCGTCCTCATTTCATGCTGAATCCCATCTTTTGCCCGCTGAGCTGACCGTGAGATGTCTGCACCCCATCGATGCACCCCCTGGAGGAAGGAGGCTCCTTGCAGAGGAAGGGATTCTCCTGGATTCTGGCTGTTCTGGGGGGGGAGGAGACCCCCCACAAACCGGTGGGAGGAGCTCCAGCCTTTGGGGCAGGGACGGAACAAGGAGGGAAGGCGACCAGCGTTGACTTTGGATTTGTCCAGCTGTTCCTGCGCCCAGTTAGCAGCTCGAGCCCCATCTCAGTGTTTTGTAACTCAGGTGCTGTCGAAAACCGAGCGTAAGTCGATGCTGTGCGAGCTGCAGAGTCCTTTGTACGGCTCCATCAATAAAAGATGCCCATAACGGCGGCGCGGAGCTCCAGCAGCTGCCATTTGTCCCACGGGACAGAGCTGAGGCCGGGGCTGCGTCCCTCCCTGCCCCACGTTGCGGGGGTCGCCTTAAAGTCCAACAAACTCCTTTTTTTTGCCGTTTCCTTTTGCCGTTCCTTCGGCATCTCGCGATGCTCGGCGCTGCGCTGCGTTCCTCTCCGCAGCCTCACACCGCAGCCGCGTCCTCAGCTCCGCTGCGTGGAGAGGAAAAAGGAAGAAAGGAAAAAAGGAAAAAAAAAAAAAACGAACCACCCGTATTTTGCCTTTTCAGGCCGCTTTCACAGCGGGGCCTCGTTTCCAGGAGCCCCGTTTCTGCACAAAATAAAAACAAACAGGAGAACGGCGCAGCGAGGGTGCGGTTCTGCTCCCTGACCTGAGCGCTGCGTGTCTGCGTGTCTGTGTGTCTGTCTGTGTGTCTGTCTGTGTGTGTATGTCTGTGTGTCTGTGTGTGTGTGTGTCTGTCTGTGTGTCTGCGTGTGTCTGCATGTCTGTGTGTCTGTCTGTGTGTCTGTGTGTGTGTCTGTGTGTCTGCATGTCTGTCTGTGTGTGTGTCTGTCTGTGTGTCTGCATGTCTGTCTGTGTGTGTGTCTGTGTGTGTCTGCATGTCTGTGTGTTTGCATGTGTCTGTCTGTCTGTCTGCATGTGTGTGTCTGTCTGCGTGTCTGTGTGTGTGTGTGCGTCTGCATGTCTGTGTGTCTGTATGCGTGCCTGTGTGCCTGTCTGTGTATCTGCATGTCTGTCTGTCTGTCTGCATGTCTGTGTATCTGTGTGTCCGTAGTGGTCCGGCTCTCCCCCCGCTTTGCCCCCCCCCTTTTTGCAGCACCCCCCCCGCTGCCCCCCCCACCCCCCCCCGCGCTCCGTTTCCCCATCGGTGCTGCCAGCGGGGCGTGGCGGCGGTTTTATTCTTAAGTTCTGCGCGGTTTTTTGCTTCGATCCGTCCCGGCCCCAGCGGGGAAGGAGCCGCGGGACGCAATGAGGGCCGGGTCCGGCGCGGGGTCTCCGGCGGGCCGCGCTCCGCTCCGGGCCGCGCGTCGCCTAGCAACGGCCCCTGCCCATCCAAGATGGCGGCCGGAAGAGAGCGGGGCAGCGCCACGTGACCTCGCGCGCAGGCGCGGAACGGCGGGGCGGGGCGGCGCCTGCGCGGTAGGCGGAGGAGAGGGGGGGAGGGGCGGGGAGCCGCCGCTCGAGGCACCGAGCGGATCCCGAAGGCCGCTCCGCCGCCGGCAGCACCCGCGGCCCCCTCCTTTCGCGGCGAGGGAGGGGGGAGGCCGGCGGTAGCGCCGCCGTCATGTCGGGCCGCGGGCACCACAAACTGCCGACCACAGAGCGCATCGTCAAGGGTGAGGGGCCGGCAGGGCAGGGCGGGCGCGGCGCCCCCTGCCGGCGTGGCGGCGCGGGGCGGGGGGGGGGAGGGGAAAAAAAAGGGGGGGGGGAGTCCGTGGGTTGGGGGAGCTGCCCCGCTTTGGGCCGCTGTTGTGCGGGGGGGGGCAGGCCTGGGGTTGGGGGGGTCCCGCTTGGTTTTTGGGGGGTTCCTCGTGATTCTGTGCGGAACGGCGGGGGGTGGGGGGAGCCCGGGGGGGGGACGGGTCTGTAGGGCGGGGGGCGTCGGGCAGGACGTGAAGTGCAGGAGCCTGGAGGGGGGGTGGGGGGGGTTCCATATTAAAGGCACCTGGAGGGGTGAGGGCGGATTTGAGGCCTGCAGGCAGCCCTGGGGTTGGGGTGAGTGCTGGGGTTTGGGGGCGGGGGGGGGTGGCAATGGGGGGGTGGGCGGCATCCCTGCTTCGTGGGGGGGCTGGGAGTGAATGGGAGCCCCGTGGGTTGGGGGGGGCAGCGTGGCTGTGCTCAGTGCCCCCCAGTGTGAGGTAGGGGGGGCAAGAGCTCTCTGCCCCTATTCTATCGGTGGGGGGGTGCCTCTCCCCCCTCGTTCCCCCCCCCTTCTTCCCCCCTCTCTTGACCCCCTTCTGCCCCCCCCTCCCCCCCTCTTTTTCCCCCCCCTTTTCCCCCCCCTTTTCACTCTCCTTTCCTCCCCCCCTTCTTTTCCCCCCCCGCTTCTTCCCCCCCCCTTCTTCTCCCCCTTTCCCCTCTCCCCCCCAGCAGCTCCTAGTTCTGAAGAAGCACTTAACGAGGAGAGAAATTAATTAAGGTGCGAGGCTGTGCTCACATCGCACGGCCCATAGGTGGGCACGACCCCCGGCTGGGCACAGGTTGCCACCCCACCTCTCCTCCTCCCTGCAGGTCTGGGGGGGGGTGGGGTTCTTTCAGCCCATCATGTGGTCAGACATGTGTGGTGTGTTAATTAAACGTGGTCTCTAACGAAGGCGGTGCGCAGAGGGGTGGCATGGAGGCCCTTGGGGCTGCTGCTGCTTTGGGGATTTCTGCCTTCAGAACGTGGCTGGGAGGTTTGGGGCTGGGTTCCCCCCTCAGCTGTGAGCACCGCTGACATCTTTTGGGGCTCTGACATCTTTTGGGGTTCTGAATAAAAGGAACCTGGAGATAAAAGCCAGCTCTGCTCCGTCCGGCGCCTGCAGCGAAGGCGGAATGTGGAGCTTTAACCACAGTTAACCTCCATGCCTTCGGAGCCCCGCAGGAACAGCAGCTGTAATTAAGCCGGCAGAGCAGCGCTGCTGTTTGCTTTGGCCTTGCACCCAAACTTTGTGACCCTGTGACCCGGATCCCTGCTTTTGGGGCGCGCCGGGAGCTGCAGCGGTGAGCGGATGCGGCGCTGAGCTGCCGGGGTCCCTTTGCAGCGCCGTGCCCCCAGCCCAGCTGTGCTGAACCCCCTTCTGCGGGCGGGCGCGGGGCTGAGGAGCGAAGGGTTCGTTGTGCTGCGGCGGCTGCAAGCAGGGCTGCAGGGCTGCTTCGTGCTGCAGCTGGGCACGGCAGCACACCTGTGTGCATCGCGTGGTGGAGCAGAGCAGCGCTCTGTAACCAGGAGGTGCTCCGTAGTGCACTGAGTGTGCAAGGGGCAGCAGGACGCGGCATCGTCCCCACTGAGGGAGCACACAGGGCTCTGCGTCGCTTTGGGAGCAGCAGAGCTGATTTTCCCCGCGGGTTTGTGGCTGCGTGGGGCTGGGGGTGCAGAGAGCACTGTTGGAAGGGAGCAGCAGGGGGGCTCACGGTGATGGCTGGAGGGCTGTGATGGCCGCGTCCTGTTTGCTGCTGGCACTTTGGAGGGGCGGCTCAGGGTGGGGTGCTGTCAGTGCTGGGTGCTGCAGGGGACATTGGGTGCCATGGGGTTAAGGTGCACAGCGGGGCTGGAAAAAGCAAGTGGTGTCACGGGGCAGCAGAGTGCCTGCGTGGGGGTGGGAGGTTTGGGTTTGCCGGCCCTGAGAGCTGCACCCATGGGTGCTCGGGAGCACCGCGGGGCTGCGGGACGGGCTCTCGTCTCGTGGGGTCACGCAGTGCTTCATCCAAAAATGAATCAGAAGTCCAAGGCAGCACTTCCCCTATTTCCTGGTGGTAAGTGCAGCCCCGCAGCGCCTGGCCCACGCCTGCTGTTCCTCTGAGCGCAGCGCAGAGCAGCGTGGGGCCGCAGTGTCCAGCAGTGCCCTGCAGCTCCGCAGCGCTGGGGGAAGTAGGGCAGGGTGCTGGCTTAAAATAGCCCTGAGCAGCGAGCTGGAGAAGCTATTTAGGTAAATCCCGGGGTCCCTGTGGGGGCAGAGCTGCCCGCTAATCTAAAGATATTCCCTGGGGATCTGAATTGGGATCCTTCCACGCTCCAGGTGTTCCCTGCTGGTGCTGCGCGCTGCGTGGCGCTGGGTGCTGTTGAGCAGCAGGAAGGAGGGAGCGGCGCGCAGCCTGCGGTTGGGGCACTGCCCTGCTAATGAGCAATTAGCAGAGCCCTATCGGCTCGCTGTGCTGTGGGAGCAGGTGGTGGAGCTCAGGGTTCCCCCCACCCCTTTGGTGAGCTCGCTTTTGTGCGAGGCTGCAGCCCGTGGGGCTGGGCAGGGTTGGCCCTATGGAGTCCAGCTGTCCCGCCATGCAGTGCTTTGTGTGTTGCTCAGACCCCCAGCGCTGGCATCCACTCCTGCAGTGTGCTCTGCGTCCAGCAAGGGGCCGTGAGCTCCTGCAATTAGCGCAATTAGTGCAATTAGCGGCACCGAAGGCGCTGGCAGTGAGCGTCCGTAAGCAATGCAGGAGGTGCCTCCTGCTCCCAGCAGTGGGGTGGGCAGCTCCACGTGGTCCCTCTGCCCCCAGCTCTGTTCCTCCTGAGCCCTCAAGCTGCCCTGCGCAGCATCCAGGTGCGGTGATGGGCTGTCGGTACCATCCATCGTAACCTGAGGCTGCACAGAGCACCAAAAAGGGCCTTTTTGTCCCCAAACCCACCCGCAGGCAGCTTTGGCTTTGCAGCTCTGTGGGTGCAGCGGGGTTGCACGGGGTGTGTGAGCTCAGCGCTGTGCAGCATGCTGGCATCGTGCTCCGCGAGCGCTGTGCAGGGTGAGCACCTTCCAGCAGCCACCCCAGCCCTCCGAGCTCCTTTTTCAGTCATGAATGCAGCCGTGCTGCTCGGTGCAGGCATCCCAGCGGCCGTGCCGTGCGTAAACAAGCCGTGCTCCCCATGCAGGGGTTCCCACAGCACTGGGAGCAGCGAACCCAACCCACGTGGGTGCTGCATGGGGGCCTTTTTGCAGCAGAGCTGTGCTGTCCCCTTCCTCGCCCCGTGCTCCTTTGGGCACAGCTGACCCTTTAATCCATCGCGCCGCTCCGCAGCAGCAGCCGGCAGGTCGGTTTGGTGCCGAGCAAAGTGCTGTGGCTGCCGTGCAGGTGGGAGCAGAGGGTTGGGGCTGCAGGGCTGCATTTGGGCCCTTTGGCATCCCTGCGGGGAGCTCTGCTGCAGCACGGCGTCCTGCGTTGCCCCCGTGAGGAGGTGGGCACCTTGCAGAGGAGCGCACAGCAGGCATCTGTGTCAGCTCCTTGTGCCCTGCAGCCTAAAGCCCTTAGCACGAGTTCTGGCTAACGGGATTACTCACATTGACAGCACTAATGACAGCGCTAATGACTTAAGCTGTGCCCTCAGCCCCGGGGGGGTGGGCAGTGGGGACTGGAGGGGCAGTGGGGACTGGGTGCTGCGCAGACGGGGGGTTCCCTGCTCTGCCCTGGTGATGCTCTCTGGCTTCCTTTGGTGCTCCCACCAGCACTGTGTGCTGCAGCACTCAGGGGCCGTCCCCCCCCCATTCCTTCCCTGTCCCACTGCTGCACAGACCCCATTGTGCACAGACCCCAGTGTGCAGTGAGGGCTGCAGCTCTCGTGCTGGGGTCTGCGGGTGGAGAGCTGCTCTGGTGGCACTCAGAGGGGATGGGCTGCATGGTGACCTCGTTGGGCTCCAGGCTGCCTTCACCAGGGGGAGGAACAGCTTTGTGCAGTGCCTCGCTGAGCACAGAGCGGGGATGCAGCAGGAGCTCACAGTTCCCGCTCCCCATGGCTGTGGGTGCGCTGGGGGTCCCTGGACCACCCGGCTGTGATCTCAGCCCACTGCCCAGCGCCGGTGCTGCTGGGGCTGCTCAGCCTTCTCCCATCCCTGAGGCAGTGAGGAGCACAGATGGAGCTCCCATCTAACGCAGCCTTCTGTTCCCTGTGCTTCCGTTCTGCTCCGGGTCCTGGCCCTGCACGCAGTGCATTGCAGTGCATCGTGGTGCAGCCCTGCTGACACACACACTTTCCCCCCCCCAGCCGTGCCGTTCCCCCCCACGCAGCGGCTGACGCTGAAGGAGGTGTTTGAGGATGGCAAACCACGCCTGGACGTCCTCAAGAGCCACCTGGTGAAGGAGGGCCGCCTGGAGGAGGATGCAGCCCTGAAGATCATCAACGACGGCGCGGCCATCCTGCGGCACGAGAAAACCATGATTGAGGTGGAGGCTCCCATCACAGGTCAGAGCCCAAAGGAGCCGCGGGGGTCCTGCACGCAGGGGGCTCCCCTGAGCTGCTGGGGGTGCGTCGTGTCCATCCCTGCTGGGCTCGGGGTGCATCTCTGCACGTCTGCTCTCTGAGCGCTGACGCCGTCCCTCTTTTGTGCTCTTCTTCCTGCCCAGTGTGCGGGGACATCCACGGGCAGTTCTTTGACCTGATGAAGCTGTTTGAGGTGGGAGGATCACCCAACAACACCCGCTACCTCTTCCTGGGAGACTACGTGGACAGGGGCTACTTCAGTATAGAGGTGAGCCGTGAGGCTGAGCCTGGAGCTGGCAGACGTGGCACACTTGTGTCCCTCAGGTTGCATTCCATGCAGACCCCCTGAGGCTGTGTTTTGCACTGATATCCCTCAGGTTGCATTCCATGCAGACCCCCTGAGGCTGCATTTTGCACTGTTATCCCTCAGGTTGCATTCCATGCAGACCCCCTGAGGCTGCATTTTGCACTGACCTCCTGTAGGTTGCATGTCATGCAGACCCCCCTCGGGCTGCTGTCACGCTGACCTCCCTTAGGTCGCATTTAATGCAGACCTCCCTTAAGCTGCATCTCATGCAGAACCCCCTTAGGCTGCGTTTTACACTGACCCCCCTTAGGTTACATTCCATGCAGACCCCCTCCTCCAGCTGCGTTTGGCCCTGTAACCCACTTTTGCAGCTCACACCAAGGCCAGGTCCTTGCAGGACCCACCTGCAGCTGAACGTTGGGCTGTGCAGCAGGGCTGGCAGCTCTTATCTCTGCAACCGGAGGGAGAGCTGCTGTGTATCAGCGTGGGGCAGTGCAAAGTGTGGGGCTGGGGGCTTCCCTGCAAAGCAGCCGTGTGTCGCATGGCTTCCAGCTGCGTTTGCGCTCCTGCAGGAGGGATCTGTGCCATCCCAAGAGCTGCGGCACGGTGCCCTGTGGGGCGCTGAGTTCAGGCGTGCAGTGAGCAGGAACGCAGTCTGTGCATCACCAGAGATGCAGCAGTGGTGCTGTGCACCTTTGCCAGATCGCTTTTTCAAATCCAATTACGACGGGACGCACGAGCGCCGGCTAATTAAGAATTGCACGTCCCGTAATTTAGCCAGGCTTCAACTCACTGCCTTCTGTGTGGTGATTAAAGCTGAAACAGAGACCTCAGCAGCACCGTGCGGAGCTGCAGGTCGCAGCTTCTCAGCACGGCGTTATTCTGAGTGCTCCTGTGCAGCATCCCTCCGTTACCCGATGCAGTGAGGCGTTGTTTTTGCTGGCTGCACACAGCTGGAGCTGCCTGCTGCTGTGCCCGACCCCGTTTGTGCTCATATTTAGGGCAGGAGTTGCTCTGTAGGGCTGCAGCTCTGAGATCTGCAGCTGCCTGCAGGGCTGGGCTGCAGTCAGGGCTCCTCTCTGGGTGTCCACCCAGCAGTTTGTGGTGCAGCCTGCAGCCACGAGCCCCTGCGATGGGTTTGATGATGCCGCCCCTCACTCCTGCGATGGGGTTTGATGATGCCACCCCTCACCCCTGCGATGGGTTTGATGATGTCGCCCCTCACCCCTGCGATGGGGTTTGATGATGCCACCCCTCACCCCTCCTTCCCGTTCCTGCAGTGCGTGCTGTATTTATGGAGCTTGAAGATAAACCATCCCAAAACGCTGTTCCTCCTGCGAGGGAACCACGAGTGCAGGCACCTGACAGAGTACTTCACCTTCAAACAGGAGTGTGAGTCACAGCAGTGGGGTCTGCGGGGTGGGGGGTCTGTGGGGTTGGGGTTGGGGTGGAGTTCGAGTTAGACCAGAGCTGTGCTCTGTGCTCCTCATTCTGTGCAGGTTGGGCTGCAGGAGTGGCTGTGAGCAGAAGCTCCAGGCGAGCTCTGCTTCCAGCCGTGCCCCCCAGGCTGACTCTGTGCCCCCCCAGGTCGAATCAAGTACTCGGAGCGGGTGTACGACGCCTGCATGGACACCTTCGACTGTCTTCCTCTCGCTGCCCTCCTCAACCAACAATTCCTGTGCGTCCACGGGGGGCTGTCTCCAGAAATCACCTGTCTAGACGACATCAGGAAAGTAAGTAGCGGGGTGCAGCCCCGTGCCCAGCCCTGGTTTGGGCGCAGGGAGGAGCGCAGCGTGCGGTTCGTGGTGCGCTTGGTGCCGCCGTGCTGGAGCTGCGTGGATCCCCGTGGCAGAGGCGGCGCACAGGGGTGGGCGTGAGGCTCCGTGCCCCGGTGCTGCCCTAAGGTGCTGTGCATCCTTCAGTTAGACAGGTTCAAGGAGCCCCCCGCCTTCGGGCCCATGTGTGACCTGCTGTGGTCCGACCCCTCGGAGGATTACGGCAACGAGAAGTCGGTGGAGCACTTTGCCCACAACACCGTTCGGGGCTGCTCCTATTTCTATAGGTGAGTGGGGGACGTAGGATCTCAGGTTGAGGTCGGTCAGGACCCCTCAGATCACAACCCCAACCCACCCCCATGAGCTGCAGCCCCACGGCTCTGGAACCCCGCAGGGATGGTGACCCCCCCCATGTCAGCCCCCACTTTCTGAGATACTTTTCCCCGCATCCAACCTGAGCCCCGCTGTGCCAGCTGGGGCCGTTCCTCCCATCCTGGATGGACCAGGATCATAATCACAGAATCACCAAGTTGGAAAAGACCCACAGGGTCACCCAGTCCAAGCATTCACCCATCACCAATGTTCTCGCTAAACCACGTCCCTCAGCACAACATCCAAACGTTCCTTGAAGAGAAACCCAGAAGGTTTCCTCTTTCCTTGTGCCCAAGTATGTGGCTGGGTGGCAGAGCCGGGAGCTCAGGGAGGTGATCCATGCTCTCTAAAAGTGAAGCAGTGCTGCCAGCAAACTGCTGAAGGGGGGCTGTGGCACCGGGGTTGGTTCCACGGGACGCTTTGCAGTGCGTTTCTGTGTGATGTGATCCGTGCCGCCCCGGGCAGGTGGGCACCGCAGGGCTGCGACCCGCTCTGCTGTGCTCCGTGCTAACCCACGTGTGGTTTTGTTTTCCAGTTACCCTGCAGTTTGTGATTTTTTGCAGAACAACAGTTTGCTCTCTGTAATCCGCGCTCACGAAGCCCAGGACGCGGGGTAGGTGTGGGTGCACAGCATCGCCTCCGTGCTGCGCTGCCCCAGCACGGCACTGCTCAGCCCTCCCCTCTTCCTCAGGTACCGAATGTACAGGAAGAGCCAGACCACGGGCTTTCCCTCCTTAATCACCATCTTCTCTGCACCAAATTACCTAGATGTCTATAACAACAAGGGTAAGGCTGGGGGGTCGCGCTGCTGGGAATCCCTTTTGGCCGCACAGACGAGGAGCTGCGTGTGCTGGGCTGGCAGCGCTGTGCCTCGCGCTGTGTGGCCGTTCGTGTCGCGTTGCTGTCACGTTGGGAACCATGCTGTGGTTGGGCTGGGTGCATTCGTGGAAGGAGAAGCTGCTGATGTGGGTGGGCTGCAGCCCCTCTGCCCCTCATCCCGTGAGCTCCGTGGGGAGTCGCCGCGTTGCCCCTCGCTGTGGGTCGTGGCTCTGTGCTCACCTCCGTGACTTCAGTGCTTCACCCAGGCTTGGTTACGATGAGCTTTTATGAAACTGCATTCATGGATGAGCTGATAAACCCCACGGCTCGGTTCTGCTCATCCTAATGACGGGGGGCTTCGTTAGCGCGGGTGCAGCCGTTGAGCACGCGGTGTGTCCTCGCTCTCTCCCAGCTGCTGTCCTCAAGTATGAGAACAACGTCATGAACATCAGGCAGTTCAACTGCTCCCCACACCCCTACTGGCTGCCCAACTTCATGGACGTCTTCACGTGGTCGCTGCCTTTTGTGGGGGAGAAGGGTAAGAGGAGCCAGCCGTCCATTGGGAGCCATCCCAAAGGGCACGGGGGGATGTGGGAAGTGCTGTGGGGTTGGGGCTCCATGCGGGGTGGTGGTGCAGCTCAGTGGTTTTAGGGGCTCCATGCGGGGTGGTGGTGCAGCTCAGTGGTTTTAGGGGCTCCATGCGGGGTGGTGGTGCAGCTCAGTGGTTTTAGGGCTCCATGTGGGGTGGTGGTGCAGCTCAGTGGTTTTAGGGGCTCCATACAGGGTGGTGGTGCAGCTCAGTGGTTTTAGGGGCTCCATGCGGGGTGGGGTGGTGCAGCTCAGTGGTTTTAGGGGCTCCATGCGGGGTGGGGTGGTGCAGCTCAGTGGTTTTAGGGGCTCCATGCAGGGTGGTGGTGCAGCTCAGTGGTTTTAGGGGCTCCATGCGGGGTGGTGGTGCAGCTCAGTGGTTTTAGGGGCTCCATGCGGGGTGGTGGTGCAGCTCTCATGGTGATAACTGCAGAAAGCTTTTCCCAGCCGGTCCCCCCTGTGCTGCTCAGTTCTGCTGGAGCTGCTGCGTGTTGCTGTGACCACATGCAGACCAACCCTCTGGAACCCCCCCCCCCCCACGCACACAGTTCACCTGCAGCCCCCTGACCCCATCTGTGCTTCTTGCAGTCACCGAGATGCTCGTTAACATCCTCAACATCTGCTCTGACGACGAGCTGATTTCAGATGGCGATGAGACGCTGGAAGGTGAGAGCTGTGGGGCAGAGGCGGGGCTGTGGGGCAGAGTGCTGTGCAGCCATCCCACCCCTTTGTGTGCAGCCGGGGGTAGGACGCCTTTGTTTTTATTATTATTCTTCCCCCCCTCCCACTTTGCAATCGAATCCCAATGGAGCTGAGTTCCACTCCGTGCTCCACGCGCTCCTCAGCGGCTGTGGGATCACCTCCCGTTCCTCACTGCCCGCATCCCCTGCTGTTATCCCCCCCCCAGATCAAAACCCGCACAGCAGAGCCCCATCCCACCCCCATCCGCCGCAGCTCCACGCAGTGCTGTGCAGTTCTGGGTGCAGATGGGATGGAACTGCTCTGCGCTCCGCCGCCGCATTGACCTCCGCCCTCTGCTCCCATTGCATTTCGTTTTGCTGTCGTGTTTTTGTGTTTTGGTTTTGTTTTCCTTTCTCCCTTCCCATGAGGATTAAATTTGTTTCTTCTATCTCTGTCTCCATCTCCCTGTTTCTTGGTGTCTCCTCTCCCTGAAGATCACTACATTTCAAGCTATCAGAAAGGTACCCAGCTAGAACTCGCTGCCGGCTTAATTCTCACTGCCTGTGCCACCAGATTCCTCGAGTGGACTTGCCGAGCTGATGCAGTTGGGCAGTCTGTCCATCCCCTTTCAGTTTTAACACGAGCGCCGTGTGTTCTTAACCCTCCCGCGTTCCTCCAGGAACCCGAGGGCCGGGGCCACGTTTCTGACTTCTGAATGCAGCCACGTAGTGCATGGCTGAGCCATCGGTGCATGTCAGAGCTCCGGTTCGCCTTGTCCTGTCCTGATGTGTATTTGGGCCACGTGGAGAATCTCAGCTGAGAGGAGATGTATTTGTTCCCCCTCTGACTCTGGTTTCTGTTTGTTTTCAGTTCCCCTCCATGCTTTTCCCCCCCCGTCCCCCCTCTGTCGGGTCTGTGTACAGAAGGGCGGCGCTCTCCGTGCCGGGTCCCGGCGCAGGCTGCAGCCCGCACTGTGCCTTGCTGTGTGCACATGGCTGTGCCATTTGTGTCCCGTCCTGTGTGGTGCCATCGAGCCCGGCCAGCTTCACACCAACACCCCGAGCTGCTCCCCTCCCAGCCGCCCTGCCCTCCGCACAGCTGTGGCTCCGTGTTCATCTCCTTGGTGTCCCCCCACGCCATCCCGGTGCTGTCCTCTCTCCGGACCGTAATCCATGAGTTCTTCTCCTGGAGGTGGACGGGAGCTTCATGCTGCCATTGCCTGCGCCTCGTGGGGCTGCGAGACATGCTGGGGCTGTGTTCTTTTCTCCCTAAGGTGGGACGACCGTCCGCAAGGAGATCATCAGGAACAAGATCCGAGCCATTGGGAAGATGGCGCGCGTCTTCTCCGTCCTTCGGTAAGGACGCGGCCCGGCGCTGTCTGACTGCTGCTCGGGAGCTGGGCGGAGGCTCAGTGCTGCTCCCTGCTGTGGGTGGGCTGCCCTTGCACGTTGGGGTGCGTTTTGGGGGCGGGGGCGTGCTGGGAGCCCAGACTCCATCCATCCCCACTGATACCCTGCGTGCGTCACCTGCTGACCTGCATCGCCTTCCTTTGCAGAGAGGAGAGTGAGAGCGTGCTGACGTTGAAGGGCCTGACCCCCACGGGCACGCTGCCCCTGGGTGTGCTGTCCGGGGGGAGGCAGACCCTGCAGACCGGTGAGTCCCATGCTGTGCCCCGATGGCGGCTCTGGCTCTGCCCCACACATCGATCAGCTGCGAGCGGGCGCTGGGGGTCGGGGGGTGGCTCAGCCCTGGGGGGGGGGGGGATTTGCAGTGCTGGTGGGGGTGCGAGGGCTGCCTGGGAGCTGCAGGCAGCGATGAGCTCACAGCCCGGGCCGTGTGCTGTTCTGTGTCTCTGTGCCCGTCTCCTCCGTTCGTTCCCCTGCACTGTGAGCTCCGTGCCCAGCTCTGTGCTGCAGCCATGGAAGCGCTCCCCCTGCCCCGCTGTGCCCTCTGCCCACCCACCTTCAGGAGATGCAGCACAGGAGGGGCCACCGCTCCAGACCTGGGTGCACTCAGACCCCGCTGGGCTCAGACCTGCCGTGGGGGGGTTTCCCTTTGCAGACACCGCTCCCACCCCCGCAGCCCCCAGACCCGCACTGAGCCACCAAACGCAGAGCCGCGATGCTCCGCCACTGCGCTGCTCCTCTGCGTCGCGTCCAAAGCCAAAAGTGCCACGTCTGGGGATGGGCTCAGGAAGGGCTGAGGCAGCGCCCTGCTGGAGCTCATGGCTGAGCTGCCACGGCTGGAGCTGGGTCCATCGGAAGCTCCAGCCCCGTCCTTTGGGGTTGGGATTCAGTTCTCTGCTCCCTCCTGTCCTCTGGGGTCTGGGGGGGGTCCCGCTCTGCTCTGTCCCCTCCTCTCTGTGGGCTCGGCGCTGATGTTGGATCACTCACTGCTGCTCTTATTGTTTTTCTGTCTCCATTTCTGCATGCCACTCTTCTTCTGTATTGCAGCCACAGTAGAAGCGGTAGAGGCACGGGAAGGTATGGCCCGAGAGACCCAAACTGTGTGTGTGTGTGCATCTTAGAGAGCTTCCCAGCCTCCCTTGGCTCTGGCTTCACCAGGAGGTGACAAATCCCCAGCATTTGGCTCTGTAATGCACTCTGAGCCTCACAGCTCAGCGCTGCCAACCCCAAATCCATCACAGAGCCCTGCAGCACTCCCAGCCCAAAGGCCGTGGGGCAGAGCGGGCTGGGTGATGCTCACAGCATCTCTGCTCCCTGCAGGAGGGTCAGGTGCTCCCAGCTTTGAGGAGCTCTGTTCTCCCCTTAGAAATAATGTCCTGACCTCGGAGAGCAGCTCTCTGCACAGAGAGGACCTTCCCATCCGGGCTGCTGGAAGCAGGTTTGCAAACCAGCGCAATCCTTGCTGCAGTGTTTGGCACAGCACCTCTTTTTCCCCCATTCGTGCCCAGGGGAAGCATTTGCTCCATGAGGGTTTGCTGCCAGGCAGGGCTTCCCCAAGAGCTGCACCTCCTGGTGGTGCCAGAAGCGCTGTGTGTGTTTGCTGGGTTTGCTGCTGGGCTCTGAGCACTGTGGCTGTGTTGCTTCGCTGCCGTGGGGTTTTGTTGGCACCAAAAGCTGTGTTCTGGGCAGGGGATGGTGAGCAGTTATGTGGGCTGCACAGATCCCCCCCTTGTGCCCCCAAACCTTTGGGTTCCTCCACCCCAAGCATACAGCACAGCAGAGCCCTTCCCTGCCTGCATCCCCCCAGCCCCACGCGTTCAGCATCTCCATCAGTGACAGGCGATGGCGCTGTGCATCCCCAGCAGTCGGTGGATGGCACCATGCTGAGCGGTGCTGTCCGTGCGTTGGAGGGAAGAGAAGCCATCCGGAGGGACCTGGGCAGGCTGGAGGAGTGGGGCCATGAAAACCTAACGAGGCTCAATAAGGCCAAGTGCAGGGTGCTGCGTTGGGACGGGGCAGTGCCACGTGTTGATGCAGACTGGGGGAAGATCTGGGAGGAGGACTTGGGGTCCTGGTGGATGAGAAGCTGGATGTGAGCAGAGGGCTGGAGCAGCTCTGCTATGAGAAAGGCTGGGGGAACTGGGCTCGTTTAGCTTGGAGAAGGGAAGGCTGTGGGGAGACCTGGTTGTGGCCTTCAGTACTTGGAGGGAGCGGATAAACAGGAGGGGGAATGGGTGGATAGTGATAGGACAAGGGGGAATGGTTGTAAAGTGAGACAGGGCAGGTTTAGGTTGGATATGAGGAGGAAGTTTTTCAGCCAGAGGGTGGTGAGGCACTGGAACAGGTTGCCCAAGGAGGCTGTGGATGCCCCATCCCTGCAGGCATTCAAGGCCAGGCTGGATGTGGCTCTGGGCAGCCTGGGCTGCTGGTTGGTGACCTGCACACAGCAGGGGTTGGAACTGGATCAGCATTGGGCTCCTTTGCAACCCAGGCCATTCTGTGATTCTATGATTGTGGCACCCTGTGGATCCTTATGGCACCCTTATGGCACCCTGGGCAGCCTGGTCTGCTGGTTGGCGACCCTGCAGACAGCAAGGGGATTGAAACTAGATAATCATTGTGCTCCTTTTCAGCTCAGACCGTTCTATGACGATTCTATGATTAGGGCACCCTGTGGATCCTTATGGCACCCTGTGGGTTCTCTGTGCAGCCTGGGCTGCTGGTTGGTGACCCTGCACCCAGCAGAGGGGATGGAACCAGATGAGCATTGTGCTCCTTTGCAACCCATGCCGTTCTATGCTGATTCTATGATTAGGGCACCCTGTGGATCCTTGTGGCACCCTGGGCAGCCTGGGCTGCTGGTTGGCGACGCTGCGCACAGCAGAGGGGTTGGGACGAGATGATCCCTGCGATCCTTTTCTAGGCCGTTCTCTGACCCCCTCCCAACCTGTCTCCTCCCCCCGCAGCCATCCGGGGCTTCTCCCCGCAGCACAAGATCCGCAGCTTCGAGGAGGCTCGGGGTCTGGACCGCATCAACGAGCGCATGCCGCCGCGCCGGGACTCGCTGCACGCCGACGGGGCGCTGCACCTCCACCCCAACCCCAGCCCTGCCGACAAGAACAACGGCAAGAAGAGCCCCTAACGGCGCCCGGGAGCGGCCACAGCCCACGGATTTTATTTATTTATTGATATTTGGGATTGGGGGGGGGGAGGGGAGGGGGAGAGGGGGGAGGGGGGGGAGCAGTTTTCAGCCGGAGGCACCGCCGCGCTCCCGTCCGCATGTTGGCAGGTGGCAGGTTCTGTCTTTTTTGGTTCTTAATTTATGTTGCATATATATATATATGTATATACACACACACACACACACACACACACATATATATATATATAAAAAATAGCCCCTTTTTTCTTAAGTTGAGAAACCAGTGCAAATGCAGAGCGTGTGGCTGCAGGGCGCTGTGCTGCACGGCCCCCCCCGGCGGTGCAGGTCGGTGGTCCCACTCATGTCAGCCCCCAGCCTGGCACTGCTGGGCCTCCTGCTGCTCTCTGCGTTGACCCCATCCTTCGGCCCCGCTGAATGCAGCCCTGGGATCCCGCAGCGGGGGGGGAGGCAGCAGTCCCATCCCCCACCCCTTCGGACCCCCCCACTCCATCTGCATCTTGCTGGGCTCCTTTAGGATCCCCCCATCCCACCTCCATCTCTTTGGGATCCTTCCCTTTGGGTCCCCCACCCCACACGCATCCTTCTGTGGGTCCTTCATTTTGGATCCCCCCCCCCATCCCATCTCCATCTTTTTGGGTACCTTCGTTTTTTTGGGGTCCTTTGGATCCCCGTCCCACCTGCATCCTTTTGAGGTCCTTCACTTTGGGTGCCCCCATCCCATCTGTATTCTTTTGGGATGCTTCATTTTTGGTTTGGGTCCTTCCCTTTGGATCCCCCCCCATCCCATCTGCATCTTCCTGGGCTCCTTTTGGGTCTGCCCAGCCACCCTCCATCTCTTTGGGGTCCTTCACCTTGGATCCCCCCCATTCCAGCTGTGTTCTTTCAGGGTCCTTCATTTTTTTTTTTTTTTGGGGGGGGGGCCCTTCCCTTTCCCATCTCCATCTTTTTGGGATCATTTGCACCTTTTTGGGACCCCTGGCTTTGGATCCTGCACTCCACATGCATCATCTTTGGGTCCTTTGGCTCCCCCCATCCCGTCTCTTTGGGGTCCTTCACTTTGGGTCCCCCATTCCACGTAGGTCTTTTTGGGGTCCTTCACTTTGGGATACCCCCACTCCATCTTTCTGGGGTCCTTTACTTTTTTGGGGCCCTTCCTTTTGGGATCCCCCCACTCCATCTTTTTGGGGTCCTTCTTTTTTGATTCCCCCCCCCCCCCCATCTGCACCTTTTTGGGATCCTTCGCATCTTTTTCAGGCCCTTCCCTTCATACCCACCCACCCCACCTTCATCTTTTTGGGGCTCTTTTGCTTTTTGGGCCCCTCCCCCATTGCTGCCAGCACAGTTTGGGGCCGCAGTGCTCACAGGGGGTCCGAGTGGGGGTCTGCGTGTGGAGGATCCCGTGGGACACCCCGAGGATTTGGGAAGCTCTGCCCCCCCCTCCAGCCCCATATCTCCCCCCCCCAGGGGGCTGCCCCCCATTTGGGTGTTTGCATGTGATAGCAGAGGTGCATGTGATGGGGAGGGGAGGTGGTGCCAGGCTGGGGGGGTCTCAGTGCAGAGCAGCCCC
The DNA here is from genome assembly GCA_037305975.1 of Chrysolophus pictus. Lineage (NCBI taxonomy): Eukaryota > Metazoa > Chordata > Aves > Galliformes > Phasianidae > Chrysolophus > Chrysolophus pictus. The sequence goes on along the minus strand of CM074597.1, from coordinate 1,377,214 downwards.
CCTCCCCCCCCATAGCCTGGAGCCCGCCTCCTTTGTATCGTATTGTATTGTATTGGATTTTATTTTATTTCTTGCTTTTATTTTATTTTATTTTTTTTTTAGCTCTGTTGAAAGGGAAGAAAAAAAAAAAAAGACAAAAACCAACGGTGAAAATGTTATTTATTGGCAGAAATTATTTAATGTAATTTTTTTTTTTTTTTGTGAACGAGGAATGGATTTGTTAGAGCCGTCTTTGATGTCGATCCGAAGTCATCTTTAAGGAGAGAGAGAGGAGGAAAAAAAAAAGGAAAAAAAAGGAAAAAAAAAAAACAAACAAAACCAAAAAAATCCAAACCAACAAAACAGAATCGCTGCAGTCGCTCGGCTCCGCTGTGGTTCGTTGGGGGGCGCTGGGGGGGGGTCACAGCTGGGCTGTGTGCAGCTGCAGGGGTGGTGGGTTCTCCACGTGCATCTCCTGGTCCTCCGTGCTGCTCCTGCATCCCAGTGCGTCCTCCTCCATCCATCCCCAACCTCCATCCATCGATCTGCTCCATCCATCCCCAACCTCCATCCATCTCCCATCCGTCCCCTCCCTCCATCTCTCAACCCGTTGCGTCCTCCATTCATCCCCATCCTTCATCCCAATTCTTCCATCTTCCATCCATTCCTCCATCTCTCAACCCAATCCTTTCATCCTTCCATCCATCCTCCATCCATCCCCGTCCATCCCCATCCTTCATCCCAGTCCATCCCTCTTCCATCCATCCCTCCATCTCTCAGCCCAATCCTTCCATCCTCCATCCATCCCTCATCCCCCTCCTTCCATCCATCCCCATCCATCCCCATCCTTCATCCCAGTCCTTCCCTCTTCCATCCATCCCTCCCTCTCTCAACCCAATCCATCCATCCTCATCCTTCATCCCAATTCTTCCATCTTCCATCCATCCCTCCATCTCTCAACCCAACCTTTCCATCCTCCATCCATCCCTCACCCCAATCCCATCCATCCCCATCCTTCCCTCAACCCAATCCATCCATCTTCCACCCATCCCTTGTCCCACTCCTTCCATCCCTAACCTCCATCCATTTTCCATCCATCCATCCCCTCCCTCCATCTCTCACCCCACTCCTTCCATCCTCCATCCATCCCTCACCCACCCCACCCATCCCTAACCTCCATCCCTCGTCCCAATCCGTCCACCTTCCATCCTCTGTCCCTCATCCCCACCCCTCCGTTCTCCATCCCTCCCCCCTCCTGTCCCTCCATCCCGTTGTTCTGCCCCCCGTCCATCGTCCATTTCTCAGTTGGACTCGATGGCCTCTGTGGTCTTTTCCAACCTTAATGGTTCTATGATTCCATCCCCACATCTTCATCCATCCCTCCATTTCCATTCCATCACCCGTGTCCATTCCCCTATATCCCCCCCATCCCTTATATCCACCCCATCCCCCATATCCATTCTCTGTATCCATCCCCCAAATCCATCCCCCGTGTCCACCCTCTGTATTCATCCCCTATAACCACTCCCTCCCCACCATCTCATCCCCTACATCCATTTCTCCATCTTCATCCATCCATCCCATCTCCTTCTCATCCCTGATATCGACCCCATCCCATCCCCTATGTCCATCCCGTATATCCATTCTGTTATCCCTGTATCCATCCCATCCCCTATATCCATCCCATTATCCCTATGTCCATCCCATCCCCTATATCCATTCTGTTATCCCTATATCCATCCCCTATATCCATCCCATTATCCCTATATCCATCCCATCCCCTATATCCATCCCGTTATCCCTATATCCATCCCCTATATCCATCCCATCCCCTATATCCATCCCCTATATCCATCCTGTTATCCCTGTATCCATCCCCTATATCCATCCCCTATATCCATCCCGTTATCCCTATATCTATCCCCTGTATCCATCCTGTTATCCCTATGTCCATCCCCTATATCCACCCCCTAAATCCATCCTGTTCCTGTCACCATGTGGCACAGGGGGGGCACAGCCCTGTGGGGTTGTCCCACGTCACCTTTGTCCCCTGTGGTGGCCCCATATCCCCGTTGGTGGCCCCGGGACCCCCTCGTTGGCCCCATATCCCCATTGATGGCACAGTGTCCCCATTTCTGTCCCCATGGCGCTGTGTTGGTGATGAAATCCCACAGCCGGAGCTCACGTGGGATGGAGCCGCTGCGTTTTGGGGCTGTCAGCACTTTTGGGGGACGGCAAAAATGGGAACTGAGCAATGGGGGGGGGGGGGACAGAGCTCAGAGCCCAGCAGGAGCGAGGGGGGATGGGACGGGACAGGAATGGGATGGGACACGAATGGGATGGGACAGGAATGGGATGGGAATGGGGCCGTGGCCTGATGTGGGAGTTGGGAACCCCCTTTCTCCATTCTGACCCCAACCAGCCCCCCCTGAGCCCCCAGCCCAGCAAGGAGAACTCCATTGGGATGGAGGAGGGTGGGACGGGGACAGGATGGGGTTGGGGTTTGGGATGGGATATGGGATATGGGATAGGATGGGATGGGATTTGGGATGGGATGGGACCACGTTGGCCATGGTGCAGCGCTGGAGTTGGGAACCCCCTTTCTTCACTCCGACCCCAACCAACCCCCCGAGCCCCCAGCCCAGCAAGGAGACCCCCATTGTGGGGGGGGGGGTTGGGCTGAGGACGGGACCGCGTTGCCCGCAGCCCAGCGTTGGGGTCGGGGATCGTTTCCCCGCTCTGCCCCAAAGCGGCGGTGCGGGGCGGTGCGGGGCGGTGGGGCCGGGCTGTTCCCGCAGCGTCAGCGTGTGCGGGGCGTGGGCTGAGCTCAGCGCTTGGCTCCGCTCCGGGATCCCGGGCCGGGAATGTCGCTGAGAGCGCGGAGCGGGGCGGCTGCGGAGCGGGGTGGGTGCGGGGCGGGGGGCACCCCAAAAGGTGCGGGGTGTGCGGGAGGTGCGGGCGCTCGGAGCGGGGCGGTCGGGGGATCCCGGGGATGGGGGGGGAGGGGGGTGCGGAGTTTTGGGGCCCCCGGAGCGGGGTTGGGAGCGCGGCCTTTCTGCCGTCCGCTCGGTGCGGGACACGGGATGGGGGGGGGCGGCTGCGGGACCTGGGGGTGCGGGCAGAGCGCGGGACTGTTGGGGAGAAGGGCGGACCGCGCCGTGCGGGGGGGGAACCAACGCCGAGGGTCCCAGCGGGGCGCGACGTGGCGACGTCGGGGGGGGGGACGGGGCGAGCGGGGGCGCGAGGGACCCCCGACCCCAAAGAGCCGCCGCGAAACGGAGCCGCCCGCCGTGCCGCAGGCCGTCGGGTTCGGGGGGGTCCCGTCCCGTGGGTGCCCCCACCCCGCCGTGACTCACGCGCTGCACTCTGCCCGCTCCGCCCCCCCCCCCTCCCCGTGTTTGCTCTGCGGGGCGGGGAGGCGCTTCGTCCCGTTCCGCTCCGGGCGGGGTTTTCCCTTGGGGTGGGGTTTTTTTGGGGGGGCCCAATCCCGAGCGGTCGGTCGCAGAGCGGCGTCCCGGAGCGCTCCCGCTCTTCGTTCCGTTATCGCGGCCCCCCCCCCACCGAACGCAGCCGGGGGGCACCGCACCGCACCGCACCGTGCGGGATGCGGCAACTGCAGGGATGGGCGGCGACCCCTGGGACCCCCCCTGAAGTCGCTCCGGAGCGCCCAGGGCTCCTGCTGGGGGATGTCCAGGGACACCCTGAGACCCCAGTGGGAACGTCTATGGGATTTCCACTGGGGGCACCCATGGGACCCCACTGGGGACAGCCATGAGGGTGTCCAGGAACACTCGTCCCGTTGGGGACCACCTTCAGACCCCCGTTAGGGTGCTCAGGGCCCCCACTGGACCCCACCGGGGATGTCCATGGGACCCCCTCTCCCTCCTCACCCGCAGCCAACACGCAGTACCAGACTTGGCCACCCCGGGACCCCCAGGCGTCCATCAGCACTCTCCCCCCCCCCAGGCCCCATGGAGGGCGCCGTGCCCCCCCCGGGCTGCTCGGCCACGTGGACGGAGGACGGCCGGCGTCGGGAGCGGCGCTGGGTGAAATACGACGGCATCGGGCCGGTGGATGAGACGGGGCTGCCGCTGGCCTCGCGTTCTGTGAGTGAGGGCAATTTGGGGGGGGGCTGCGTCCCTGGACCCCTCCTCACCGCCCCACTGCGCCCCACAGAGCGTGGATCAGCCCCGAGATTGGTACCGCAGGATGTTCCAGCAGATCCACGGCAAGCTGCCGGGTGAGCGCTGCATGGCATTGCCTGGTGCAGTATGGCACTGCATGGCACAATATGGCACAATATGGCACTGCGTGGCACCACTCAGCCCCTTCTCTTCCTTCTGTAGAACCAGAGTGGGACACACCGTGCTGCACTACAGGTGAGCATCCCGCTCTGTGTGGGACCCCAGCAATGCCTGCATCCCATCCCATCCCATCCCATCCCACCCCACCCCACCCCATCCCATCCCAGCCCATCCCCATTCCATCCCCATCCCCATCCCATCCCATCCCATCCCATCCCATCCCATCCCACCCCACCCCACCCCACCCCATCCCCATCCCCATCCCCATCCCCACCCCCATCCCATCCCATCCCATCCCGTCCCGTCCCGTCCCGTCCCATCCCATTGTATCCCATCCCATTGTATCCCATCCCATCCCCATTCCATCCCCACCCCATCCCATCCCATCCCCACCCCACTCCACCCCCCCCCACCCCCCCACCCCCCACTCTCCCCACCCCTCAGTTCTGCAGAGATCTGAACCCCTGGATCCTCCGGCGCTGCCCAACGGCTCGGAGCGGTGAGCTGAGCTCTGGCTGGGTTGGGGGCTCTGTGTGACTCACAGCGGGGGCTCAGAGGCCGCTGCCCCCCAGGACCCCGTGGGGCGACGCCGATGGCACCGCGGAGCCGGGCAGCATCTTTGACTACGAAGCTGACACGGCGCCGGCACAGCGTGGGCAGGTGGGAGCTCACAATGGGGCACCCCACAGAAGTGTGGGATGTGAGCACCACGACCCCAAATCCCCTCTGCAGCCCCCAGGAGCTGCGCCTGCAGTGCAGCCCATCGAGGTACGGCGCCGCCCCACACCACGGTGCCACCCCCAGCGCCCTGTGGGGTGACACCAGGATGTGATGCCCTGTGGGGTGATGCTGGGATGTGCTGCTCTATGGGGTGATGCTGGGATGTGGAGCCCTATGGGGTGATGCTGGGATGTGGAGCTGTATGGGGTGATGATGCGCTCTATGGGGTGATGCTGGGATGTGGAGCCCTATGGGGTGATGCTGGGATGCGCTGCTCTATGGGGTGATGCTGGGATGTGACGCTGTATGGGATGGCTCTGGAATGCGGTGCCTTATGGGGTGACTTTGGGATGTGACGCTCAATGGGGTGAGGCTGGGACTCTGTGCCCTATGGGGTGGCCTTGTGATGCTGTGCCCTATGGGGTGACCCCAATGCGCTGCCCTCCCAGGTGCAGCTGCAGCGGGAATTGGAACAGCTGAGTGCTGAACTGGATGAGGACCTCCGTGCCATGGAGCGGCCGCAGCGGGTAGTGGGGCTGGGGGCAGCGCTATGGGGCGGTGCTATGGGGCGGTGCTATGGGGCGGTGCTATGGGGTGGCCGGGAGGGGTTGAGGGGGGTGGGGAGTATCCAGATGTGCCCGCCCAGATGTGCCCAGATGTGCCCAGCAGTGGGTGGCACATGGGGCGGTTCGGTGCCACCCCAACATGGGATTCCCACCCCGGCTGCCCCACAGTGCCCCACTGCCCGCAGCACCCGCAGCACCCACAGAGCATCGCCGACCCCCACGGCACCGCTGTGAGTACGGCCCCGCGACCCCCACAGCCCCCAAACCCCAAAGAATCACTGACCCCAAACCGCAAAAAAACCCCAAACCCCGAACAACCCCAAACCCTTGGCGCTATGGGGCACCTGGGGCTCTTTAAGGGCAGCAGGAGCGCAGTTACCCACCAAGCAGCCCCCCCGCCCCCGCCCCACACATCCCGCTCTGCCCCACGCTTCCTTCCCTGCACAGCCTGTGCCCCCCACTGCTCAATCCATGGGGCAGTAGTTGTTGGGGGGGCACAGGTGGCACATCGCCCCCCACCATTGTCCCCCCCCCCAGGAGCGCGCTGTCCCCCCATGGGCTGCAGGGCCGCCCCGCTGTCCCCACGGAGCAGGAGGGGCCGGGGGGGTCCACGGAGCAGAGCGGCAGAGGTGAGGCCCCCCCCGAACCCCCCCTGCTGCCACCCCCCCCCCATGGCACCGCTTTGCAGACCCCCCCCACCCGGTGTCCCTTTGCAGAGCCCCCCCCACCCCCCGCCCTCCCCATCGCAGCGGATTTGGGGACCCCCGCAGCGCCCGGCCGCGGTGCAGCCCAGGTGAGGAAATGTCCTCTATGGGGCCGGGGGGGGGGGGAGGAGGCGCCCCACTGCTGCGCCCCCCCAGCGCCGCTCTGTGCCCCACAGATGGCGGCCGCACGCCTCAAGTTTGACTTCCGTGCCGAGTCCCCCAGGTCTGTGCCCGTGCCACCATGGTGGGGGGCTGGGGACATCCAGGGACGTGGGGCGGGGGGCACCTGGGGGTTGGGTTGGGGTGACCTGGTGCTACTCAGGGTGGGGGACGCGTGGGGCTGGGGACACTGAGAACCATATGGAGTTGGGGACACTTGGGGACGTGGGGCTGGGGACACCCAGGACATTGGGTTGGGGACATCTGATGTCACCTGGGATTGGGACCAGCGGGTGCCACGTGGGGTTGGGAACATCTGAGAACAGGGGGGTGGGGACACCTGGGGGCCTTGGGTTGGGGTGATCTGGTGCCATTTGGGACTGGGGACACGTGGGGCTGGGGATACTCAATGCCACGTGGGGCTGGGGACACTTAGGGGCACCTGGGGTTGGAGACATCTGGGATTGGGGACCAGCGGGTGCCACGTGGGGCTGGGGACATCTGAGAACAGGGGGGTGGGGACACCTGGGGATGTTGGGTTGGGGTGACCTGGTGCCTTTCGGGGTTGGGGACACGTGGGGTTGGGGACACTTGGGGACACGTGGGGTTGGTGACACTTGGGGACAGTCGGGCGCTGCGTGCTGTGGCCGCTCAGTGCCCCGTGCTGTCGCTGTCGCAGGGAGCTGCCGCTGCGCAGGGGCGACGTGGTGCTGCTGCACGGCGCAGTGGACGCCAATTGGCTGCGGGGGGAGCATCGCGGCCGCGTGGGCATCTTCCCCCGCTCATACGTGGAGGTGACGCGGGGTCCCACGCGTGTCGGGGGCGCGGGCCCGTGTCGGGGGGGCCGACCTCCTTCTCCCCCTCTCCCCCCCCCCATAGATGCTGCCCCCCGGCGAAGCGCCGCAACGTGGGACCCCAGCGGCACCGCAGGGCCGCGCAACGGCCGCGTTCAGCTTCCGTGGGGAGCTGCCCATAGAGCTCAGCTTCCGCAGGGTGAGCGCGCTGTGGTGTGTTGTGGTGTGTTACGGCGTGTTACGGCGTGTTACGGCGTGTTATGGCGTGTTATGGCATGTTATGGCGTGTTATGGCGTGTTATGGCATGTTACAGCATGTTAAAGCATGTTATGGCGTGTTGTGGTGTGTTGTGGCGTGTTACGGCATGTTATGGCGTGTTAAGGCGTGTTATGGTGTGCTATGGCGTGCTATGGCATGTCATGGTGTGTTGTTGCATGTTATGGTGCATTATGGTGTGTTATGGCATGTTATGGCGTGTTATGGCATGTTACAGCAAGTTGCGGAGTGTTATGGCATGTTATGGCATGTTATGGCATGTTATGGCGTGTTGTTGCATGTGATGGTGCGTTATGGCGTGTTATGGTGCATTATTGAGTGTTATGGTGTGTTATGGCGTGTTATTGCATGTTAGGGTGTGCTAGGGAGTGTTGGGGCCATGACATTGCGTGTTGTGATGTGCTATGGCATGTTGGGGCATGTTATTGCATGTTGGGGCATGACACTGCATGTTGAGGCATGTTATTGCATACTGTAGCATGTTGGGGCGTGTTATTGCATGTTGAAATGTGTTGGGGGCGTGTTGTTGCATGTTCTTACATGTTGGTGCGTGTTGGGGCGTGTTTGTTGTGCCATATTGTGCCATACTATGCCATATTGTGCCATGCTGTGCCATATTATTCCCTGCTGTGCCATGCTGTGCCATATTGTGCCATGCTGTGCTATATTGTGCCATATAGTGCCATACTGTGCCATATTATTCCATGTTGTGCCATGCTGTGCCGTGCTGTGCCATATAGCGCCATATAGTGCCATGCTGTGCCATGCTGTGCCATGCTGTGCCATGCTGTCCCTGCAGGGTGAGCAGCTGTCCCTGCTGCGCCGCGTTGACGCCCATTGGTACGAAGGACAAATTGTGGGCACTGGGCGCCGTGGCATCGCGCCCCGCTGCTACCTGCGTGTGCACCGCGAGCCGGGGGGCGGCCCCACAACCCCACAGCCCCCAACCCCACAGGCGGGCACAAAGCAGGGCTGCGGTGACCCCGCTGTGCGCCCGCCCTCCCCTCGGCGCCAGGATCTCAGCCCCTGCCCGGCCCCACTGCTGCCCCACGCCGCACCCAACCCCTCTGTGGGGCCCCACGAGGAGGTGAGCAGCCCTGAGCCATCTGCCCTACAGGGGCAGCCTCACATCGCCCTATAAATGATGCCCCCATCACCTGTCCCTGTGCTGTAAAGGGGCTGCCCCACATTGCCCTTAGAGGGGCAGCCCCATACCACCCCATAGGAGCAGCCCCTTATCACCCTATAGGAGCAGCCCCATATCCCCCTATAGGGGCTGCCTCATGTCTTCCTATAGGAGCCTCCCCATATTGCCCTTATAGGAGCAGCTCCCTGTCATCCTATAGGAGCAGCCCCATATCTCCCTATAGGGGCTGCCCCATATCTCCCTATAGGGGCTGCCCCATATCTCCCTATAGGAGCAGCCCCATATCGCCCTATAGGGACAGCCCTATATGACCTCTCCCTTCTCCCCACACAGCCCCCATCCGCAGGAGGACCCACCCCACACCCCGAGCCCACCTCCCCCCACGTCGGCTCCGAGATCCGATGGACCCCGTAAGTCTGGGGGGTGCCGACGTCCCGCTGTGGGTCGGGACCCCCCCCCAACTGTGGCTGCTCTGTAGGCACCGCGTGCTCTATGAATACCGACCCCAAAACGGTGACGAGTTGGAACTGAGGGAGGGGGACCGCGTGGATGTGCTGCAGTGCTGTGATGATGGCTGGTTTGTGGGTGTGTGGGGGCAGATATGGGGGGTGGGAGGGGATGGGGTGGGGTGGGGTGGGGTGGGGTGGGATGGGATGGGATGGGATGCAATGGGGTGAGATGGGGATGGGGATGGGGATGGGGATGGGATGGGATGGGATGGGATGGGATGGGATGGGATGGGATGGGATGGGATGGGATGGGATGGGATGCGAGGGGGTGGGGTGGGGTGGGATGGGATGGGATGGGATGGGGATTGGGGTGAGATGGGATGGGATGGGATGGGATGCAATGGGGATGGGATGGGATGGGATGCAATGGGGATGGGATGCAATGGGGTGGGATGGGATGGGATGGGATGGGGATGGTATGCAATGGGGTGGGATGGGATGGGATGGGATGGGGTGGGATGGGATGGGATGCGATGGGGTGGGGTGGGATGGGATGGGATGGGATGGGATGCGATGGGATAGGATGCGATGGGGACGGGTGGGGATGGGGATGGGATTGGGTGGGGTGGGACGGGGTGGGATGGGATGGGGACAATGCAGCCCCACTCACACCGCCCCCAGGAGTGTCCCAGAGGACGCAGAAATTCGGAACGTTCCCCGGGAACTACGTGGCACCGCTGTGACGTCCCTGCTGTCACCCCACACATCTATGGGGCCAAAGTGCCTCCAGCTCCCTCCACCCCTATGGGGCCCCAAGCAGCGGCCGATCCGACCCCTGTGACCTCACTGTGCCCCTTGGCTTCCACGTGCTGCCTTCCTGCCCCACTGCTATGGGGTCCCAATGCTATGGGGTCCCACTGCTATGGGGTCCCAATGCTATGGGGTCCCACTGCTATGGGGTCCCATCACTATGGGGTCCCACAGCCACTTCTGTGTCCCTCATTAAAGTCAGCTTGTGCTGCTGCTCATGTGGGGACGTGTGGGGTGGGGGCAGTTGTGGGGTGCTGTGGGGGGGGTTGGGGAAGCTGCTGTACACTACGGGGCTTTGAGCCCCATCCCCCCCAACCTGTGGGGTTTCTCCTGGGTGGGGAACCCAATTTGTTGGGTTTTAGTGGGTAAAGACCCCCTTACCCCCCAATCTGTGGGGCTTTTACTGAAAAGGAACCCTCCCCCTTCAATTTGTGGGGCTTTTGTGGGTAGGGACCCCCACCCCATCCCAATTTATGGGGTTTTTCCTGCTGGGAGCCCCCGCTCCCCAGTCTTTGGGGTTTTTAGTGGGTCAGACCCCAGTTTGTGGGGTTTTAGTGGGAAGGGATCCCCATCCCCCCAATATGTGGGGTTTTAGTGGGTAGAGACCCCCACCCCCCCCAAGTTTGTGGGTTTTCTGAGTGGGACCCCGTCCCTACCCCCAACTTGTGAGGTTTTCACTGGGAAGGGCCCCCATCCCCCACAACCTGTGGGGTTTTCTGAGTGTGGGCGCAGTCCTCGTGGGCGCCGCATTTCTGGCACTCGTGACCTCAAAGCACCCATTGTCCCTTTGCCATACAATTGTGTGCGTCCCCCCCCCACCCCAAAACCCCTCCCCGCCCCCAAACCCCACAGCTGCCGCCGCCCCATAGCGGCCCTCCTCCCCTCCCACATGCAGATGGGAACCAGTTGGGAACCAGTCGGGAACCAGTCGGGTGACGGGCGCTGTGGGGCCGCAGGGGATGGGATGGGGCGGCTGTAGGGGATGGGGCGGCTGTAGGGGATGGGGCGGCTGTAGGGCGCAGCCGGCGCCGGAGATGTGGGGTGCAAATGGCACCGTCTGGAAGAGGAGGTTCAGCTGCTGTGAGTGGGGGGCGATGGGGGGGGGGAGGGAGGGGGGGTCTCTGCAAAGGGCTGCGATGCTGTGGGGCGGTGAGGGGTGTGGCTGTAGGGCCGCCCCATGGGGGGACACCATGTGGGGGTCCTGAGAGGTGCATCTCTGCCCCACGGGTGGGAGGCGGTGGTTGTGGGGCCACGTGGGGACCCTATAGAACTTGGGGAGCCTAAATGGTGGCACACGGGGACCCAAAATGTGCCACCCGGAGACCCCATATAGAGCCACCCACAGACCTTGTATGGTGGCAGCTGGGACCCCATATAATGTCACCTGGAGGCCCTATATAGAGCCACCCAGGGACCCCATATAGAGCCACCCAGAGACCCTTTATAGAGCCAGCAGGAGACTCTATATGGTGTTGCCTGGGGACCCTATATAATGTCACCTGAGGACCCTATATAGAGCCACCTGGGGACCCCATATGGTGCCACCAGAGACCCTATATACGTCAGCTATGTGGTGGCACCTGGGGACCCTATATAACATCACCTGGGGAGCCATATAATGCCACCCAGAGACCCCTGTATGGTGCACCACAGACCCTATATAGTGTCACCTGGGGACCCCAATGGTGCCACCTGGAGACCCTACATAACGTCACCCAGGGACCTCATCTGGTGGCTCCTGGCGACCCTCTGTGGTGACCCCATATCACGTCACCTGGGTTCCCTATATAGAGCCACCCACGGACCCTATATAGCGTCACGCGGGGCCCTATAGGATGGCACCGGGCCCCACACGACCCCCCCGTCCCGCCCCACAGATGCTCCCCACGAGGCGCAGGGCTGCACGCCGCCCCCCCCCCCGCAGTGTTTACCGACGGCTGCACGACGACCCCCGCCGGAGCCCCGCCCCCACCGCCCCCCCCCCAAAATCCGAATCCGAGGACTCCGCACTGGAGATGGGCGGCACCGAAACCCCACCCCAAACCGCGGGGGGGTCCGGGAGCGGCGTCTGTGGGGACGCGGCCAGGAGACCCCAAAGGGGACGCGGCACCGAGCCCCCCCGGGACCCCCGCAGCCGCATCCGCAGGCAGCGATGGCGCAGCGTTGGTGGTGGGGACCCCAAAGATTGTGGCAGTGGGGGCCCTAAAGCCCACGGCATCGGGATCCCCAAAGAGCGCGGCGTCGGGGTTCCCAAGGATTACGGCGATGGGGGCCCCAAAAACTGTGCCACTGGGGACCCTAAAGACCACGGCATTTGGGTCCCCAAAGAGCGTGGCAGTGGAGACCCCAAAGATTGCGGCAACGGGGCCCCCAAAAACTGTGGCACTGGGTACCCCAAGGAGCATGGCAATGGGGTTCCCAAGGAGCGTGGCACTGGGGTTCCCAAGGAGCGTGGCATTGGGGTCCCCAAAAACTCTGGCATTTGGATCCCCAAGGAGCGCGGCAATGGAGTCCCCAAATACTGCGCCACTGGGGGCCCTAAAGCCCATGGCACGGGGGTCTCCCAGGAGTGTGGCAACGGGGACCCCAAAGAGTATCAGAACGGGGTCCTCGAGGAGCGTGGCAAGAGGGTCCCCAAAGGCTGTGCCACCGGGGTCCCCCAAGAGCGTTGCATTGGGGACCTCAAGGAACGTGGCATAGGGGACCCCAAAGATCACGGCTGCGGGGATCCCAAAAGCTGCGCCATTGGGGTCGTCGCCCCCCCCGGCGCGGTGCCGCCGGCCCAGGGGCTGCGGTACCTGGAGCTGCTCTGCCGGACGCTGGAGCGCCTGGCGCGGCTGCAGGAGGACAACCGGCAGCTCCGGCAGTGGGGCGGGGGGGGCGCCGGATCTCTGCGCGCCCCACTGCGACCCCCGAGCGACGGAGATGCGGATTTGGGGTCGGGCAGAGCGGAGCCGTTCCGGACGCGTTCGTGTTCCGACAGCCACACGGCAGGTGGGTGACGGGGGGGGGCTGCCCCACTGCGGGGGTTTCCATCCCCACTGCGGGGGTTTCCATCCCCACTGCGGGGGTTTCGCCCCATTGCTTGGCTCCGCCCCATTGCTGTGGGTCCGCCCCACTGTCGTCTCCCCCCGCAGCTCACAGCCCCGCACGGCGCAGGGCGCAGTGGGGGCACTCGATCAGCTCCCCCAGCCTGCTGGATCCCACGGACGCCCCCCCGGCACCCCACAAGGTACGCGGGGCGCGCACACACACACTGGGGGCAGCGGGACCCCCCCGCCCCACTGATGGCTGCCTCTCCCCCCAGGACGGCCGCTCGCATTGGGGTCGGGTGAAGGTGCTGCTCACCCGCCTCACCCGGCGCTCGCTGAGGGGTCGCTGACCCACGGCCGCCCCACAGCGCGGCGCCCCACATGGTGCGGGGTCGGGCAGCGCTGCGTCAGACCCACAGTGCATGGCAGCTCAGCCTGACCCCCAACCTCATCCCTGACCCCCAACCTCATCCCTAACCTCGACCCCCCGACCCTGACCTTAGCCCTATTCCTCGACCCCCCAACCCTGACCCCCCAAACCCACCCCTAATCCCCGGAGCCCTCCAACCCCAACCCTGACCTTAACCCTATTCTTCATCCCATAACCCTGACCCCAACCCTGACTCCCCAAAGCCACCCCTAATCCCCAGTCCTAACCCTGACCCCCAAACCTGACCTTAACCCTAATCCTGAGCCCCCCAACCCCAAACCTGACCTTATCCCTATCCCTCACCCCATAACCCTGACCCTGACCCCAACCCTGACCCCCCAACTCTGAGCCTGACCCCCAACCCTACCCCTAACCCCCAGTCCTAACCCTGACCCCCAACCCAGACCTTAACCCTAACCCTGACCCCAACCCAGACCTTAACCCTAATCCTGACCCCCAACCCCAACCCTGACCCCAACCCTGACTATAACCCTCACCCCACAAACCCGACCCCAACCTTGACCCCCCAACCCTACCCCTAACCCCCAGTTCTAACCCTCAACCCCGCAACCCTGACCTTAACCCTAATCCTGACCCCCCCAACCCTGACCCCCAACTGACCTTAACCCTGACCCTAACCGCACGACCTGACCCCAACCCCAAACTCTATCCCTAAGCCCCCCCAACCCTGACCCCAATCCAGCCCTCCAACCCCAACCCCCAACCCTGACCCCAAACCCAACCCCAACCCCCCCCAATAAACACTTTGAAGCCTTTTTTTCCCCCAATTTCTCATCATTTTACACACATTTCCACCCCTTCTGGGTGACCCCCCCGTAAGGCCGCCCCATGGGGGGGTCGCTGATCACAGCGGTGCCCCCTTGCAGTACCGCGCGGTGCCAGCAGGGGGCAGCAGCGGCTCAGCGCCCGCCCCGCCGCTCACTTTAATTAATAGCCCTCATTAATCAACGCCATCTCGGTCAATCAGGTGACGATGCGCACCTGGGGGGGGCGGGGGGGGCGATCCCAGGGACTTTCCGTGAGCTCCGAAGGGACAGCGGGAGTCAGAAGGAGCCCGGGTGGTCGTGGGCGGGGAGGGGGGGGGGGAGGGGGGCGGGCTGCGGCTCTGCAGTGGGGCTGGGGGTCATTGAGTCACTGCCCCCCCCCGTTATTTATTGATGGGGGGGTCAAGGAGGGCAGATATGGGAGCACTGCTTATGGGGGGGGGGGGCACAGATGTACAGGCACTGAGCACAGGGGGAGGCACTTTGGGGGGCAGATACTGTCCATAGGGGGGGGCACATGGGGACAGACATAGGGGCACTGCTTATGGGGGGGGCTCACGACCCACAGTGGGGGAACCCCGCTTTGCCCCCCCCCCCTCCTCCCCCCAAGAGGAACCTCTGCAGGAGGGCAAAGCTGCAGCCCCACATCCACCCCCCATCAGTAGGGGCGCAGCGTGGGTCTGGGGGCGCAGTGTGGGTCTGGGGGCGCAGCGTGGGTCTGGGGGCTCTGTGCTGACCCCCCCCAGCTCTCAGTCGTCAGCCACGATGCTGAGCGCCCGCAGCTCCCCCAGCCTGCCCTCATTCTCGCGCTCCCGCTGCTCATCGCTCAGCGCCGGGCGGCCGATCTGCGCCGTCAGGTCCCCAAAAATGGTCCTCATCTCTGAGTAGAACACAACCTGCGGGGGAACGGCACTGCTGGCCCCATAACAGCACTGTGCTCTATGGGCACTGCTGGCCCCATAACAGCGCTGTGCTCTGTGGGCACTGCTGGCCCCATAACAGCACTGTGCTCTATGGGCACTGCTGGCCCCATAACAGCTCCGTGTTCTGTGGGGCACTGCTGGCCCCATAACAGCACTGTGCTCTGTGGGGCACTGCTGGCCCCATAACAGCTCTGTGCTCTATGGGCACTGCTGGCCCCATAACAGCTCTGTGCTCTGTGGGGCACTGCTGGCCCCATAACAGCTCCGTGCTCTGTGGGGCACTGCTGGCCCCATAACAGCACTGTGCTCTATGGGCACTGCTGGCCCCATAACAGCTCTGTGTTCTGTGGGGCACTGCTGGCCCCATAACAGCACTGTGCTCTATGGGCACTGCTGGCCCCATAACAGCACTGTGCTCTGTGGGCACTGCTGGCCCCATAACAGCTCCGTGCTCTATGGGGCAGCAGGGCAGACAGCACTGCCCTCCACAGTGCCACCCTGTGGGCAGAAGCGGGAGGCTCTAATAACTCACTAATTAACACCGCCAATTAACAGCGGGTTGGCACAGGTGGGGATGGCAGCGGGGCTGGGAGAGAGCTGGAGCTGCTGCCCGGCCCTATAGGGAGACGATACCCCAAAGGATGCTCAGTGGCCCCAAAGATGTGGGGTCGGTCCCAAAGGATGCAGCGCATTGCAGTGGGGAGGTGGGAGGTGGGAAGGGAGGCAGGCTGGGTTTGCTCCCAGAGCAGCACGACCCCAAAGCGAGACCCCAAAACGGCATCTGGCGCTGCCTGGGGACGTGGGATGCGGGGATATCGGGATGTGGGGCTGCAGGATATGGGGCCGTGGGGTTGTGGGTCCCACCTGTGCCCGGAGCAGCGCCTCGAAGCTGGGTTTGAAGTAATCGATGCGGCTGCTGTAGAATTTGGGCATCTCCTCCAGCAGCTGCTTGTTTTTGGCTTCAAAGTCCTCCTTCACCGGGCGCAGCTCCTCCCGGGCCTGGGGGGGGAATGGGGGGCTGGGAATGGAATCGGTGACCCCACAGCACAGCAATGGGACCCCCGGCTGCGGGCACTGCGGGACATGGACAGCAACTGCCCCACAACCCCATATTTGTGTCCCCAACCCCAGATCTGTGCCCCACAACCCCATATTTGTGCCCCACAACCCCATATTTGTGTCCCACAACCCCATATTTGTGTCCCCAACTCCAGATCTGTGCCCCACAACCCCATATTTGTGTCCACAACCCCATATTTGTGTCCACAACCTCATATTTGTGTCCCCAACCCCATATTTGTGTCCACAACCTCATATTTGTGCCGCACAACCCCATATTTGTGTCCCCAACTCCAGATCTGTGCCCCACAACCCCATATTTGTGCCCCACAACCCCAGACCTGTGTCCCCACCCCCATGTTTGTGCCCCCCACCCTCACCATTTCCCCCCATGACCTTCAGCTCTGAGCCCACCCCTGCCTTGAACAGCAGCGTGGGGAGAAATGGAAGCGTCCCCAGGACGGAGTGAGAAGGGCAGCAGGGGGTGGGCTGTGAAACCGCAGCCCGGTTCACGTCTGCCATTTAATCCCAGCGCAATTCCACGGGGGGGGGGGGCGGGGGGGTGGCAGAGGGATGGCACAGAGCTGTGAGCACAGCACGGGGAGGGGGTCTGAAGTGGGGAGGGGGTCTGCAGCGTCAGGAAGCACAGCGAGCCGCTCACAGCTCTGTCACAGGGGAAAATCAGGAAATCCCTCCTGTGCCACCCTGGGGGGCGGCCACACAGCCCCGGCCCCACAGCGAGCCCCCACAGTGACCCCCATAGAGACCCCATAACAGTGACCCCTATAGTGACACCCCCACAGTGACCCCCATAGAGACCCCATAATAGTGACCCCTCATAGTGACACCCCCACAGTGACCCCCATAGAGACCCCATAATAGTGACCCCTATAGTGACCCCCCCACAGTGACCCCCCATAGTGACCCCGTAATAGTGACCTCCCCATAATAACCTCCCCCATAGTGACCCCATAATAATGACCCCTCATAGTGACCCCATAATAGTGAACCCTCATAGTGACACCCCCATAGTGACCTCCCATAATGACCTCCCTCACAGTGACCTCCCCCATAGTGACCCCCCATAATAATGACCCCCCATAGTGATCCCATAATAGTGACCCCTCATAGAGACCCCCCCATAGTGACCTCCCATATTGACCCCATAATAATGACCCCCATAGTGACCTCCCCCATAGTGACCCCCTATAATAATGACCCCCCATAGTGACCTCTCCCATAGTGACCCCCCATAATGACCCCATAAAAATGACCCCCATAGTGACCCCCCATAATGACCCCATAATAATGACCCCCCCATATTGACCCCCCATAATGACCCCATAATAGTGACCCCTCATAGTGACCCCCCCACAGTGACCCCCCATATTGACCCCATAATAATGACCCCCATAATGACCTCTCCCATAGTGACCCCATAATAATGACCCCTCATAGTGACCCCCCCCATAATGACCTCCCATATAGTGACCCTCTCATAGTGACCCCATAATAATGACCCCCCATATTGACCCCCCATAATGACCCCATAATAATGACCCCCCCATAGTGATCTCCCCCACAGTGACCCCCATAATGACCCCATAATAATGACCCCATAATAATGACCCCATAATAACGACCCCCACAGCTGCCCCCACCTGGTGCAGCTTGGCCAGCACCGGCCCGCTCCTCTCCTTCTCCTCGTATTTCTCCACCCTGGACTGCAGCCGCCGGTAATCCTGCAGGCTTTGCTCGCGCCTCTTCACGGCCATGTTGAGGCTGGGGAACACGCTGCTGAACCTGGGGGCGGGGGGGGGGATGCCTCGCACAGCCCTTCTCCCACCCACAGCCCCATCTCCCACCCTACGGCGCAACACAACCCATCTCCCACCCCGCGTTCCCTATATCCACCCCAATCCCCATCTCTCACCCCAGAGCCCCCATCTCCCCTCCCATGGTACAGCCCCATGGCAGCACAGCCCCATTGCACAGCCCTAAAATGTGGTCCCAAAGCAGCACAGCCCCATAGCACAGCCCCATGGCAGCACAGCCCCATTGCACAGCCCTAAAATGTGGTCCCAAAGCAGCACAGCCCCAAAGCACAGCCCCAAAGCACAGCCCCACTGCACAGCCCTAAAATGTGGTCCCAAAGCAGCAGAACCCTATAGCACAGCCCCATAGCACAGCCCCATAGCAGCAGAGCCCCATAGTACAGCTCCATGCAGCACAGCCCTATGGCACAACCCCATGGTGCAACCCAATAAAACAGCCCCATAGCAGCACTACCCCATAGCACAGCCCTAAAATGTGGTCCCAAAGCAGCAGAACCCCATGGCAGCACAGTCCCATGGCAGCACAGCCCCATAGCAGTACCGCCCCATAGCAGTACCGCCCCATAGCACAGCCCCATGGCAGAGCAGCCCTATGGCACAACCCCATGGTGCAACCCAATGGAACGGCCCCATAGCAGCACTACCCCATAGCACAGCCCTAAAATGTGGTCCCAAAGCAGCAGAACCCCATGGCAGCACAGCCCCATGGCAGCACAGTCCCATGGCAGCACAGCCCCATAGCAGTACCGCCCCATAGCACAGCCCCATGGCAGAGCAGCCCTATGGCACAACCCCATGGTGCAATGCAATGGAACGGCCCCATAGCAGCACTACCCCATAGCACAGCCCTAAAATGCCGTCCCAAAGCAGCAGAACCCCATAGCACAGCCCCATAGCAGCACAGCCCCATGGCAGCACAGCCCCATGGCAGCACAGCCCCATAGTACAGCCCCATAGCAGCACAGCCCCATGGCAGCACAGCCCCATAGGAGCACAGCCCCATAGTACAGCCCCATAGCAGCACAGCCCCATGGCAGCACAGCCCCATAGCACAGCCCCATATGAGCACAGCCCCATAGCACAGCCCCATATGAGCACAGCCCCATGGCAGCACAGCCCCATATGAGCACAGCCCCATGACAGCACAGCCCCATATGAGCACAGCCCCATGGCAGCACAGCCCCATATGAGCACAGCCCCATAGCAGCACAGCCCCATATGAGCACAGCCCCATATGAGCACAGCCCCATATGAGCACAGCCCCATAGCCCAGCCCCACGGCCGGAGGACTTTGCACAGGGGGGCAGCGGCAGCGCAGGGCATTATGGCGGCCATAAAGCAGCTTTGGGGAATAAGCTGGGCCGTTCCTTGTCACTTTTTAGGCAGCGCTGCTGAGAGGGGATTAAAGCTTAAGGGGAGCAGGTGAGGGGAGATGGAGGGGATAAGGAAAAGGAAATGAGGGCTGCTGCCAACGGGGGGGCAATGGGGGGACAGGAGATCAGCGCTGGGATGCTCAGTGCTGGGACGTGGTGCGTTTGGAGATGGGGGTCCTGCGGAGCAGAGCTGCTGGCCAGCTGAGGGCACGGAGCCCCGGGGCAGTGCTGGGGGCACAGCTGGGCACGGCCTGCAGAACTGGCGGGGACGTGAAGCACCGCTGCCTCTCCACCTCCACAGAACAGCTGGAAACGGCTCCAGGCAGCAGGGAAATGGGAGAGCTGGGAGAGCAGAGAGCTGGGGGTGAACAGAGCTGGGACTGGAGCGCAAGAGCTGGAACTGGAGACTGGGAGAGCCAAGAGCATCCCCTCCCCACCCCAAATCCACGCTTTCCGCCCCGCGCTGCACCACGCTTCCCACACAGCCCTGACCCTCAGTCCGCGGGCAGCACAGCGCGATCCTCCGCCTGCTGCATCAGCACTAATGATAATTAACAGCTGCTCTGCTCTGCTCTGAAGCAGAGGATGCTGCAGGGCTCGGTGCAGCTGTGGCTGCTTCTGCTCCGAGCACAGCGGGGCAGAGCACTGCAGATGCGATGCGTCCCTGGCCACCACCGCAGCTCTCCGTGCAGCAGCAGCAGCGCAGCATCGCTCCTCACCCACTGCCCAGGGCTGAACCCACGGAGCTGCAGGAAAGGCCTTAACGTCATCGCCTCCTCCTGGATCCCCTCGTGTTGGTGGCCGGAGCTCGATGGTCCTTCAGGTCCCTTCCAAGCCAAGCCACGCTGCGATCCCACGGTTCCACCCCCAGCCCGCTGACAGCCCTCCCTGGAACGAACCCACGGAGCCCGCAGGCACACAAACCCTCCTTCCAATGCCAACAGAACGCTGGAAGCAAACGTTCATGTATGTTTCATGAGGACAATGTAGACAAGCAGCAGCTCCCAGCTCTGCTCTTCCTTTGCTTTTCTTTCTTTCTTTCCCCTTTTTCCTCCCCCCCCCAAGGACTGAGGGCTTCCTGGCAGCAGATGGACACCCACAGCCAGCCAGCGCTGCGTCCCCACGGCAGAACCTCGGTGCCACCGATTTCGCTCCCACGTTTGGGCACAAACAACAACTTTAAGGAAAAACCAAAAAAAACCCAAACCCAACAAAACCCCACGAACCACGGCTCCGTGTCAGCCCTCAGCTCAAATGGTTGCTCTGCAATTTGCAGCACTTACTGTCAGCTCCGACTCGTTGCCTTTCATTTCTGCTCCCTTCTCGTGCATCTCCGCGTTCCCAGGAGCGGCGCAGGGCTGCCAGCCCCTCCCCATGGGGGTCTCACCCACCAGGACCCCCCTGTACCCCCCCGTCCTTCTCTGCAGTTTGTCCCCCACGACCCCCACGTCCTCCTCTGTGAAGCTGCCCCCCAGACCCCCACGTCCTCCTCTGCAGAGGTGTCCCCCAGGACCCCAGACCCTTCTCCATGGGGTTACCCACCAGGGCCCCCAGCTGTCCCTAACGAGCACGGCAGTGACGAAGCTCGCAGTGGCTCACATCACAGTGTCAGTACTTACTTTTTCAAGGGCTCAATCACCGTCTTCTGGATCTGATTCACCTGTTGGCAGCCAAAAGGCTGGTTACGTGGCAGCCTGCCTGCAGCACGCCTGCCCTGGGACGAGCGCCCTTCCACCAAAAATCCCAAGCGCTTGGGTTGGGCCAACGTCCCCGGCACAACCAGAGCCAGGTTATGGGATGCTGGTATGGGAACAGCCCTGGGGTGGTGCCACAACGGCCGGCCCCCCCCCCAACCCCCCGGCCAAACCCGTGCTCACCTTCTCCTGGTTGAAGGAGTCCATCCTCCTCATGGCCGTGTCGAAGGCGGTGACCATCTCCAGGAAGGCAGCATCCTGCTCGCACAGCGGGTTGGACAGCAGGTCTGAAGAGATCTTCACTGCTGACTTGGACATGGCTGAGCGCGGCGGGACGGGGGGCAAGCAGAGGAAACACAGGGACAATGAGGGACAATGAGGGACAATGAGGGACAATGAGGGACAATGAGGGACAATGAGGGGCAATGAGGGACAATGAGGGACACGGCCTGGTGGGCACGGGGGGGGGTTGGGGTTGGATGTGGGGTCTTGGCAGTCTTTTTTCACCTCCGTGGCTCTATGGGCACGGGGGGGTGGGTTGGGTTTGGACTTGGGGGTCTCAGCAGACTTTTGCTACCCTGATGGCTCTTGGGCGCGGTGGGGATGAGCTGGGGTTGGATTTGGGGGTCCTGGTGCTCCTCTCCACCCTTCACGGTTCTCTGGGTCAATAGCAGACATGATGGAGGTTTTAGTGCTCTTTCCCAATCTTTGGGGTGGGCTGGGGTTGGCCTGGGGGTCCCAGCAGTCCTTTGTAACCCTGATGGTTCCCTGGGCACGGTGGGGATGGGTCAGCAGCCAACACGAGGATGGGTTTAGTGCTCCTTTCCAGCCTTCATGGCTCTGTAACGTGACTCAGGGACAGGGAGCCACGTGTCGTGGCAATGGGCGACGGGGACAAACACGGGGACCTCGGCCACCAAGGGGACTCCATGACAGTTTCCCAAAGGACATCCCATGGGGACATCCATCCTTCCGCCCGCGTCACCACGCCGGTTTGATCTGAGCCATGTCTGCACTGCTTCCACACGGCCTCAACACAGCCAGAAATCACAGCAGCCTTCGCAGAACCGCAGCTCTCTTTAAGGAAAATCGATGCAGACGGCTCTTTCACCCCGCCTTTGCTCAGCAGACCATTAAGTGTCACTCTCAGGCTCTCTACAGCTCTTCCACGAGAGAAATCACAGCCCATCACAGCTCCCAGCACCTTTATGAAGGTATCATCTACCTGCAGGGGTTTTGTGCTGCTGGGAGAGCAGCAGAGCAGCGGGCCTGGAGGATGGGGCTTCTCCCTCTCGACATATAATGACTTAATTTATCCATGAGCTGGATAAACGCTTCCCCCCAAGGAGCCGCACTCTTCTGCCCCCCGGAGCCAACTGGAATTTGGGGAACACAGAGCTGAATGCTCCATGGGCTCCTCCTGCCTTCCATCGGAACGTCTGCCTTCCCACCCGTGCCGCTGGCCTTGGGAAGGAGAATGAAACCCCTACAGCACAACTGCTGCAAAGATCAGCAAAATAACTACGGAAGAGAATGGAAAATAAGAATTAAAAGGCCATCGTCGGTGTGTACAAAGGAATAAAGCAAAAAAGCAGCCGTGGCTCTGAACAGATCTGCTCTCTCTCGGCAGCGCTGCTGAGGCAGACTGGGAGGCAGACGTGCAATGGAGCGGCTTTGGGAGGACCCCGACTGCACCAACCCCGATCCACAGCCCCATTACTGGGGGCTTATGATCTCTTAAGATCATAAATCAAGGGGTTGAACACTCAGCTTTAAAGGTTACACGCAATTATAGGAGAGCTCAGAAGCGTGCTGTGATAACACAGCTCCATCCCAGCACGGAGGGTCCGGGCGCTCAAACCTTCACCCCGTGACATCACCCCGAGTGCAGGACCACAGCTGAAGGATTTGTGCCCAGAGAGGCAGAGCTGCTCCTTCTGGGAGGAAATGAGCTGCCCATGGGCCGAGCCTCCCCATAGATGAGTGGGGGGAGCCGGGTTTGCCCTCCTTTCCTTGCAGCCCCCCCTGCTCCGCTTTGCGCCTTTAAATGAGAAATCAGCCTGCGTTTGGCCGGGGCTCATTTGTGACTCTGCCATGGAACAGAACGGAAAAAGAAAGTCCTCCCACAGCTCCTCTGGGGCTTGAAATGCTCCGTGCAAACAACGCCCACCGCATGGGAGGGGAATCCTGAACAAGGAAAATCTTACCCAGGATCCCCAACAGCGCCCTGCGTCCCCTCAAAGGGCAACTCTGCAGCCTGCATGGGGCTCCTCCTGCTTCTGCTTTTGCATCTGCACGGCACAGAATGCTCTCGATGTGCTCCCCGCTCAGTGCTGCTCTTCCCTTCCAGCAGCCCAGGGCACAGGCAGCAAGCGCTGCCCATGGCCACGCAGCAATGCAAGCCTGCATTGAGCTCCCCGGGCTCAGCTCTGCTCACAGCCCACGTGCAGACAGCCCTGCAACCAGAGTGGGCTGAGAGCTGCTTGCTGTGCAGCCCTATCACAGATTCCTGGTGTGACCCTGAGATCTCCCCCCTGTCTCCCCGTGGCCACGTTCACGGTCTGCGTCTCCTGCGCTCACATACCCAAATCTGCGTCCGTGCTTTTCTTCATATCCTTCTGAAGTTTTTTGGTCTGCTCTTCCAATCTGGAAGACGGGAGAAGGAGGCAAAGTCTGAATCTTGGAAAGCAACAAACTGTTTGTGTGCTCAGTGTGCTGCTGAGACAAAAATACCCAGAGAGGCTCTGCAAGCACAGAGCTGCCCGTCCCTGCTGCTCAGATGGCTCTCACTTTGGCGATCCCTTATTCAGTGGACATGTTCCCCTACATCCTGGCCACAACCGGGAACCCCAAGCGCTCCCTTCCCATGGGGGCAAAGCTCAGAGGTGCTGAGCTGCACTGCGACCCTCTGAGATTTGGGGGATTTTGTGCTCAGCCCCAATGGAAGCACGCTGAGCACAGCGGCCCTGCAGGAAGTCCAGGCAGGGGTTATGGGGGCAGAGCGCAGCAAAAGGGCACAGCAGAGCTATGCCACCCCTCCCGACCCCCCCTACGGCCAGTACTCACTGCTGCAGCTTCCCATATTCCCTCTCAAAGTCTCTCTCCACCTGCAGAAAGAAGAGACAGAAATCAGCTGCACCGTGGGGCTGAGGGGCAGCCATTTGTCCGCCCCATAGCAGAGCAGAGCTCAGTCCTCCCTGCAGAACCCACAGCTGCACCCAAAGCAGCTCCATCCGACGCTGCACGCTGCAGCCCCCAGCCCTGCATGCACCCCACCCGCAGCACTGCCAGCTCCCTCCTGTCTGCTATCTGGCAGCGAACCTCCGGTGAGAGGAGATGATATTTTAAGGAGCCTTTCCTTCCACGCTGTCTGTTTTAACACACATTTAAAACATTCATTCCACACCTCGCCGACCGAATAAGCAAATGGATTTCAGTTGACCGGGCCAAGAGTAAATACGTGCGTTGTTGTTGTCATGGGATCAGACCTGGGCTGCTTCGTGCTGTCAGCCTGCCGTGCTATTCAGGGAATGCTGCGTGCTGGGAGCTGCCAGGACCCCAAACCCGCGTGCTGCGCTTGGGATCTCAGACCTGGGCTCAGTGCATGAAACATCCCATATGGACGGCGCCCTCCAGTCTGCACTGCTGCTGGAAGAGCAATGCTCCACCATGGAGCTGAGCAACCTCCCTTCCTCTGATCTGTGTGCTGTGCGCTCCCCCAGCTCCCATCACAGTGCTGGAGATGCTGTGGGGCTGGGATTGTTGGAAACCCCACAGCGCCACGGGCTTAGGGATGCTCAGAGCCTGTAGGGCAATGCTGTGGGGCTGGGAGTACCGGAGACCCCACAGCGCTATGGGGTTTGGCACAGCTCAGGGCTCACAGTGGGGACGCTGTGGGGTCAGGAGCGGTGGGGTTTGGCACAGCCCCAGTGCAGTGCTGCTTCCAGACAGCTGCTGGCACCATCAGCTCCCACCATCCCAGGGATGCACGCGGATGAAAAAGCTCCGCCGAGCTCAGGCTGCCCTTTGCACTGCTAAAAATGGTCACTGGAGAACGGGGATGGAGAGGTGTGGGGGCAGAGGGCCGCCCGCCATGGAGCCATGCAGCTGCCGGAGCCTGGAGGTCAGCGCGGCAGCACATGGGGAGCCATCACCCTCTGTTCCTATGGCTGTTCCGGCTGCAAAAATAACCGCCGAGTATTGCGCTCTATTTATATGTCTGATGTGTGAATTGTTTGGGATGCAAACACAGAAGGGTCGGCTGTGACTCAGAACGGTGTCCTTTGGAGGGCGGTGGGTCCTGGCAGGGAGCTGCAGCACGGGGAGGGTCCTCCAGCACTGCTCTGCGCTCGGCTCCTCCACAAACACCTCCTGCAGAGGTGCTGGCCAAAAAAACAGCGGCCTGGAGAGGTTTGCAGCCCCTTCCCTTCTGCTGTTTGCTTCCTGCCATGCAGGGCGACGAACGCGAGGCAGCGGCGCCCAATGGAAGGGCAGGGAAACTTCTGCACCCCTGGAGAGGAAAAACTCCAACACTGCCCCCAGCGCCCAACACAGGACCACGGAGGTTGGAAAAGACCGCCAAGATCACAGAATCATAGAATCACTAAGGTTGGAAAAGACCCACAGGATCATCCAGTCCAACCATTCACCCATCAAGATGCCCAAGTCCGACCCCAACCTACCCCCATGGTGCCTGTAGAACCACGAAGGTTGCAAGAGATCATCAAGAACCCCAACCCATCCCACCATGCCCACAGAACCACGGAGGTTGGAAAAGTCCACTAAGATCACCAAGTCCAACCCCAACCTACCCCCACCGTGCCCATAGAGCCATCAAGGTTGGAACAGAGCACCAAGATCACCAAGTCCAACCCCAGCCCATCCCCACCATGGCTATAGAGCCACGAAGGTCGGAACAGACCATCAGGTCCGACCCCAATCCGTCCCACTATGCCCACGGCATCATGAAGGTCAAAAAAGACCATCAAGAACCTCATGTCCAACCCCAACCCACTCCACTACGCCCACAGAATCATGGAGGTCAAAAAGAACTGCAAGACCACCAAGTCCAACCCCAACCTACCCCCACCGTGCCATAGAACCACGGAGGTCAAAAAAGACCACCAAGAACCCCAATCCAACCCCAACCCACCCTAACATGCCCATAACCACGTCCCTCAGTGCCACATCCCCACGCTTCTGAACACCTCCAAGGATGGTGACCCCACCACCCATCCCATCCCAACGCCCCGCCGCTGTCTCACAGGGGACAACACGTCCCCTTTCCCTCCCCGTGGCACGAGGTGACCGCGCACACCCAGCTGCCCGCCCTGACTCCGTGCCATATCTGCAGACAGCTGCCCAGACTGCTCTTCTTTTTCACGCCCACAGCAGCAACTGCCTCCCACTCAGCGCTATTCCCGGATGGGGCCCAGAGAGGAGCCGGCCCTGCAGCACCCATGGGTGGGAGGACACGGGGATGGCGAGGAGGATGAGCAGAGAGCAAGCCGAGCACGTTCTGCAAAGCACATTTTGCACAGCATGCCGCTGCCGGTGGCAAACCTCAATGGCCACACGTCGCCAACACCGAGGGCGGAAGGCTGTGGATAGGATTAGCTCGCTAAGAGCAAAGAGGACCAGAAGTACAGGTGAGAAAAGTGCAATGTCCCAAAGGGAAGTTCCCACCACGTCCAAACAGCTCCGCTCCGCCGCTCTCTGCAAACTCAAAAACCAACCCGCTTCCGCAGCGAGCGCTTTGTCTTCGAGGCATCCGTGCTGCTTAATGCAGGATGGCTGCTTTTTAATAAACCCACATCAAGGAGGCCGAGTTCTTGTAAGAAAATGGTGCTCTCCTTTCTCAGCCACTTATTTCTGTTTGCCAACACCGTTCCCTCCGCCGCCAGCAGCCCTGGTGCTCGCAGGGCAGCATCGCCATCGCCGCCGCACCGCAGTGAAACCAAAGGCAGCACTACAAAGAGATGGAAATAAGGGACCGTGCTGGAGCTCCTCGCTCCCCCGAGGTGAATTTCCTTTCCTCGAGGAGGACGCGCTGATTTCTACACGTTCCAACGGGCTGAGCCTTCTCACGGGTGTTGGGAAAAAGCAGGAAGGAAACACTTCCTCCTCTCCAAGAAGCAGAGCCGCGTAATTAGGTCAAACTCTGCCGTATGGTGGAACTCCACTGAGACCAGCTGTGCCACCGACCAAGGGGTGGTCAAGGGAGAATCACAGACGTTATGGTCAGGAGGGTCCTCCAAGATCACCAAATCAGCCATCAGCCCATCCCCACCGCACCCAAAGAACCATCGGGTCGGAAAGGACATCCCAGGCGACGGATCGGATGGTTGGCACCCATGGAGGTGCTATGGGTGGATGCTCACGCAGCCCACGGGGCCCTGAGCCACGGCGATGAGCAGCACGCAGTTTGGGACTGCATGGGGTTCTCACCCAGCAGCTGGAGGAGCTGTGCAGTGCTTCCAGGATGGGCACCAAGGAGCACCTCCAGACCACACCGCGTCCCATTGCAGAGCGTGAAAATGGGTGAAATGATTTAATTCACCCCCCCTGATTTCACCCCACAACTTCTGCGACATTTCCTCCGTCGTTACTTCGAGATTTCCAGCTCTGCTGGAGCCCAGTGGAAACAGCGGGACGGACAGCTGCATGGAATCCTGCTGTTCTGTCCGACCCCGGGGAGCACAGGGCTGCCGGGATGAGTCAATGAGCCCCTGGCCCTGCCAAGCTGACTCACCCAGGTTAGCAGAGCAGCACAGCTCCCCGTGAGCCAGAGCAGGGCAAGGGAGAGGAGGCTGGAAGCCGGGGGTACGGAGGGGCCGCGCTCCCATTCCCCATCCCAACAGGTGAGAGCCAGCTGGCTGCTATGCGCAGCTCCGAGCCCCACGGGGACACGTGTCACCTCCTTCCCATCTCGGATAACCCCAGGCCTGGCAAGGAGCACTGCACGGCCTCGAGGGGACGCAGGTGAACTCCACTGAGCGCTGGAGCTGAGGATAAGCACAGCTCTGGTTCCTGCATAACCTCTGCTCAGCCCTGGGGGAGCATCTCTGCCATAAGAGGCTTCATCTGCGTATGGGGTTTGAGCAGGAAGCGTTCAGCGCGGATGGGATTCTAACAGGGTTAAGTCCCATCAGTGGGCATTAGTTCCAAGGGCTGCAGCCCCCCCGGCACGGAGCGCTCCCAGCCGGCACCAGCTGCTCCTGGCAGGGGAGAGGAGGGGAGAGATTACACTGTCTGCAATAGGATTTGCCCAGGTTAAGGTGCAAACAAAGCGGCGGCCGTCTGGGGGGTGGGAGATCACCCCGGCTGACCGGGCAGCGCTCTGTGCTGGGGTTCCCTTCCCGCAGGGCTGACACATTGCCCTCCTTCAAAGGCTGAGAAGCGAGTGGGCACGGGGAGCTGTGACTAATCCCCCGTGCAGCCTCAGCGCATCGCCTCACAACTGCAACCGGCCCAGATCTGACACCAAGCCCAGCACAGAAAAAAATAATAACAACATGAGAACAGAAAAAAGGCGCTCTGGTGAGCTCAGCCTCCTGGCACAGCACCGCACTCCGGTTACAAACCACGCGGCGAGCCAGAGCAGTGCAGCTCGAACAAATGCCTTTCCTTTTTCACCTCCCCAGTGCCCAGAGGTTGGCAGCCAACTGACACAACTTTGCTTCTTTAGGGAAGGAAGGACGGATGGGGACAGGCCTGGAAACAGCACTGCAGAACGAAGCTCTGCTGCGGGATGCTCAGAGCTGTCCCATGTAATGCACACGTGTGTGTGTGTGTTTGTGTGCAGGAGCAGTGCGTGCCGGCTGGCTCTACACCCACCCCCACCTCTCCCATGGGTTTGTGCAGAGCATGGGACCTGCTGCACTGCCCCAGCCCAGCCCCCAGCAGGAGAGGGCAAAACCAGCAGGAAAAAAAGCAAAATTGACCCGAATGTGGGGCTGGGTGGGATGGAGACAGCCACGGACAGCCATGGCTCTCAGGGCAGCAGTTCTGGCAGCCGGCACTGGGAAGAACAGGAGGCAAATCTCCGGGTCCTGGGGGCGGTGGGGGCTGCTGGAAAGCAGACATAAATGGGAGTGAACTGCCGTGGCCCTTTGGTCCATCCCAGCGTTGCAGTGCCGCCCACCTGTTGGCCAGGAGCTGGGAGATGCAAGAATGCCACGGAGGGACATGATGGGGCCTTTCCATCCCTGCTGCCCACCGTGGATTCTGCGCTGGCAGTTTGGAGCCAGCTGCCAAGCATTCACTCTGGAGAAGGAACACGGGCTGGTGCTCGGGGTGAGGCGTGCAGGACGAAGGCAAGGAGCATCTGCAGGAGAAGGGGAAGCACCGCAGGCAGCTGCACGCGGCAGCAGCGGGGATGGGAGCCACGGGAAGACAAAATGCTTCTTTAATTTGCTTCTAAAGCAAATGCTGCACAGCACAAATTAATTCACGCCCGAGCACTGAGCATCTCAGCTTATGAGCCTTTCTTTGGAAACAGTTATATTCAGCGATCTGAACCACTCCTCCTCCTCCATCTGCTCAGCGAGGATGAACAAACAAGCCACCGCCGAGCGAGGGAAGGAAGGAAGGAGGGAAGGAAGGAAGGAAGGAAGGAAGGAAGGCAGGCCACATCTCTGTCTCCAAGAAGAGCCATCCCAGCCCCTTCCCAGGCAGCAGCCGGGCCCGGAGCAGCGCTCCTCCAGCACAGGGCTCCCATGGCAGGAGGAACGGAGCGCTGCAGGGCTGCAGGTCCCGCTCGCTCCCCGCCGCCTCCTCGTGAAGTGGGGCGAGCCAAAGTGCCGCCCTGACTCACAGCCACATGATCAGAGGCTGCGGCTAAAAACGGGGAATTGCTTTACTCACTGTCTTGGGTACAATCTGTTTCTTGGGCTGCCCGATCTTGAACGGGATCCTGGGAAAGAGAGAAGGGAGAGGGGAGGAAAACTGTGAGCAAGAGGCGATGCAGCAGAAGCCTGCATCCATGGGGGGAGCGGGGTGTGGACGTGGGGGGTGGATGTGGGGTGGGGACCCCCAGCACAGCGTGGCACCCCACTGAGACCCCCAGCCCCCCCAAGGCTGCACTGTGCTCTCCTGCCACAGGAATAAAGGCACTGGGTGCTGCAAAACCCACAGCTGCAGAGCGCGCTCTGTTTCAACACCAAGAGCAAAGGCTGTAAATATTCAGAAAGAGGGCATTAAAAGGAGCAACGATGCGAGCTGCCTCACCTGCCAGCACCACAGCCCTCAGATCCCTGCTGAAATCTGGGTTACCTACATGGTTCCCACAGTGTGAGTTAGCTCAGAGGTGAGGAGCACTCCCAGGAATCACCCAGCACGGCAGGGCAGCCCTGTCAGGTCCTTACAGACAGGCGGCCACCCTGAGAACAACTGGGTTTTTATTCTACTGATAAGCAAAAAGAGACGCAGGGACACAACCGCTGCCCTCGGGGCGTTTAACTGAGCCGTGGAGGCGATGCTCCATTCGAACACCTCATCCAGCATCTCCCAGCACAGCGACAAAGGAAGGTCAGCACCTCACAGCCCACCAGCATCGCACTCAGTGCCGTGCTGGATTCCATGAGAGCCGCCCCAATTCTCACCCTGTACCCAAATCCAGGGCTGCTCCCATGGCCCCAGGCTCCCCTTCGTGCAGGAAGGAGCTGCATTGGGAGCTCAACCCAGCCCACCAACCCCAGCCCTCCCCACCTCCATCCAGCCGAGCTCTGGCACCGTTTCCAAACCAACGGTGTAATTAAGCCGCCGGTAACGAAGCCGGGGCGCCGACCTGAGTCACCGCGATAAGTGCACGCTTTGGGCACAGCTTCCTGTTTATCGTCCTCCCCTCCGACCGATGGCATTTTGGGCTGTTAACCCTTTCCAGCCGCCGTGAATCACCCCTCCTTTATAAACAAACCCTCTGCTGGTGTGTAATTAGCGCTCGGTGCCCGGCCGCGCGGTGCCTTACAGGAAACGAGCGCCAAAAATGAGAGAAAAAACACGGATTTTTCTCAATGTTTTCCTGGCGTGGGGTCAAATACAAACCCAGCCGAGGTGCCCCTGCTGCCCTACGGCACACGCTGCGCTTTGGGAAGGGCAGCACCAACCCAGGCAGGATGGGGCCACGGTGAGCTGCGGGTGGGCAAAAGGCGGCACAGCACAACTGGGGAGAAAAAGGCACAGCTGAGGCAAAAAGTGCTCTGTAAGCAGGGGGGAGAGAGACGTCGTGATGTGGGGCTGGAGACCCCCCACACCCAACTCTGCAGGGCTGCGTCCAGGGGACAGCGCAATTAAATGGCAATTAATGCATTTAAGCAGTAAGAGAGGGAGCTCCGGCCCAGCTGCAGCCACGTGGGGAGGAGGAGGAGGATGAAGGCAGTGCCATAAGAGGGATGGGGGTCCCTCCGCTCTGTGCTGGGGGGCTCACAAACCCTCCCTGCTCTCCTCCAGAACAAAAGAAAGGCAGCAGAGCTCCACGAACACAGAACAGTAAATACCTCTATCAGCATCGTGATGCCACTTGGCTAATTATCTGTCTGGGTACAACCTGCAGCACACAACCCTGCGCAAAGCCACGTCTATTTGCTCTGCTGTTTTTTTTTGGGTGGCTGTTGTTGTTGTTCTGTGACAATTGGAGACAATCTTCCCGGTTGTTGCCAACTCTTTTTGCTTTCTGAATACGGATCTGCAGAAAGAAAAGCAAAAGAAGGGAACCAAAGTAGAAAGGAACGGCAGCGCGGGGAGCGGAGCATCACAGGATGGGGGGCACAGGGACAGCACAGCCCCACGCAGCCCATGTGGAGGGGGGTTGGGGTGAGAGGAGTCACCTGAAGAGGGCAAAGCAGAACTGGTGCTTTTTTTTTTCTTTTCCCCTCTTTCTTTTTGTTTGCTTTCTCGTTTTTGCTGAGCCACAGAGCGCCAGGGCTGTTGTTTGGGGTGTGAAATGCTTTGAAACCGCGTTCCTGAAGAGCGCGCTGAGTCAGCCCAGCACTGCGGGCTGCTATGGGGTCGGGGGGCTGCTATGGGGTCGGGGGGCTGCTATGGGGTCGGGGGGCTGCTATGGGGTCGGGGGGCTGCGTGGAGGGCAGAGCTCTGAGCAGGGTGCGAAGGGCTGAAAGCGGGGAAAGAAGTGTGGGTGGAGAGAACCCTGCGAGCTTCTGCTGAGGGATGAGCAGCAACCCCAGGGAGGGGAAGGTGGGAGAAGCTGCGCTTCGTTCTCTCTGAAGTTTCCCCAGCAATGCCATATATTTACTCGGCTTCTCCACGCGCACACCCGGGGCTGCGCACCAAAGGATCTCAGTTCCCCCCCCGGGATGCAACAGGGAGCTGCAAATAAACCTCGTGGGCAGAGGGGTACAGCTCAGCGGGGTCTGTGGGGAAATGGGGATGGAATGGAGCTCCCACTCTGCTGCGTCCCCCGGGAACGTGGGCGCAGAGGGACCGCAGCGTCAGCCATTGCAATCCATTTTGGGGGGCAATGCTCCCTTTGCCACCGTGGCAGCCTGAAGATGGGCTCTGGCATCACCTCCATCCCACGGCGCATCCTATGGGCTCCATGGTGGGGTCGGCTCCCCAGGCAAAGCTCAGCCCCCCAAACGGTGCTCCTACAGAACCCTGCGGTGCCCCCAGGAGCACAGGGCAGCACCCCTGGGTTGTCACCGTGCCCACAGCACAGCGAGCTTTGGCCAAGGAGGACAGGGAGCAGGAAGAGCTCACAGCCACCCCATCACGCAGCACTCTACAGACACCAATGCAGCACTCTGTGCTGCCCAAGCCCCCTCCAAAGCCCACGAGGAGCCCTAAAGCTGAAGCACACAGCACTGGGTGCCCTCAGAGCGGGGAATTCCAGCCCCGTGCAGGTGACAAAGCCACCACCACCACCGGGATCCATCGCTCCATCCCTCTGGGTGCACTGCTGTACTACACCGTGTCCATGGCAACCGCATGCACCATCCCACCCCGCTCCCCCCCACCCCCCTCCTCACAGCTCAACTCATAGCAACGGCTCCAAACACAGCACTGAAATGCAAAAAGGGGAAAAAATGATTCCAACGCATCGCAAAAAAGCTCCTGCTGGAGCAGCTCCGTGCCGGGCGCAGGCCTGGTTCCCCACAGTGTGGGAGGGAACGGGGTGGGGAGAGGCAAGGAGGGGGTCAGAGGGGCCGGGACCCCCCCAGCACGCGCTGCTGGCTGCATTACGGCCTCATCCCCGCAAACAGATGGGGGACGGACGGCCCTGCAGCACGGGGAAACACAAAGGTGTGAGAGAGGGGCTGGCGTGGGTCGGTGCTGGCTGAGCTCAGCACTGCTGTCCACGTGCAGCCCCTGCGCAGCGCTGCTCCGCTCCCTGCTTTGAGCAAATCCAAACCCATGTCAGAATCCGCTCTCCCACCCATTCCGAGATGAGCATGAAAAAAAAATAATGATGTTTTACTCACCCATCAAAAGAAAATTACTCACGCCAGGCGCGTGGGTGAGCAGAATTCTGCAAGGCTGTTTTAGGCCCTGACTATGCTACAAAAATATCCATTTTAAGCATGGTTGTGAAACGCGGTTGTGGCTCAACTCTAACGCTGCTTTTTTGCTACCTGCACAAAGGAGATGGAAAAAATAATAATTAAGAAATCCCCACCGCGGCGCTTCCGCTCAGCGCCGGCATCTGTTGGCTTCATCCCATCTGATGTCACAGAGCTGCGAAGGCTGGAAAAGACCACTGAGATCATCGGGTCCAACCATCAACCTACCATCACCACAAAAACCCGAAATTCCATCCAGCCTCCGGCTTCGATGGGAGCTGGGGTGGAGGGGAGCGTTGGATGGACCATGGGTGGACCACGAGCCATTGGCTACTGACCACGGAGGGACCGTGAGCCATTGGCTACTGACCACGGAGGGACCATGAGCCATTGGCTACTGACCACGGAGGGACCATGAGCCATTGGCTACTGACCACGGAGGGACCGTGAGCCACAGACCAAGGCCCACTGACCATTGGGTGACCATGAGCCTTGACCATGGAAGTACAGCGAGCCACCGACCAAGGCCCATTGGCCATGGATGGACCACGAGCCATTGACCAAGGTCCATTGATTATGGAAGGACCACGAGCCACTGATCTCATGGGAACCATGAGTCAGTGACCATGGAGTGACCACGAACCACTGACCAAGGCCCACAGACCACGGTGTGACCACGAGCCATTGACCACTGACCACAGAAGGCCCAAGGTTTGGGCTCCACATCCACATCCATTGAGGGCACAGCAGCCACCCAGCGTGGCCACGGCACAACCCCAGCACACACAGCACAAAACCAACAGCTCTGAGCTGCCATTATGCTCCCACCACCCCACACAGCTCCCTGGTGCTCCCCGCCATAAACCCCCAACCCGCTGCCCTCCCCGGGACAGTTGGCTCAACTCCACCCGGCCCATCCTCCCCTCCACCCCAAACTATTTGGGAGAGCACGCTCACATCTCTATGGCTTCCAGACCTGAGAACGAAGTCCTGCACACCCACACAGCCCCACTCCTTTCCCACATGGACCCCACACCCTCAGTGCGCGCGGAGCCCCCCACCCCCCAGCTCGGCACTCAGCAGCTGAGCCAGGTCAGGCTTTGTCCCAGCACAGCACAGCGAGCAGACACGTGCTTTGTGCTGCCTCACCATCAACATTTGCTTCGCATGTTTTTTCTCCCAGTAAACAGCAGCTGTTGCAGCGGTGCCGCCGCGCTCGCATCTCGAGCTGTCACACCGCTCCAAGCCCCTTCCCATCCCCACATCGGGAGCCAAAAGAGGAGGAATTCGGGAGTCTGTTGATGAGCTGCAAAGCATTTGGTCTTATGTGGTTCCAAGAACCTTAAAAAACCCTTCAGATTGCCACAAACGAGACGCTCGCTGCGACGGAAGGCGACGATGCGGTGAAAGCCACGATTTCAATTCTCAGCAGCTCAGCTCCTTCCAGGGGGACCTGCGGGGAGCACGGGGGGGTGGCACGGCTCTGAGGGCACCAACAGCCGCAGCCTGAGCCCTGCAGCCCCGCACACCTAAAGGAAGCCATCGAGCTTTAGAAAATCTCACAGCTGGCCGTGCAGGCTGCCTCAAAAACAGGCTGACTCCTGCTCTAACAGAGCGCAGCCCATAAAGGCAGCACTGCTGAGCTGCTCAGTGCGGGAGTCGGGGCTTTAATCCACCTGCAGACAGCCTCGCAGCTCCCTGCAGCAATGCCTGCCCTCTGTGCAGGGGAAGGATGCCTCTCCCAGCTGCGGAGCAGAGGATGCAACGTGCCGCGTTCCGTCCTGTTTGGACAGAAGGAGGGAAAGCAAAGGGTTAAGAAGGCACCACATCAGGGCCAGATTCTATCCTGCAAAAGGGAGCCGTGAGTCAGGGTGATGCACGGAAGGAAGCGGAGATCTCTCATCGCATCACACGTGAGGTTGAGCTGAGGACACAGCTCCTGCCCCACAGATGACCCCAAAGGGCGCAATGAGCGGGGCCGGGACGCCCCTCATTGGGGTGAGGCAGAAACACAAAGCAAACAGACCCCGCTCCCAATGGGGGAACAGAGCTCACCCTCTGCACAGGGCGCCCACGCCGGGTGCTTTTCCCCTCTGACGTCCACAGCACAGCAGGCAGAGCCGGGGTGCAGCATCTGCTGCGTCATCGAACCCCACAGCCAGCCACAGCCCGGCCCCACATCAATGGGGCGATTCATCGGGGCGGGCGGCTGCGCTCGGAGCTGCAGGAATCAGCGAGGCTGAGGGCCAACCATTGAGGCTGCACTGAGGGCGATTGTGTCGCTCACACACAGCTGAACCCTGCAGGGCCCAAGTCGCCATGCTGACGCGTGAGCTGCAACGCGCTCAACGACTGACGTGGGGTTTGGTGTTAAAAAAGAACGGGGCATCTCAGCTTCCCAGCGAGCCACAAACCCCTCCTTCACACAACGGCCTTTTATTCCTCAGCAGCGAAAGCAAAAGACATCTTTCTGCACAGGGCACGTGCATCGCACACCGGCCAGCACGCGCCACAGAGCGGCTCCATGCTGCAGCGTAAGGCACGCTGCACGGCTGCCAGCAAGACGTTTGGGCTCCCCTGCAGCCCCGTGGCAGCCAGCAGCGGGCAGGGGGGGCACGCAGCAATGCTGAGCTTTGCTGGCAAACCCAGCCAACGGCGCAGTGCTGGGATAGACCAGAAGGAGCCAACCTAAAGCTAAGTGTCACCTGAAGGGTGAATTAATAGGGGCCGGGTGAGCATCGACCTGAGCCCACCTTACATGTATGGAAATCCCGGCCTTATTGCCACGGAGCAGCCCCACATCGCTGCTGTGTGCTGTAGGGTCACACGGGGAGGATTTGGGGCCTCCACACACCGTGCTGCAGCTGTGTGCCCCACACGGTACCGACCTGCCAACCCTACACAGCACACAGCCACCAACCCTACAAGGTCAGTACCGACCTGCCCACATTATGGGGTCTATAACTGCCCACCCTACAAGGCCTGCCCCCCCGTAAGACCTACAGCTGTTCACCCCATATGGTCTATAGGTGCCCACTCCACATATCACACACCTGCAGACCCTGTCAGGCCTACCCTGCCCACCCCAGAAACCACACACACCTGCCCACCCCACCCCACTCCCTAAGGTCTGTACCCACCCACCCCATACATCACACAGCTTCTGACCCCGTATGGCCTTACCCCTGCCCACCCCACACATCCCACCCCCCTGCACTCCCTACACAGTCTGTACCAGCCCACCCCACACCCTCTCAGCCCCCATAAGGTCAATGCCTGCACACACCTCCCCATACAGCCCACACCCTCCCCAGACACTCCACACCCCCATACCCCACACCCAGCCCCCCATACACCACCACCCCCATACACCACAGCCCCCCCATACACCCCTCATACACCCCCTCCCCCCATATTCCCCACACCCCCCCTCATACACCCCCTATAAACCTCACAAACCCCAATAAACTCCCCACCCAGCTCCCCATACCCCACACCCCCCATACACCCCTCATACATCCCCCAATCCCCCCATACCCCCCACACACCCCATACCCTCCCCCCTCCCCATACACTCCCCCCAATACCCCATACACCTCCCTTATACCCCATTCCCTTGTACACACCCCACCCCCCCCACCCCCCCCATGCCCCCCAATACGCCCCCCATACCCCCTCATATACCCCACACTCTCCCCATACCCCACACACCCCCCCATACCCCACACATCCCCCATATCCCCCCATACACCCCATGCCCCCCCTATACCCCCCATACACCCCATACCCCACACACCCCCCCCCACAGCCCTCCCATACACCCCACATCCCCCATATCCCACACACCCCCCCAAACACCCCACACACTCCCCCACACCCCATACCCCCTAATACACCCCACACCCCCCCCACACCCCATGCCCCCCCCATACCCCACACCCCCCCCACGCCCCCCACCCGCCCAGCGCAGGCCGCAGCAGCAGCGCAGGCCGCTTTCGAAGCCCCCTCCCCGCCCCAGCGCGGCCCGGCTCCCGCTGCGGAGCCCCATGCTCCCGTTCCGGCCGCCCTCCCGGCTCAGCCCCGCCCGCAGCTGCGGACCGACCCGCACGACGCCCGCCCGCCCCGCCGCCCTCACCAGCTCATGGTGCCCGCCGCCCCGCGCCGCTCCCGGAAGTGCTGCCGCCAGGCCCCGCCCCTTCCGGCCCATCCGTGACGTCACGGCCGGGAGCGAGGGGTGTTAACCCTCGGCGTGCCGGGCTGGAGCGTGGCTGGCTGACGTCACGGGCGTGGCGTCACGGGGCGGTTTGGGAGCCTCAGACACGGGCTGTGAGCTCCTAAACGATGCTCTGGTGGGTGCCTGAATGCCCTCCTGGTCGTGCCCTGATGGATCCTAATTGAACTCCTAAAGTGCTATCCTGATGGGAGCCAAAGCCTCATCCTGGTCATGGCGTGATGGGTGCCCTGGTGTGCCCCCAAATCGCACCTGATGAGCTCCCAGATCCCATCCAATGTGCCCCCAAATCCCATCCAGTGAGCCCCAAAATCCCATCCAATGTGACCCCAAATCCCACCCAATGTGTCCCCAAATCCCATCGAATGAGCCCCCAAATCCCATCCAATATGGCCCCAGATCCCATCCCAATGAAATCCCAAATCCTGTTCCAACTGGCTCCCATATCCCATCCAACAGACTCCCATATCCCATCCCAACAGACTCCCATATCCCATCCAACAGACTCCCATATCCCATCCAACAGACTGCCAAATCCCATCCCAATGAGCTCCCAAACCCTCGCTGGGCTCCTGAAGCCCATCCTGATGTGATCCCAGACCCCATCCCAGTGGGCTCCCAAATTATGATGGCGCCCTGAGCACCCTTGCGAACTCTGCCCTAAATGTGGTGCTCCCTCCCATCTGCTTGGGGTGAGCCCACACTGCGCACCCCCCTCCAGCAGCCAAAACTTCTTGGGGACGGACAAACAGACAGCGGACAGAGGGACACAACGCCGCGTTCCTGTAGGAAAGTGGCTTAGGGCTGGGAATGGGGACACACGGGATCACCAAATCCCAAATCCTATACGTGGGGATGGGGATGGCCCTGTCCCACTGCACCCCAATGCATCCCAGTACATCCCAGTGCGTCCCAGTGCATCCCAGTGCATCCCAGTGCGTCCCAGTGCATCCCAGTGCACCCCAGCCCTTGGGCATGGGCTGGGGCCCCTGATCCCCATAGAAAAGCAGCGCTGCGCCGGTCCGGCGACTCCGCACCTCAAAATAAGGAGAGGGGAAAAAGCAAGTGGGAGGAAATTATAGTTTGGGAGTTATTTTCAGAGAGGAAACTGCAAAAAAAAAAAAAAAAAATCCTCCGTTTTGATACAAAACACGGGAAATTCGGGAAAAGAACTTCCAACGGGTTCAGAGAGGGGGGAGGAATAATTACCAAAAAAAAAAAATATACCCCAAATCCGCATTTAAAATGGCAAACATCTCTGTAAAGAAAGTGACGTGAGTGTGTCGGGGCCATAAACAGAGCTGGTGCTCCGGGCTGGGGGGAGGAGGAGGAGGAGGAGGGAGGAAGGATGCTCAGGGCCGATGGAGGGGTTGGGAGCACAGGGAGAGGGGAGAGCGGCGGGTTTTGGGGAGAAAAAGTGTGGAATTGGGGAGGGGATGGAATGGGATGGAGCGTTGGGTTTGGGGAGAAAAACCATGAAACTGGGGAAGGGTTGGAGATGGATGGAGCTTTGGGTTTCTAAAAGGGATGGAGCTCTGGGTTTCCAAAACGGATGGGGCTTTGGGTTTTGGGGAGAAAAAGTATGAAATGGGGGAAGGGATGGCAAGGATGGAGCACTGGGTTTCCCAGATGGATGAAGCATTGAGTTTTGGGGAGAAAAAACATGAAACTGGGGGAGCGTTGGTGGGGACGTCGCAACAGACACGGAGTCAGCGCCACGTGCCGCCGCGTGGGGATGGTGGGTTAGGAGTGGTGCCAGGGGTGGCTTTATTAATTAGCAGCGTGGCGGCGCAGGTAAACAGCGCGTTAATTACCGTCACAGCTGATGCTGCTAAATTGGGAAGGTGTTACACACACCGGTGAGGACATGGGATTAGGGCTGAGGGATCGAGGGAGGTGAGCGCAGGGAGGGGGTTGTGCCAAGGCTGTGGGGAGAGGGGGCCTGGAATGGGGGGGGGGGGACATCGGGGTACAGAGCATCGTTGGGTCGCTGGGTTGGAAGGGAATCTGTGGGGACAGCTGGGCCAAATGCCCCGCAATGAATGGGGACAGGGATTGGGAAGGGTGATGCTGTCATGGGGAGGTGACAACGGGGAGACGGCCCCGCTGAGAGCGATGGCCCCGTGGGGAGGGATGGCTGTGGGGTGATGGCACCGTGGAGAATGACAGCCCCATGGAGGGTGGTGGCTTTGGGGTGAGGTCCCCACGGAGGGTGACAGCCTCGTGGAGGGTGATGGCACTGGATGTCACCACGGAGGGCGATGGCACTGAGTGATGTCCCTATGGAAGGTGGTGGTGGTGGAGTGATGACCCCATAGAGGCTGGCAGCCCCTCGGAGGGTGGTGGCACTGGAGTGACAGTCCCACGGAAAGTGACAGCCTTGTGGAGAGCGACGGCGGTGGGGTGTTGGCCCCATGGAGGGTGGTGGCGTTGGGGTGATGTCCCTACAAAGGGTGACAGAGTCGTGGCTGGGCCAGTGACCCCAGTGGGACCCCGGGATGTGGGGGATCGGGGCGTGGGGTGAGGGACAGGCGGGGGGACACGGAGAGGAGCACGTTGTGAGGCCGTCGAGTCGCCGTGCCCTGGATTTGGGAGCAATTTGGGGACTCTTTTCACAACCCTTCCCAACGAAGGAAGGACGGCCGCTCCTCCAATCCCAACCTCTGTGCCACGGATGGCCAAAGGGCAGCGAGGGGTGCTGGCCAAACCCACGGAACGGGAGCCGACCCACGGCGCCGCGCGTGGCTGTGAGCCCTTCCCTCCCCCCCAGAACAACGGGGACGGAAAGTGCCGTGTTTCCGTGGCAACCAACATTTTCGTGCAAGGTGCTGCACGCGCTCCGCACGTTCCGCCACCCATGGGTGCTCCTCCCGCGTGCTCCCATCCCGACAGCGGCACCACGAGATCCCACGGGGCGCCGGGAGCTCAGCCCCACGCTGCTCCTACAGCCCTGCAGGTGGAGGCAGCACCCAACCCGACGTCGGCTGGGACCCGATGCCGCCCCATCCCAACGCCGCCCTATTGGCGTCCCATTGCCCGCGGTTGCTCAACCCCACGGCGCCGCCCGCGCCGACGGCAGCGGCCCCGACCTCTGCTCCCCATTGGGGACGATGGCTCGGGCCATTCCCAAAGGTGGGAAGCAGAGCGTCGCGGCCTGGCGAGGGAAAAGCGGGATTCACCCATCACCCCTCCTCGCCCCGACGCACCTCCGAGCGCCGGCCCCGAAATCCACGTTATTTATAACCTGAGCAGAAATCCCTCTGCGCTCCGCACCTGCGGCACCGCGGCATTAAGGGCTGAACCACCAGATCCTCTTTGAGCCAACGGACGCCACCGGAGCCTTAAATCCGCTGCGGGGCCAGGGGTGGAAAAACCCGACGGCACAGGGGTGGAAAAACCCGACGGCACACGGGGTGGAGGCGTGGGGCCGAGATTTGGGCCGCTCAACC
Organism: Chrysolophus pictus; assembly: GCA_037305975.1. NCBI lineage: Eukaryota > Metazoa > Chordata > Aves > Galliformes > Phasianidae > Chrysolophus > Chrysolophus pictus. Next base: position 1,335,979 of record CM074597.1, on the reverse strand, counting down.
AACCGCCCCCAGCCGTCCGCGACGAAAGAGAGCTGCCCCAACAGCACAGCGTTCACCCGACCCCAAATCACGCACACAAAAGGCGCCGTCCCCCCACTCAGCCCCCGGCGCACCCCATCCCCACCCCGAGGCTGTGCTCAAAGAAGGGCCGTGAGTCCGCAGCGCTTTCGCAGCCACACACAGAATATATTTACGGCACCGCGGTGCAGCGAATGGTACAGCGATGCGGCAGCCGACACAGCGGGGATGAGCGGATGAGATGTGTGTGAAAGCCGTCGTCACCTTGCCACGATACCGAGCGCCGGGTTTCATTATTATTATTATTAATATTATTATTATTAATTATTATTATTTCGGGGATGCGGGGGGGTTGGGGGTAAAATTTTTTTTACTTTTTTTTTTTTTAATTTTATTTATTTTTTTTTATCCCTTTTTTTTTTTTTTTTTTTTAAACCTTAGTATAAGGTACTATAAATCCAAGAAATAAAAACATCCACAAAATATATTACATCTGGAGCGGCCTTTTTTTTTTTTTTTTTTTTTTTTTTTTGGTGTTTTTTTTTCTCATTTTTTTAAATCTTTTTTTTTTTTTTCTCTAAGTACTCAACTTTGATACAAAAGTCTCTCAAAAAATATCATTCCCCCTTTTTTTTTTTGCCTTTTTTTTTTTCCTTTTTCGTGCGCGTTGTGTTGCGTGTGTTGTGTTGTGTTGCGTTGTGTGTTGCGTTGTGTGTTGTGTTGTGCGTGGTGTGTTGTGCGTGGTGTGTTGTGTTGCGTTGTGTGTTGCATTGTGTGTTGTGTTGCGTGTGTTGTGTGTTGTGTTGTGTGCTGTGTGTTGCTCTGTGCTACGCTGTGTGTTGTGTTGTGCTGTGTTGTGTATGTTGTGTCGTGTTGTGTGTTGTGTTGTGTGCTGCGTGTGTTGTGTTGTGTAGATCTATGTGCCCAACCCCAACCCTGCATCCCATCCCATTCCCATCCATCAGTGCCCGCTCGCCCACATCCTTTGCCCCTCTGTCTGTGTGTTGTGTTGTGTGTGCTGTGTTGTGTTGCGTTGCGTATGTTGTGTTGTGTGTTGTGCTGTGCAGCATTGTGTATGTTGTGTTGTGTTGCGTTGTGTGTGCTGTGTGTTGTGTTGTATTGCGTGTGTTGTGTTGTGTGTTGTTGCATTGTGTTGCCTTGTGTTGCGTATGTTGTGTTGTGCTGCGTTGTGTATGTTGTGTTGTGTGTGTGCGTCGTGTTGTGCCGTGTTGTGTTGCATTGTGTGTGTTGCGTTGTGTTGCATTGTGTATGCTGCGTTGCGTTGTGTGTTGTGTCGTGTTGTGTGTGTTTGTGTCGTGTTGTGTGTGTTGTGTGTGTGTCATGTTGTATTATGTTGCACTGTGCATGCTGCGTTGCGTTGTGTTGTGTCGTGTGTGTGTTGTGTGTGTTTGTGTCGTGTTGTGTGTTGTGCACATACGTTGTCATGTTGTGTGCATGTTGTGTTGCATTGTGTGTGTTGCGTTGTGTTGTGTCATGTTGTGTTGTGTCATGTTGTGTGTTATGTTGCATTGTTTATGTTGTCATGTTGTGTGTTGTGTTGTGCTGTGGTGTTGTGCTGTGTTGTTGTGCTGTGTTGTGTTGTTGTGCTGTGCTGTGTTGTGGTGTTGTGGTGTTGTGTTGTGTTGTGGATTGTGCTGCGTTGTCGTGATGTGGTCCTGTGCTGTGTTGTGCTGTGTTGTGTTGTCGTGTTGTGGTGTTGTGCTGTGTTGTTCTGTGTTGTGGTGTTGTGGTGTTGTGCTGTGTTGTGTTGTGCTGTGTTGTCGTGTTGTGGTGTTGTGCTGTGTTGTGTTGTGCTGTGTTGTGGTGTTGTGCTGTGCTGTGTTGTGTTGTGGTGTTGTGTTGTTGTGCTGTGCTGTGCTGTGTTGTGTTGTGGTGTTGTGGTGTTGTGTTGTTGTGCTGTGCTGTGTGTATTCGCAGTGTGATACCAATGCTCACATGCAGACATCAAACCCGATCACAACGACCTTTTGGCAACAGAGAGTTCCGTGAAGTCATTAATGGGGTAATTAATTTTTTGCTCGTTTCTGGCGGTCGGAGGGGAGCAGAGGAGGGGTGGCAGCGGCCATGCAGTGACATGCACATACCAACGGCACAGGGGAAAAGGGAAAACGACGCCCAACAAAAACCGAACGCCTCGTCGGTTTCTTCTCCTCCTCCGGAGTTGGATTCGCTGTTTTGTAAAGTGACCAAAGAAAAGAAAATAAAAATATCTCACATTATAAAAAGTATTCAGCAAAATACTGCTTTGTTTTTTTGTCTTTTTTTTTTTTTTTTGCTTTTTTGTCCTTTTTTTTTTTTTTTTTTTTGAATGTGTGTTTGGTTGGTATTATTATTATTTTTTTTTTTTCATTTTTTGCTGCGTTTCTGTAAAGAATTTCCCTTCCGACGGAGGAAATCGATGGGGGAAATAAAAGGGGGAAGGGCACCGGGGCAGAGCTGGGGGCTGTGGGGCAGCTGTGGGTATCGGGGGCCCAACTGCGTGGTACCGGGATGGGGTGGGCACTGTGGGTGCAGGAGGGCCGGGGGGGTCGGGGCACAGCACTGCTGGGGGCCGGGAGGTGTGCGCCCACCGTGGGATCCCCCATAGTGCACACAGCTCCGTATCCGGGTTACTGGGGGGCACCCGGCCCGGTTCCGGTACCGGGGAGCCCAAATCCCAACCCCAGCAACGGGTCTGTGCACATAGGGCTGCCCAAATCTCAGCCCCCGGCGCCGGCTCTGCACGTAGGGGAGCCCATCCGCCAACCTCCAGCAGCGGTTCTGTGCACCACGGTGCCCAAATCTCAGCCCCCGGCACCGGGATCTGCACGGCGCAGTGCCCACATCCCAACGCCACCGCGATGCCCGCACCCCGGCCCCCAGCACGGGCTCTGCCACACCGCGATGCCCGAATCTCAGCCCCCAACACCGGGCCCCACACACCGACGCGCTCACATCCCGACCCCCAGCGCTGGGATCCGCACACCGCGATGCACCCGACGCACCGGGATGCCCCCATCCAAACCCCGCTGCCGGCACACACGCAGCCCGACCCCCGGTACCGGAACGCTCCTGGGTTAGGCCGGCACCGGGATGCGCACAGCCCGACCCCCGGTACCGGGCTGCCCACGCTGGGACGCCCACATCCTCAACCCCGACGCCGGGATGCGCGCAGCCCGGCCCGCCGTACCGCGACGCACACAGCGGGATGCGCACAACCTGAGCCCGGGACGGGGCTGCGGGTACCGGGATGCGCACAGCGGGACGCGGACCCCCCAGCCACGGGCTCAGGGCTGCGGGTACTGAGCTGCGGCCGATCCGATCCACACAACCGGGGCAGAGCAGGGGGAGAGGGGGAGGGGGGGCGGGGGAGTGTGCGGGCGTCCTTCCTCCGGTCCCGGCCCCGCGCAGCGCTCCGGGGCTGCACCGCTCCGTCCCCGAGCAGCACTCAGGCGCACGTGGTGACAGCGGGGGTGAGGGCGACGGGGGGCGAGGAGGTGGCGACGGGGGGGGCTGCGGGGGGGGGGCGGCCCGGCCGAGCCTTTCTCGGCCTTCTTCTCCTTCTGCTTGAGGTGGATCTTGGCGTGCCGCTTGCGCTCGTCGGAGCGGGCGAATTTGCGGCCGCAGAACTCGCAGGCGAAGGGCTTCTCGCCGGTGTGGGTGCGGATGTGGGTGGTGAGGTGGTCGCTGCGGCTGAAGCTGCGCATGCAGATGCGGCACTGGAAGGGTTTGTGGCCCGTGTGGATGCGCAGGTGCCGGGTGAGCTCGTCGGAACGCGAGAAGCGGCGGTCGCAGCCCTCGGCCGGGCAGGCGTGGGGCCGCTCGTGCAGCGGGGTTTTGCTGGGCCGGTTGGGGTATTTGCGGGGCCGGATGGGTTTTAGGGTCAGGGGGGGTTGCGGGAGCCCCCCGAAGCCCGGGTGGATCTGTTTGTCCTTGAAGGCCTTGATGGTCTCCAGCGGGGTGATGGGCGGCGGGTTGACGCGGATGGGGTCCAAGCTCTGGAAGGGTTTGTGCTCCGTGATGGCGCCCATCTCGTTGGGGTGGTGGTAGAGGTTATAGTCTGGGATCATGGGGAACAGGTTGCTGTCCAGGGCGGGTTTGGCCGCTTGGTAATCCTGCGGGGAATAGGTGAGGCCGGCGTTGCTCTGCGGGTCGTGGAAGGAGACGGGCTCCGGATAGAGGTCGCTGCAGGAGGAGTAGGGCGGCAGCGCGGGGTACATCTGGTCCACGTCGCCCTGCGGAGGTCCCCCCATTCCGCCCCCCGAGCTCTGCGTCCCGCTGAGCGTCCCCGCGGCCGGCGGCACCCCCAGGATGCCGGCACTCATCAGGCTGATGATGTTATCCTGGCACCAATTGGAGGGTGAATCGAAGGCGAACTTCCCCAGGTAGGTGACGGTTTTGTTGCCCGCGGCCGGCTGGAACGTCCCCGAATAGGACGACAATTCCTGGTTGGGCTTTTCGTTCCCGATGCCAATGTCCATCACATTGTCTGCGGAGAGAAGCGGGGCAGGGTGAGCCGGGCGGGGACGGGGCTGTGCGGGCCCCCACCCTACGTCCGCTCGCTAAATCCCCCCTCTCTCCCCTCGGCCGCCTCCGTGGGGCTCTGCTCGCGGCCGTGCGCGGTGCCGGTGCCGGCACACGGAGCGGCGCTGCCGCCCCCGCGGCCCCATAGGGGTGGGGGACCCCGCGGTACAGGTGGGCTCCGTGCCGGGGGGGTGCGCAGCGGAGCTCCGCGTCCCCAACTCCGCTTCGCCGACCCCGACCGGCGGGTCGGAGCCCTGCGCGCGTCAAACCCGCGGCCCCGAACGCCGGAGGCGAGAAACGAGAGAGGCTTTGTGCCCCCCCCCCCATCCCCTCCCGCAGTCCCGAGCTCCGGGGGAAGCTCCCGCGGGGCCCCCCGCGCCGCCGCCGCCGGGTGGGTGGGAGCCCACGGCCGCGAGTGTCCGCGGCGCCCCGCGCCCACGCGGATCCCCGCTCGGAGGTGGTGGTTGTTGGGGCGGGGGGGGGGTAGGGTAGGGGGCGGCCGGCAGCCCGGGAGTCCAAAACCCCCCGCACCGCCGCCGTGAGGAGGGTGGGAGCCGTAAGGAGGGTGGGAGCCCACGGCCGCGCGTGTCCGAGGCGCGGACCCCCCCGCTCGGGGGGTGTGGGGGGTCGAGGGGCTGCCCTCTGCATGCGTGCGTGCCCCCCTCCCCGGTACCTGCGGCGGAGGTTCGGGCTGAGCGCGGCGCTCCCGCAGCGCGGAGGAGACACAGCGAGCAAAGCGGGTGGGTGGGCGGTCACGCGTGGGGGCGGGGGGGGGGGGGGGGCCGCTCCCCATCCCCGGCTCTTCCCTTCCCCCCCCAGCGCACACACACGCCGCCCCCCGGCCCCTTTCCCCGCATCCCCCCCCCCCCAAACCCCCGTCACCTGCAGCCATCTGGTTGTAGTGAGGCACCGGATCGCCTCCTCCGCCGCCGCCGGAGAAGAGATTCAAAGAGTTGGGGATCTCCTCCGGGTACAGAGAGTCGGGCAGTTGGTTCAGCAAAGTGCTCATCGTCCCCGGCAGCTTCTCCAGCAGTTTCCCGGTCATAGCATCGGAGGAAAAGGTCGGATCAGCTCCGCTCCCCAGCGAACAACATCCGAGCGGCGGATCCGCGCCGGGGAAATCATGCACGAAAAAAAAAAAAAAAAAAAAAAAAAAAAAAAAAGGAAAAAAAAATGGGGGGGGTGGGGGAATATAAATAAAGTTGGGGCGTGCGTGGGGGGGGGTCCTGCGTGGGGGTGCGGGGGGAGGTCTCGCGTGGGTCCCCCCCCCACGCGGCGGTGGCGGCGGCGATGGTGTTTCCTCGGGGGGGGGGGGGCGCTGGGGAGGGGGGGAGGGCCGCCCGGCAGCTGTGCCCGTAGCGGAGCGAGGGGTGGGTGTTGGGGGGGGGGGAGGATTTTAACCCCTCCCGATCGCTCCGCCGCCGCTCCCGCTCCGCTCCGGGTTCCCGACTGCTCCGCCGGGGACTCCGCGGCCCATTTATGCGGGCGGCGGGAGCGCTCCGTGACGTAGCTGCCCATATATGGACAGACAAAGCCGCGCCGAGCCCCGCGCGTCACAATGGAAGCTCCGCACAATGGAACATTAGAAAGCAGGAAGCGGCGCGCGGAGCGGCGGGGACCGGGCCTGCAGCGGCACCGGGTATCGGCACCGGGTATCGGCACCGGACCGCCGGAACCGGGCACCCTATGGCCGGTACCGGGCACTGCGTGCCGTGCAACCGGTAGCCTACGGCCGGAACCGGGCAGCCTAAGGTCAGAACCGGGCACTGGGTACCACGCAGCCGGCACCCTGCAGCCGGAACCGGGCACCTTAAGGCGGTACGGGTCACCCTACAGACAGAACCGTCACCCTATGGGTGGAACTGGGCACCCTGCAGTCAGAACTGAGCACTGGGAACCACGCAGCCGGCACCCTGCAGCTGGTACTGAACACCCTGTGGCCAGAACCGGGCACCCTGTAGTCGGTACCGAGCACTGGGTACCGTGTAACCAGCACCTACAGCCAGAACCGGGCACCCTACAGCTGGTATCGGGCCCCCTGCAGCTGGTACTGGGCACCTTACAGCCAGAACCGGGCATCCTATGGCCGGTACCAAGCACTGAGTACCGTGTAACCAGCACCCTACAGCCAGAACCGGGCACCCTATGGCCGGTACCGAGCACTGGGCACCATGCAATTGGCACCACACAGCCAGAACCGGGCACACTATCACCGGTACCGGGCACCATGCGACTGGTACCAGGCTCTGGGCATCATTTGCACCGTGCACCGGGCACCATGCATCCTGCAGCCAGCACCATGCACTGGGTTCCAGGTACCATGCAGTCGGTACCGGACACGCAGCGCTCAGCACCACGCACTGGGCAGCACGCAGTGAGCATCCTGCAACTGTGCTCCATGCAACTGAGCACTGAGCACCATGCACTGCGTGCTTGGCAGCATGCAACCAGCACCCTGCACCCAGTGCTGGGCACACAGCACCCTGCAGTGAGCACGGTGCATCCCGCAGTGGTGCTGCACCCAGAAGCAAGCAGCATGCACCGTGCACCACGCATCCTGCACCACGCAATGTGCATCCTGCAACCCAGCACTGTGCAACGTGCATCTTGCAACTGGGCACCATGCAGGCAGCACCCTGCAATCAGAACTGAGCACCCAGCACCATGCAGGCAGCACCCTGCACCCAGAACTGAGCAGCACCCTAACAAAGCCATGCACCGTGCATGCGGCCTTCTGCCTCCATGCCCCCCCCCAGTGCTGTGCTGCTGCTCCAGCCCCGTCCCCCCCCACTCCCTGCCCCAAAGCCGTGCTGCCATCCTACATGGAGGGCTCCACCACTTCGTTCGGTGCCCAGGAAAGGGGAGGTCGACCCTAAAAGCCGCCCTACAAAGGGAGGAGGGAGTGGGGTGTGAAGGAGGAAGCGCAGCACATGGGGGCGGTGGGCGCAGTGTGGACCGACGGAACCCCAAATCCCAATGGGGTGAGAGCACTGAGCCACCCCCCTACACACTTTTTTCCCTGTGTCCCCTTTGGGGCCGTGCTGTGAACACCTGCAAACAGGTCGCACTCGATTCCCACTCCCCACCTTCCCCCCCCCCCCCCTTCCATAAAAGTTTGGCACTTCCCAGGCGTCGGCAATTAGGAGGTTTCGTGCTCCCTGCGCCAACTGATGCTTATCTGCAAAACCCCTCCGAGTTAAATGGCACACGGATGGAAAAATGCGCTGTCGCAAGAGCTGAGCTTACCCAATTCCTGCAGGGCCGGCTGTGCAGCGGGAGCAACCCGGGGGGGGGGGCAAAGAAGGGAGGGGGGGCAGCCCCATAGTTTGGGGGCGGTGGGGTTACGTGATGGAGATGCGGTCGGTGTGTAGGGAACGGGGGTCTGGGGGCGTCCCTTCCGTTATAGGGCCCCACTCATCACTGGGACCCCATCCATGGGACCCCCCCACCCGGTGGACCCCCCCATGTAGCGCAGTGATGCCCCTGTCCTGCAGGACCCCCCCTCTCCTGCAGACCCCCTTTCCAGGCCCAGTCCTCGCAGAGCCCCCACCCTCCATACGGACCCCCCACCCTTTGTAGAACCCCTACATCTGCACAACCCCCCAAAATCATCTGCACAGCCCCCCCCCACCTGCACAACCCCCCGCCCTTTGCAGCCCCCCACCCTTTGCAGCCCCCTTGCCCTGTGCAGAATCCCAATATCTTTAGAACCCCCAATATTATTCTCACCCCCCACCCTCTGCAGACCCCCCCCTTTGTGCACCCCCCAACCTCCTCACCCCCCCGACATCGGTAGAACCCTCCAACCTTTGCGCAGCCCCCCGCCCCCTGCAGACCCCCCCTACCCTTTATATCCCCCACCCCCTTTTGCAGGTCACCCCTTCACCCCTTTCTCTCTCCCCACACCCTTCGCACCCCCCCCCTCCCCCAGCCGCCCCCCCGCCCCCTCCCACGGCCCAGCGCGGTGCGGGGGGAGCGCAGCGGCGGTGGCTGCGGGGGGGGCGCGGGGCGGAGGGGAAGCGCCATACAAGGGCCGGATCCGGCCCCGCCCCCACTGCCTTCTTTGGGCCGTCGGTTCCGGCCCCCCCCCCAACCCCCCCGGCGCGGAGCGACGCTGGGAGGAGCGGAGCGGGATCCCCCACCCCCCCCGGGAACGGAGCGCCGAGCAGCGCCGCAGCCCCGCGGGGTGGGCGGGGGGCACCCCTATGGGGTGGGGGGGCACTTCTATGGGGTGGGGGGGGCACACCCGTGGGGTGGGGGGGTGCCCACACGGAGGGCTATTCCTCTTCCCCCCCCCCCATCGGAGCATCCCCGCAGAGCGTTCCCACGCTCGGAGCCAAACGTCTCCGCAGGGTTCCCTCCCCCCCCCCACGTAGTCGCTCCGTTCTCCCGCCATAGACATCCCCTTCTCCCCCACTATAGGGACCGATCCCCCCCCCATACATTCCCAATTCACCCCCAAGCGTACCCATCTGCCCCCCTCCCAACAAGGGGAATCTGATTCCCTCTATGGGTGCCCGGATGCCCCCCCGTGGATGCCTGGATCTCCCCACCCATCCCCACCCCCTCCCATGTGTTCCCATTTCCCCTACACTCTCCCCCTGTACTCCTATCCCCCCCAATGTGTTCCCATCCCCCCCCCCCCAGTGAGTTCCCATCCCCTCCACCCATCCCCACCTCCCCCCGCCCCCTGCATCTGAGTGCAGACCACATCTCCCCCCTCCCTCCCCAACCTCAACCGCAGAGTCCCTCCACCGCCCCCATTCACCCCACACTTTGTATGGGGGCAGCACTGCTCTGCTTCGCTGGCAGCCCCCGGTGCTCCATCACCCCATAACTGCAGCACTCAGTGCACGCCCTGCCCAGCCGCCCAGCCCCACACTTGGCTGCACCTTATGGGGCACAGACCCACATGGAACCCACAGAGTTTGGGATTCCCTGTTGGGCCAGCCTTGGTGAGGGTGACCCCAAACCCTCTCAGTGGGTTGGAGCGCATCTCAAAGGCTGAGTCCATCCCATGGGGCAACCCCATCCCATGGGATCGACCCCATCCAATGGGATTGACCCCATCCAACAGGACAACCCCATCCCATGGGATTGACCCCATCCAGTAGGACAATCCCATCCTTGGGATCGACCCCATCCAATGGGATTGACCCCATTCAACAGGACAACCCCATCCAATGCGACAGCCCCATCCCATGGGATGAACCCCATCGCATGGGATCGACCCCATTCCATGGGCCAACCCCATCCCATGAGATCAACGTCATCCAATGGGACAGCCCCATTCCATGGGATCGATCCCATCCCATGGGACAACCCCACCCTGCACCTCTGTTTGGGGGGAGCGACCACTGGTGGCCCTACGCTATGGGGCTGTGTTGGCTATGGGACACCTCTAAGCTGTAGGGTGGCTGTCCCTTCCCCCAGCACTTCCCCCAGCGCCCCCAGCCCAGGATCTCCATGGGGTTTTGAGTTACGGCTGAGGTTGGATGGGGAGATTGTGCCTGGTTTGATCATCCCACACAAAGTCCGTTCCGATCGGGGCGGATCGGGATCACCGATGACACCGCTGCTGCATTGCGTGGATCCCATCTCCCAGATGGGAGATATCCCATATTGACTATCACCAAATATGGGATATCACCGATATCCCATAAACCGATGGCAGAGCTGCCCTTGGGGTAATGGGACGAGCGTGCTGGGGCGGCCAACACAGCCAGAAACCCATCTGTGGGGCCGTCCCTGTGGGGCTGGGACAGAAATGCCATCTGATGAGTGATCTTTGGTCCCGTGACCCCATGATTCATGGGGGTGGCCCTCCTGAGTTCTCCGGGGCATTCAAAAGGGGAACTGTTAATTTTTGGTCATTAATTAATGGTGACACCCAAATCACACCCAATCTAAGGTTCCCCATTGGGATCGTACTCCAGGTCACAGCAAATCTGAGGGGTTCCATTGGAATCCCACCCCAAATCACACCCAACCTGGGGCCCCATTGGAATCATAACCCAACTCACACCCAACTTGGGGTCCTATTAGAATCCCACCCCAAATCACTCCCCACCTGAGGGGTCCCATTGGAATCCCACCCCAACTCACACCCAAATTGGGGTCCCATTGGAATCCCACTCCAAACCTGGGGGTCCCACCAGAAGCTGGGGCACAATGGGACGCCCCCTCCCCCCCCCCCCCCAAGACCCCCCATGGCGGGGGTCCCGGGAGCTCTCCGAGGTGCTGAATCCACACCTTCAGCCCTCGGGTTGGGGATGCGGAGCGGCGCAGCCTCTGCTCCGGCATTATGGGGTCTGCCCAGATGCCAAGAGTGGGGCAGAAACTTGCAGGCTCTCCCCCCCCCAGCCCTTCGGATGTGCTGCAGATGTAGATCTATAGGTCACAGAGTAGTAAACATTGTGGCTGATGGGGAAATGTCACCTAACCCTGTTCCTACCCCCGGGCATGACTGTACCGGGGCCGCAACGCCCGCTCTTCTCGTGGTGTGGAGAAGGGCAACAAATCACCGCAGACGGGTGGGTGTCGGGGGGGTGTTTGGTGAAGGTCTCATCAGATTTCTCGGGTTTTGTTTGTGAGCAGTGAGGTCTCACGGGCAGAATGAGGTGCTGCAGTTTGCAGAGTCCTCCTGGCTGTCAGAGACACTCAGAGCCCGCAGGGACGGATGGGCGCCGGGTGATTTCAGCCCTGCTGTCATTTCTGGAGGAGGAGAGACTTTCTCTGCTGCTGCTGGGTGTGGGAAATTCTCCTCTGGGGCCAAACTCTGCCCCTGACCCACAGCACCTCGGGGCACAGCCGCGTCCCTCCCAGCACGCGCTCACGTTGGTTTTCCTGCTCTGCCTTTGACAGCCACACGCCCTCCTCCTCCAGGAATGCTCACAAACGCTCACACTGATATACACGTGGAAGTGAGGCCCACATCTCCCTCACTCCTCTCCTTGGTGGCACCGGGACGGGGCTGCTCCCTTGGGATGCTCCGATGGCCCATTGGGCTCAGCTCCTCCCCATGTGCTGAGACGTGGGGGAGGATGGAGGGACGGGGCACGGCAGGATGGGGGGGATCTATGGGAGCCCGTCTGTGCCTCAGTTTCCCCATGGCGATGGGGAGAAGCCTCTTCGTGCAGCAGGGATCTCAGTGGGACCAATGGCAACGCACAGCTTAGGGCAGCCCAAACCTCTGCGCCATCCCCGATCAGACCCCAGAGGATTTTCCTGTTATTATCCAGAAATCAGCAGGGGAACAATAAGAAGATGGAAAAAAAAAAAACCTGAGCAGTGGAGCAGCACCCCTGGGAATGAGGGGCCGGGGTTGTGGGGCTGTGGGTCACACTTATGGGGCCGCAGAGCTTTGGTCCTGATGCTGTGGGGCGAGCAGAAGCTTGAATTTGTGGCCACGGCCCCCAGCACCCGCTTCTCTCCATCCCAGATAGGAGGAATGGGCCCAGGTGGCCCCACAGAGCTCCCCCAGGGGCGCACGTTGTGTAAACATCCCTCATTATTGCTAATTAATAAAAGCCTGATGCTGGAACTGATCCACGCGCTCCTCCTGGCACACAGAGGTGAGGATGTGGCCCCATGCACACTTTCCCCTATGGCTCCAGAAGCCCAACATTCCTGCACGGCTCTGCCTGCCTTTCCCAGCCCCAATCCAGCTCTGTAGGGCTGTGGCAATGCTGAGCATCCTCCCCACACACAGCCCCACACGAGGGCCTGTGGGATGGGGGTTTCCATCAGCCCCCAATGCAGTGTGGGTTATCCCCACATCACAGCCTCCCCCCGGCAAATGGGGCGTCCCCATCCTGACCCATATCCCGGGGGGAGCAGCGAGCCTGGATGCAGAGAGTGCTTGAGGAGTGCCTAAGAGCCGCAGGTAGGGCCATTATGTAGCGCGAGATAGCATTAATTAATTTGCAGGTTGATATAGTTATGCACTTAGATCATTGTCAGCTGATCCTGCCGATCCCTTCTTGTGCAAGTGCCGGCGCTGGGGGAGCTCTGCTCTGCTCCCAGAAATACGGGCTGCACCCGTCCTGTCCCTCTGCCCCATTGCAGGGGGTGGTGCCCCACTGCTCCCCTGCATCCCTTGCCCCTAAATCACAGCGTGGTCCCATCAGATGTGGGATGGAGAGCAGCTCCTTCCTGCCCTCCTTCATGGGATGGGACCCCTCCCTTGGCCGGGAGAATCATTAAGGTCAGAAAAGACTCCCAAAACCTGACCCCAACCCATCCCCAACGTGCCCACATTTGCTCTGGGACGGGGTTGGCGGAGGCACAGCAGCCCCAGCAGTGCCTGCAGCCACCATGGGCACAGTGTCACACAGGGGTCCTCGAGTGCCACCTCCCCCCCACCCGCAGCAACGCGGGGTCCTATGGGACCGCAGCACTGCCTTCACCTTTTGGCTCTGCAATGGGATCTCGCTGCCCCAACACCACTTTCTCACCCCCCCTCCCCCCCCATCAGAAGAGGAAAAAGAAAAAAGCCACGGCAGTGGAAAGTCGGGCTGACAAACACAAACAAAACTTCCTCTGGATGCTAAAAATGACACATATAGACAGAAAGGGAGAGAAAAAAAAGGCGCTATCGGTGACAATAACAGAGCGCAGCTATTTCGGGGCCGGGCTGTTCCATTGCAGCGCTGGGGTTGTGGCTGCCACTTCCCCAGGGATGTGACGTATTTCCTTTCCATCGCAAACTGATTTAGAAGCAAAACTTTCTACATTTAGGCGGCGAGAGACTCAGCTTCTCTTTTCTCTCTCTTGCACCAATGGTGAGTGAATGGAAGGGGAGACGAAGGGGTGTGGCCAATGCAGAATGACTGTACGTGGCTTCCTTTTTTTTCTTTCTTTCTTTCTAATTTACCCCAAAGTGAGCAAACAAATCGCCGTTCATATTTTCCACGCTGCAATGGCCTCGTGAACGTCCCAGTGAGAGTTTGTGGTCAGAGCTGGGCAGTGCTGCTGTCCCATGGCGTGCTGCAGTGTCACCGTGGGTCGTCCTCACTCATGTCCTCATTCCTTCCACTCCCATCCATATCCCCATCCTCATTCCCATCCCCATTGCATTCCATTCTTATCCCATTCCCATCCCAACCCCATCCATGTTTCCATCTCCTTTGCATTCCATTCTCATTCCAGCCTCATTCTTGTTCTTCTCATCCCCATCACCATCCTCATCCACCCCATCCCAACCTTATCCTCATCCCATCTCCATCCCCACTCCATCCCCATCCCATCCCCACTCTCATTCTATCCTTATTCCCATCCCCATCCCATCCTTATCTCCACCCCATCTCCATCCCTGCTCCATCCCCACCCCATCCCATCTCCATCCCATCCACATGCATTATGCCATCCTCATCCCCATCATCTTCACCTCATCCCCACCCCCACCCACCTCCACCCCATCCCATCCCCATCCCCAATGACTTCCCCACCCCCAACCCACCCCACTATGGGGCCATCCCCATCCCATCCCATCCCACCCCAATACCATCCCTTCCCATCCATCCCTTCCCAATCCCCACCCCCATTGCCACCCCCATCCCATCCCTATCCCAATGTCTTCCACCCCCAACCCACCCCACTGTGAGGCTGCCCCCCTCAGGGCTCCCCACACCCCACAGCACAGACTGCAGACCCAGCGAATTCCCACCCCATTTCCACCTCCACAAAGGCCCAGAAGGACGGTGACCATTTCCCATCACATTTTCTGTCCCCCTACAACAACAGCAACAGCTGTGGTGGAGCAGTGAGCACCGTTCATCCCTCCCTGCAGTGCCGCATGGGATGCAGCACATGATTCAGCCCCACCGGGTAAGCGGCCTCTTCCTGCTGCAGGGAAAGTCCTCTGGCTGTGAGGTGAAAGCTGCTCTCACTGCTCTCGATGTTTTTGGGATGGGTTTGGGGTGAGGTGCAGCAGTGGGAGCACGGCTGTGCCCTCCAACCCGCGCCGTGAGTGCTTCCCAGTGCCTCAGTTTCCCCACTCAAGCTCTCGCTCCCACGCTGGGTTTGCTCCAAGCCCTGTGCCATGGGGGCATGAAATCAGCGAGGGCAGTCTGCAAGGAGAAAACCCGACTCTCGGGATGAAAGCCTAATTAAAGAGCTAATTACAGGGGAGGTCCGGCTGTGCGGCCGGCAGGCAGAGCTCTTCTGATTTACAGCTTTAATTTCGGTTTTGCTTTCCAAGAGAAGAGCACGGATGGAGCCACGGCGGCTCCCACACTGCATCCCAGTGCCACCGCTCGGTGACATCGGGGCTGGATGCAAAGACCCGACAAACATCCATCGGTTTAATTCAGCAAACAGCAAAGCTTCGAGGTGGGGCACCTTTGGGATGCACAGAGAGCCCCACAGCGGCGTCGCGCGGAGGGATTTGGGGTTTGGAGGAGGCTGGGAGCGCTGCGGGGTCTGTGCCCCTCTAATCCTCGTGGTGTTTGGTGAGGAACTGCGTCGAGGCCACGGGGGAGCCGAGCCGAAAGCGCTCCACAAAGTTCTCCAGTGACCAGGAACCTGGGGGAGAGAGCAGAGGGGTGAGCGGGGCTGCATCCTGCTGCTGCTGTGTGCAACGTGCCCGACCACATCCTGCAAACAGCTCTGCACCGCCTGCAGGGACCGTGCAGTGCTGCACCCTGCTCCGAGCGGCCCCTGGGGGGGGAGGCAGAGGATGGGGACCCCCCTGTGCCCCCACTGCTTCCTGCTGACTTTTGGGGCAGAGCTGCCCACTGCTTCCTCTGAGCCACCCCTGGAAATCCCCAGCGTTGGCATCCAAGGGGGCACCCAAAGGAACACCCAAGGGGGCATCAGAAAGGAACACCCAAAGGGACATCAAAGGAACACCCAAGGGGACACCAAAGGGACACCAAAGGGACATCCAAAAAGACACCCACAGGAAAACCAGAGGGACACCAAAGGGAAACCGAAGGGACACCCAAAGAGACACCCAAAGGGGCATCCAAAAAGACACCCAAAGGGACACCAAAGGGACACCCAAAGGGAAACCGAAGGGACACCAAAGGGACACCAAAGGGAAACCAAAGGGACACCAAAGGGACACCCAAAGAGGCACCCAAAGAGGCACCAAAGGGACACAGCTGTGGTGTCACAGTGTGGCAACAGCCCCACTGATGATCTGAAACCCTCCCTCCCTTGTGCCCCCACCTCCCGCCATGCTCTGTGCCCCCATGGATGCGGATGGGGAGCTGCTGCTGTGCCCAGGGTGGAGATGAGCCCTTCCAACCCCTAAAGACCTCCCTTAGAAAGGATGGAAAAAGGATGGGAACATCTCACTTCGGGGTCTGGATCTGTCCCCCCACTCATCCTCCTGAGCATTGGCTTGGGGTCTCTCGGGGGTCCCGGAGCCGATCCTACTGCCCCCAAATCTGTGGGTGCCTTTCATCCACGGGATGAAAGCCCCCAGAAAGCCCAGGCGGAGTGCAGTGGGGGCCCCGCGGGATGGGGTGAGAGCGAGACGCGGCTGCTCCCCCCTCCCTGAGGTGCCGGCAGCCCTAATTAGTGTTTATGGATCCTCCCGAGAGGCGCGGATGAAAGCGGCCGGGATGAGGCTGCGTTATTACAGGGCTGCACGCAGCGGCCCCGCGCAGCGGGGTGAGGGTTTTTCCTGACCTACTTTCCTACCTGCACTCGCGCTGTTCTCACCTCTCCCTGTGGGTCCGTCCTGAAGGAAACCCCCAGGCACACACGGATGTGTTAGGGGCTTCCCCAGGTGGCTCCCAGCCCCGCATCCCCCCCCACCCAAACCCAGCAATGTGGGGGCAGCCCCGAACCGTGGGGCGCCCCGACACAGCACGGCCATCCCTCCCGTGGGTATGGGGCGTCCACAAAGGGCACCTCTGTGCCAATGGGTCCCAATAGCTCCGTGAGTCAGTGGAGCTGGGAGAGGAGGTTGTGGGGTCACCGACTCCCCCCCCCCCGCCTGAACAATGAGGCGTTTCATCCGCACTTTGGTCCACTTTCAAACTCGTTTCCTGCAGGATTATATCATCGCTGGAGGAGGAGGAGGAGGAGGAGGAGGAGGAGGAGTGCACACAGGGGAAACTGAGGCATGGGGAGCGGGCACGGCTCTGCCAACCCCTCCGGACCCACAACCTGAGGGTAGGGGGACATATGGGGCTGTTTTCTGTCCCCCCACCGTACCCCTCTGCCCTACGCCGGACCCCCACCCCGCAGCACTTCGGGGCCGTCATTAATCAGTCCCATCAGCGCAGCTCTGCTGAGATTAATGATGTCCCAACGGAGGTGGGCGTGCGGTCGCTGCCTGCTTTTATCCCCATTAACCAACGCTCGGAGACTTCGGCCAGGGCCGCACGCTCGCCAGCATCATCCTCACAGCAGCCTTCCTCGCTTCCCAGCCCCGAAGCCAAGCCCGGCATCGCCCCGCTGCGCTCAGCTCCTGCTTTCCTCGCCTGCTCCCTCTCCCTTCCAGCACCGGTCCGACCCGAATTTCTGGCTGGGCGGATCGAGGTCGGCTCATGAATCATTCCCCGATGTGAATCCGGACCCGTAAGGGGAGGAAGGTGGCACAGCGCGTCCAGCAGTGCCCCAACCCCAAACCGTGCCACCTTCATTAAGGTGACATCTGCGGGAGGCAGCGACCCACGGGCACAGCGCGACGGGCAAAAGAAGGGTCTCCATCCCCGTGGGATGTGCGAGGGGTCTCTGCAAAGCGCTGCCGGGGGCCGAAGGGAGTGGGGGAAATGGGGAAAAGCGCCCCAAACCAGCTCTGAGGCTGCAGTCCGGGTGGGTTTTCCTCCCCCGGCCGGGCTGGATGCTGAATTCCCCAACGGGACGCGGGGGATTTCCTAAAGTCGGGCAGCGCTGCGGACGGAGAGCTGCGAGCTCTGCCGCTCCGACGGGCGGCTCGGAGATTCTGCAGCCCACAGAACTGTTATCTCCCATCCGCTCGGAGCGCAGAGGCGGCCGCCACCCCGCGGGGCCGCAGCTGAGCGCTGCCGGGTACGGAACCACCGCTGCATCGCTGGGCCCGGGGGGGGTGGGGGGGAACGGGGGGACGGAGCCGCTGCAAAAAGCGGAGTTCGGTGGGAGCGGACTCTAAAAGGGGGAAACAGAGGCCGGGAGAGGGCGGAGCCGCTTTGGGGTCACAGCGCCGGGGCTCCGTCAGTAGGGAGGGGGGGGGGTGCCCGGAGGGATCTGGGGTTGAGAGGTGGGGGGGTGGGGGACGGCGACAGGATTTATTCCCAACTTCCCCCCCACGCAATAGAAACCGTTTTGCTTCAGAGCATCCCTGGAAAAACCGCTCCCAAAGGGGCGGTGCGGGGACGCTGCCGCTCCTCCGGCTCTACCCGCGGCCCCCACCCCCAACCCGGCACCGAAACGCCTCCCCGCACAGCGCCAACACCTTCAGCCCGCAGTGGGTCACGGCCCCTCACCCCCCTCCCCTCCCTTCGAGCCCCAGCGGAGAAGCACCGACGGATCCTCCCCCCTTCCCACCCGCCCACCCCGCGCTGTTCCCCCGTCGCTCTCCGCGTCCCGGCGCTCGGAGCGCGGCTCGGGGAGGTCAGCTCGGGGCGCAGTGCCCTCTTCTGGAAGCTGCGGCCCCACCGCTCCTCCCGCAACGATGGGTCCCACCGCCCCACTGCGCGCACGTCGGGTTGGTGTGGAGGAGGGGCTGGTGGAGGTGATGCTTTATAGGGGGGAGTCAGGCGGTTTCTCTTTTTTTCCTGAGTGGATTCGAGCATAAAGCAACAGAGGACAGACGGACGGCACCAGGCTGGCCAGGATGGGGGGCTGGGTGGGATTGGGGTTAGGGGTGATGCTGGGGTGACAATGGGTGACGCCGGCTCTGATGGAGGGACTGGTGCTGCAAACAGGGTGATGAGAGGGGATTCATTTGGGGATGGGAGGCCTGAGGAGGGCTGACAGCTTTGTGGGACGGCCTGAGCATCCCAGCCCATGAGATGCCACAGGATGGGATGGACGCAGAGCAGATCTGCCAGGATCAGACCTTCCTCTCCTCATTTCTGCTGTGTTGGATGAGTTGCTGCTCATCCCCCTTCACCCATCTGATAAAACCCTGCAGGCACCAACAGCCCCTCCTGGGACGGCTCTTTTAGGACCCTCTCCCTACCTGCTGGGACAACATAAGGCTGTGACACAGCAGCCAAGAGGTTAAATCCAACCTTCAGTCATTCAGACTCAGAGCTAATGAGCCAGGAAAGTGAACTGAGGGGCAGAACAACCCGCAGAGAGCCGTGCATGGGAGCTTTACCCTGTGAGCCCATCCCCACCTGGGGACGTGTCCCTGCTCTGGCTGGGAGTTGGCCGGCGTTGTGTCAGGCCCTTTGAGCAATCCCTTTGCCACATCTCCATCTCTGATCCCTATCAGAGTGACAAAACTCCCACTGTTGGTTGGCTGGGGACGTGTGGGTGAGGTCTGAACCCAACTCCACAGCTGCTGAACCGCCTCCCCTTATCCCCATCCACTATTTGGTGACCCCCCAGCGCAGGGCCACCCCACCCCAGCACCCCAAGCTCATCCCGCTGCATTAAACGAGAGCATCCCTGCGTGGGCATTCCCATGCTGCAAACTCAGGATGGACGGACGGATGCAGCACCCAAAGCGATGCCCCGGGGCACGGCTGCTCCTCACCCACAGAGATGCGCTCCTCAGGACCCAGGATGATGTGTTCACCCTCGGGCTGCTCATACACGCGCAGCTGGTAGCGGTGGTACCCACTGCGGGGCGGCGGCGTGGGGCGGGCGTATTCTGTGGGTGCAAAGGGAGATGGGGGGTGAGCGGTGCCCCGCGGTGAGCATCACCCTCTGCCCCACTCACGCTCCTGTTTGGGAGCGCTGGGGTGGATGCTCGTGGTTTTGGGGTTGTTTCCTCCCTTTGCATGCAGCTGAGCCCCCACTGCACTGCGCACCCCATGGGAGCCCCGCACAGCTGCCCAGATGTGGCTGCGTGCCACATGGGTGTGCTCTGCATGGGTGGCACACAGGGATGTGATACAGGCAGACCAGGGGCTCCCCACCCCCACTCTCCCCCCCCCCCCCCCCCCCACTGTGACCCCCCGGGGACGCATCCCTCTGGGCTGCAACCTGCACGGCTGCCTCTCAGCCTGACTTGAACCCAAACTCTTTGTTCGTGCCACATCACAGAGGCGGTTGGGATTCACCCACTTTTATCTTCAGTTTTTACTTCTGACTGTTCCCTCCCCCCCCCAAACCCCCCCACTCCCCCCCTTTTTTTTGCTCTTACAGGAACCACATTTACCTCTAGAAAGAGAACAACACCAAAGCAGTGTCTCAGCCAACCCATGCATTGTGTCCATAGGGCACAACGTCACCCCCCAGCCCCCCCAGTGCATCCCCCCCCAGCCTGGGGTTGGCACTCACCTGTCAGCACGCGCCCTCTGAGCTCCCCCGTCCTCAGCTCCGCGCCCTGAAACCACACAGAGAGGAGGTGAGATGCTGCTGAGCCCACAGTGGGATGGAGCCACCCGAATTTCAACCTGATTGTACTTTATTTTGGGGGGGGGGGAGATGCTATTTTGAACATTTTTCTCGCCAAATCCATCAGCAAGCCAACTTCTCCTGTGTAACATCCTCAATATTTGGGCAGGGGGTGATGCCCCGTGAAGTGGGGGTGGGGTTATGGGGACATCACTGCACTCCGGTCCTGTTGATCCCCCCCCCCCCTCGACCCCCACTTCCCACCACCGCTTCCAGCTCTCATAAATCCTCCCCTGACTGCACCCGTTATTCCAGTCCTGCCCACACAAGTGCTGCTGCCAGCGCTGCTCCGTCCTGACCTGCCCTGGGAGTTATTACCCAAAAAATCCAACCCCCAACAACCAACCCCAAACCAGAGGCACCAAATAACTGCAAGCAGAAGTGCACGTGGGGAGCATGGCGGGCGTTTGGGGA
This sequence comes from Chrysolophus pictus, assembly GCA_037305975.1. NCBI lineage: Eukaryota > Metazoa > Chordata > Aves > Galliformes > Phasianidae > Chrysolophus > Chrysolophus pictus. The sequence goes on along the minus strand of CM074597.1, from coordinate 1,315,516 downwards.
TCAAAGCTTCGCCCTGCTGCGGGAGGGAAGGAAAATGCTGTGCACTGAGTCACGGCGCTGAGAGGTGTGTGGCACAGCAGTTCACCTGGGTGCCAAAGGCCACGCTGGTCCCCACGTCCCAGCAGCCAGAACCAAAGGGAGCCCATCAGTGGGGAGATCTGGGGCAGCTCGGGGTGCCTGGGCTGTACGGGGGTTGGGGGAGAGGCTGCCAGGGGTCTGCAGGGGATTCCACGGCTGCTGTCCGTGCCCAGATGTGCGACGCAGCGCATCCAGATGTGCGACATGGCCCGTCCAGATGTGTGCACCCACTCCATCCAGATGTACACCAAAGCATGTGGTCCCACTCCGCCCCGATGTGCACGAGCACACGTGTTTGTGCTTCATGCAGACGTGCGCCAACCCCTGTTCCTAACTGCAGCTGGGTGTGCAACCACTCGTGTGCACCGGCTCCGTCCAGGTGTGCACCAGTGCACGATCCTGATCCATCCAGGTGTGCACCAACAGATGTTCCTGCTCCATCCAGATGTGCACCGGCACATATTTTCCCACCCTATCCATCTGCGCACCCCCCATCCCCCTTCCCAGCTGTGCCGTGGATGCACCCACCCCGCTGCCCCCCCAGAGCTCTCCACACCCCAGCGCCGCCTCGACCTCTCCCACCCCGTTGCCACTTTATGCAGGCAGAGGGATCCCAGGGCCGGGCCGTGCTGCTCCGTGCAGCACTGAGCTGCTATTCCTGGCTTTGCCGTGGGCTCCTGGGGAGCGGCCGTGCTCCTCCCTGCTCCCCCACCTGCTCACACTGTGGGTTCTGCTCACCCCGAGACGCAGCGCGTTCCCGTTCGCCCCGGGGATGGGAGAGTCAAAGGATAAAGCTCATTTTAAGAGGAGAGAACAGGAAGAGGGCGGGAGGGAGAGTGGGGACTGGCACTATGAGAGCTGCCTTTTTTTTAATAGGTGGTAAACAGCTCTTGTGAAGGGAAGGGAGCAAGCTGGGGGGTGGGGGGGGAGTTGCCCTGAGCCATAGGAGGGGACTGTGGGGTCGGTGCGAAGCGCCCTCACCTCATCCCCCCACCACGAGCCCAGCTAATGGATGCTGCTGAGCTGCTGCATTTATTAATGCCCTTTTATGAGAGCATTAACAGTCCCTAATGACACCATTTGTGCCTTTTCCCTCTCTCTTCCCCCCGCCGAGGATGCGCGTTTCCATCCTCCATCCACGGCCGTGTCAAGCAGCGCTGGAACGCCTGATGTGCACAGACTGCCCTCAGATGCAGTGCCACAAACCTCCGTGCCCCCATTCCCTCACCCCAAAGAGTGGAGAAAATGATTTCCCCCCTTCCCAACGCCATTCTGTGGCAGTGCCCCGGGCCCCCCCCTGTGCCGTCGGCGTCGGGGCGGGGAGGAGAAATAAATACAAATAAATTAAGACGGCGGTGAGTCACGTTTTGTTTTCCTCTTGGTCTTATATCTTTATCATTATGCGCATATATGCTCCCTCTTCTCCCCCTCTGAACGATCCCATGGCGAGGAGGGGGAAGGGCAGGGTGGTGAGCGCAGCGGTTCGCCCGGGCGAGGACGGAACGGGATGGAAAGTGGGTGTGGGAATCGGCGCAGCAGCTGGAGGGGATCCAGGACAAACAGACGGCGGATGGGACCACGGCCGTGCTGAGGAGTGGGGCTGAGGTGCAGCCCTGGGGACAGAGGGGGCTCAAACACAACGGTGATTTTTGTTGTGGATCTGTTTGACCGCGGCCCTGCGTGGAAATGCACCCGTTTGGGTTTTCCTGGTGGAAAAAAAATACACGGGCAGAATGGGATTGCTCTCACCAGAACCCCCATTCAGTCTCATTCAGCCCTGAGATGTCCAAGGAGAAAACGGAGGAGAGCAAAGGGAAACTCTCCGTCCCATTACTCCTGCATGGAGAAGTCCTTTGGGGAGAGCGATGGAGCGCAGATATCCCCCAGCGCCCCAAATCCCAATGGTTCCCAGCTCAGCTCAAGCACCAAAACCGACTGCTTTTACCCCAGTGCTGTGCCATGATGTCACTTCTCACTGGGACCACCATCACTTCTCAATGGGACCGCCACCATTTCTCAACAGAACCTCCATCATTTCTCAATTTTCCAATGGGACCACCGTAATTTCTCAATGGGACGCCTCAGTGGGACACCATAATTTCTCAGTGGGACACCATAATTTCTCAGTGGGACACCATAATTTCTCAGTGGGACACCATAATTTCTCAATAGGACACCACCTCTCACTGGGACCACCATCACACCCCAATGGGACCACCATCATTTCTCAGTGGGACCACCAAAAAGATGCTGCCACACGAATACGGGTTGGCTGCCCACCCTCACCACAAAAACAAGCCAGGACTCATTGGACCCCCCAGGGAATATCCTCACGGATCCCTGGTGGCTCGAGGGGCCCCAGTGCCCACCTTGTGTCCCAGCAGAGTCACAGGGCTGGGACATGGCTCCAGTGAGCATCTCCTCGGATTTACGGGGTCAGCACCCAAAGGATTTGCCCCAATTGCTTTTAGGACCATGAGGTACTGACTGCTGCTCCTTTTTTCTTCTAGATAGCCTTAAATGGGGAAGGCCACCATAAAAATATATTAAAAAATAAGTATCAGGCATGGGTGTAATTCAAACGAATGCTCATCTGATACACCCTAATGCCCCGGGGAGGGACAGGCTGTGGGGTTCTTAAGCAAGCAAAATAAACACAAATCACCCCGGTGTTGGGCTCCTTGCAGAATATTTTATCTCGGAGTGGGGAGAAAGCACTGCACGGCCCCAGCTCTGCTGCAGCTTAGGGTGTGGGACGGCTGCTCTGTAGGGCTGGGGAGTGGGCAAAGCGCTGCCGGACCCCAGGAATGGGGCAGTGGGGGGGAGAGCCACGATCAGAGCCTGAGATTTCAGTGCAGGGAATGAGCTCAAAGTGGCCACGAAAAGGGCTGGGGAGCGGATCTCAGGAGTGGAAAACTCATCGGCTCCGCGTCCGTGCGGCTTTAAGATCAGCTGGCTTTTCCAGCAGCACATTTCCGGAGGATTGTTGGAGAAACACCAAATTTTGCCTAATTCAGGCACTTAAAGGACCGGAGCCCGATTTTGTGCGGAACCCACACCGACACCCTGCCCTGGGGTGGGACGGGGGGAGGACGCAGCCATGGGGATGTTTGGGGACACGGGGAGGTTTGGGGACACGGGGATGTTTGGGACCTGGGGATATTTGGGGACACAGGGGTGTTTGGGGACACGGGGATGTTTGCTCGGGTGTGTGCACAGCACCAGCACGTTCCTGGGAGTGGGGCACAGCATGGAGCTCAGCTGTAGGCACGTGTACCAGAATGCCACCCGCGTGCCACGCTCCATCCCCACGGCAGATCCGGGCTCTGGGGCCACACAGAACCCCATTCTGCTGCAGATTTTTAGGGTGATGACCTCAACGTTGCTCTTTTTGAGGTGCAGGGATGCTGCACCCCGTCCCAACCCTGGGGCAGGGGGGGAATGCGGCCCCGCGTGCCCCAAAACCTCTCCTACACATTTTCCTTCTGTCTGATCCCCATCCCAGCACCTTCCTGGGCACGGGGGCGGATCAAAGCCCGCGCGTGCCAACACTGCTCCTGCTCTGGGCCAACTCGGCTATTTTGGAATCCCTAATCTGATGGGAGCAATGGGGAATCTGATGGGAGAAATGCGGAATCTGATGGGAGAAATGGGATGGGAGAAATGGGGATTCAGACAGGAGCAATGGGGAGTTGTATGGGAGCAATGGGGGTTCAGATGGGAGCGCTGGAGAATCAGATGGGAGAAATGGGGAATTGTATGGGAGCAATGGGGATTCAGATGGGAGAAATGGGGAATCTGATGGGAGAAATGGGACGGGAGCAGTGGGGAATCGAATGGAATCAGCGGGGAATCAGATGGGAATAATGGGGAATTGAAAGGAAGCAAGGAGGAATCTGATGGGAGCAATGGGGAATTGGATGGGAGCAGTGGGAAACTGGACAGAATCAGCGGGGAACTGGATGGGAGCAGTGGGGAATGTGATGGGGCCAATGGGGAGGTGGAGAGGAGTTATGGGAAATCAGATGGAATCTTTGGGGAACTGGAGGGGAGCAGTGGGGAACTGAACAGAATCAATGGGGAATCGGGCGAGAATAATGAGGGAAGAGCACGGGGGTGGGGTTTTGCTTTTTCTTTCTGTTATTCTTTCTATTATTTCATCTTTTTCTTGCTGGCCAAAAGCTCTCCCCTGCACATCTGGGGATGAGGAGCTGCCCGGCCCCCGCAGTGCATCCGGGTGCCGCGGGCTCAGCCTTGCGGCCGCTTCCTGACAACAACTCTTGGCAGCGGGCGGAGGGAGAGTCCGGCCCGGCCCTGGGGATGCAGCGAATTTGGACAGGAAACGTCTCAAATTGGAGAGCTTCCCTCTGCTCGTTATTTTGTATTTTGCAAGGAGGGGGGGATCCTCGGAGGAGGAGAGGGTTGGGGCGTTGCTTGGTGAGTTTTCGTGTTGGTTTGGGCGCTCGGAAAAAGCCACGCGCGCACTTTGTTCCAACTTTTTGGTGCCGAGCATCCTCTGCTCCCCAGGGATGCAGGGCCGCGGGGTTCTGCAGTGCTGGGGCCGCCCCATCCCGAGGCTGAGGGGTTAACAGCACTGCGGTTACAGCTGCAGGGAGGCTGCCAAGCCGCCGTGCCACAGACTTCCCTTTTGTCCATAAAAGTCCACCGGATCCCGGATCCCACGGGGCGCACGGGGCGCGGAAGGAGGGGGCCCGGCCGCCCCACCTGGGGCGCATGCGATGTTTGTGCAACGCCCTGCGCTCCTCCCCCATCCAAAAAAACCACCCGAAAAACACCCATAGGTGGGGCTGGGGGACGCGGGGTGATGCCTTGAGGCGGTGGGTTGGATGGGCCTTCAGAAGGGATGGAGGGCGGGGTGGCACTGGGGGTGACCCCGACCCCATAATCCTTATGTCAGGGGTGTGCAGCCCAACTCAGATCCTTGCTGCTGGCTCCGAGCTCGCAGCTGTATCAGTTACAGCAGAGACGAGATGTCATCACACCGAGGCTTGCATCAGAAGCATCTTGCAATGCAAAAAGCCAAATTTTTACAGTAGAGGTGCGCACACACACACGGAGCGAGCGAGCCTGGGTAATTAACTTAATAGGTTTCTTACAGAATGCCCCGTGAGTGATGCTCAACATATTCAAGTGTTGACAAGACGGCGCTGAACCCGACGCCTACACCATGGGCAAGCCAGGCAGCGAGCGCAGACACACCTTCATTGTCTGAAACTTGTAGTAAAACTCGGAGCGCGTTGTGAAACGCGGCTGCACAGATGGGTGCCCGTAACCCTTCCGCTGCCAGAATCTTCCTTTGGGGAAGATTTGGGTTGATAACTGAAGGAAAATCCCGGCGTCTCAAAGGGGTTCTGCCCAGGGAAGCAGCTCTGGGAACCTCTTTTCTATAAAACGTGTTTTCGGTTGAGCTTTGTGTGGTGTAAGGAAAAAGAAATGTGGGGATGTGGCACTTGGGGTCGTGGTTTGGTGGGCACAGTGGGGATGGGTCAGTGGTTGACCTGATGGTCTTTGATGTCACTTCCAGCTTTAATGGTTGTGTGATCCTAAGGGCACAGTGGTGATGGGTTGGGGTTGGATTCGATAATCTCAGAGGTCTTTTCCAACTTTGATGATTCTATGGGCATGGCGGTGATGGGTTGGGGTTGAACTCAATAATCTTGGAGGTCTTTTCCAACTTTGATGATTCTACGGGCATGGTGGTGATGGGTTGGGGTTGAACTCAATAATCTTGAAGGACTTCTCCAATTCTGAGTCTGTGGACGCGGTGGGGGTGGGTCAGTGGTTGGCTTGATGACCTTGGCGGTCTTTTCCAACCTCAGTGACTCAACGGTTCCATGGAAATGGTGGTGATGGGTCAATGGCTGATGGTCTTGGAGGCTTTCCCCGACCTCAGCGGTTCTACGATTCTACAAAAAGCAGTTGACAGCAATGCAGAATTGGGATGCAGGACAGGAAGTTGTCTGGGATGTATGACTGGGATGCAGTGGTCTGAGCTCTTGCTGCCACCCAAAAATTAAAAAAGAAAAAAAAGGAAAAAAAAAAAAAGAAAAGGGAAAACAATCCATGGAAGAGAGATCTGTGGGGAAACCAGTTTGGATGGCGATATGTTGTAAGAGGCAGCAGAGATCCATCTCCCAGAGACTCGGGGTGGGATCTTGAGTCAGGGAAGTTGCCCAAGAAAGGGTGGTCTTTCCCTACAGGTTTCACCGGCTTGGGCAAGCGTTGTGCCAGCGGCGGGGACCCGCGTTGTACAATGCGTGGAGCAATCACCACCACTGTCATCACTGCGTTGATGAGCCCTGAAACCCGTCGGCGTCCCCTCTATCGTGGGGTTGCCTCAATTCTGCAGCCACCGGGCTGCACGGTGCCCAATGCGCGGGGCCCGGCGCACAGGAGTTAGGGATTTATCTGGGAGTTAGCTGGGTATTGTTGGGGAATTAAAGGTTTACCTGCACGTTGCAGATGGAGGCTTAGAGGTTTTACAACCGCTGTAGATTTACAGCTTGCAGAAATTTCGACACAGGTTGGTTTGCCCCTGGCAGGGAGGATTTTGGCTGTGGTCACCCTGATGAAATGCGCGCAGGTGGGAACGGTGGCGAGGACTGAGTCCCACTCGTGCCATCGCCGTGTCTCCAATCAACCCCGAGCCATGGGGAGAGCCCTTTGGCCATGGAGAGGGCCCACTGGGGCTGCCAAAGAGCACGATCCAATCCCAACACGAGCCTTAGGTCAAAGCACGTTTTCCCCAAAGCTTTCAAGGGTGAAAGCCCAGCAGGATGCAAGAAAAATGCATCCCAAAGCTTCGCAACGCCAACGTCGCTCTTGGCCCGCTATCACCCCAGCAATGCGTGGTGGGGGAACGCACCCTGCTGCAAAACTCTCTGCAGCACCGGGGCCAGGCAGAGGAGCTGTGCAATGCCCAGCCCGGGGCAGCAGGCTCGCCCACGCCCTGGGAGCAGGCAGCTCCTCTTGCAGCGATGCGGGCGGATAAGCCCTTGCGCAAGGAGATGGGTGCGCAGAGGATGCGCGGCGGGAGCAGACTTGCTTGGGATCGGGGCTGCCGGCGACACGGGGATGGATGCACAGCCCTATAGGGGCTGCTCGGACGGACAGACGGAGCCAGGTGCCTGTCTGCACAGGCAGAGTGGTTTCCATGATCTCAATCAGCGCTGAGTTCACGCATGTGCCCGGTGTGCAAGACAGGAAAACAATCGATCCTGCCCCAGAAACGTGGTCATGGAAAATCATTGCTGGCCCCAAATCAAAAAGAGAGGAGATGGAAACCTCTCCTCAAATCTTTCAGAGACCTCACTGTTGTGGGAGGGAGCATCCCCAGAGACCTCCGTTGCTGGGTTTAGCCCCAAGTCGCACACTGTTCCCCTTTACAACGCATCACCGAGCGCGGTGCAACCGGAGCATTTCAGGATCACGTCCCCTGCTCTGTCCCCCTGCTCTGTGACTGCCAACCCCCTGTCCCAGCTGCTCCCCACTCCTTTGGTACAAGGAGGTGCAAAATAAGTTGTTGTTCGTGATGGGGCCAGTGATTATTAATAATAATGCAGCTCTCCATGCTCCAGTTTCCCAGCGTGCTGGCAGTGTGCCACCTGGGCCCGGTGATTTAGTGCAACTTAATTATTCCCGGCGTTTCATCACCTCTTGTTTTTGATGTCTGTGTCTCCACCAGTGCCTCACCTTCATGACTAAGAGAGCCAGGGAAAAAGGGAGAGAAAAGGGGAAAAACCCTGAACGGGGGGAGGGGGAGGGGAGGCTACAGGGGCACCTATGGGGACACTGGCAGTGCCCCTTGCAATGGAGGACTTTGGGCACACCAAGCAGGGCACAAACCTATAAGGGATGGACCAGTGCATCCCTTCCATTGAGATCTCTTTGCTTAGCCAAGTGTCACCCCACTGTAAATAGTGATGCCTCCCTCTCCTATCGTATTTTCCATCCATTCATTTTGAGGCGTGCTGGCAAAGTGGGTGGGTGTCAGTAACCACATCATATAGGTGCAGAAGTGCTTGTTCTGTGTGTTCAAGCACTGAGATGGTGTCAGGGCTGGAGCTGAGGGACCTCACCATGCTGGTGGGGACCTGGTCCTGTCCCCAGCCCCATGGCATCACCCTGCCCATGTCACCGTCCTTGTGCATGGCAAGGGACTGGGAGCAGTGGGATGCAGAGCTGCCAGGCAAGGTCAGGGTGCAAGATTAGGAGGTAGGGATGGGGTGCAGGATTGGGGTGTAGCACTGGGATGCAAGGCTGAGCTTCAGGATGGGGTGATGCCTGTGTTGCAGGGTTGGGATGTAGCACTGCAGTGCAATTTTGGGATGCAGGATTGGGATGTGGGATGGGATGATGCCAGGAATGCAGAATTGGGATGTAGCACTGGGATTCAGGATAGGCCAGGATGTGGGACCAGGATACAAAGATAGGATGGAGCAATGGGATGCAGTGCTGGGGGACAGGGCCAGGATGAAAGCTGAGGACGTAGCACTGGGAGGTAGGGGCAGGATGCAGAATTAGGATACAGGGTTGGAGTACAGAGTTGGAATGCAGAATTGGGATGCAGGACAGGAAGTTGTCTGGGATGTATGATTGGGATGCAGGATGAGATGATGGCTGGGTTGTGTCATTGGGGTGTAGCACTGGGATGCAGGGTTGGGATGCAGGACGGGATCATGTCTGGGTTGCAGGGTTTGGATGAAAAGTTGGGATGCAGGATTGGGATCTGGGATGGGATGATGCTTGGATTGGGATGTAACACCGGGATGCAGGGCTGGGATGAAGCACTGGGATGTGGGACTGGGAGTCAGGATGGGATGATGCCTGGGATGCAGGGTTAAGTTATAGGGTTGGGATGCGGGTTTGGGGTAAACGGTTGGGATGCAGGATGAGATGAAGGCTGGGATGCAGGATTGGGAAGTAACACTGGCCTGCAGGATAGGATGAAAAGTGGGATGAAGAGTTGGGAGGCAGGGTTGGGATGAAGGATGGGATGATGTCTAGGCTACGGGACAAGATGTTATCTGGGGTTCAGGGTTCGGATGATGCCTGGGATGCAGGTTGGGATCAGGGTTGGGATGCAGGGTTGGGATCACGGTTGGGATGCAGGATAGGATGTAGGATGGGATGCAGTTTGGGATGTGTGTTGGGATGCAGGGTTGGGATGCAGTGTAGGGATGTGTATTGGGACGCAGTTTGGGATGCAGGTTGGGATGCAGGCTGAGATACAGGTTGGGATGCAGGGTTGGGATACAAGTTGGGATGCAGGGTTGGGATGCAGTTTGGGATGCAGGGTTGGGATGCAGGCTGAGATGCTCACACCAGCAGGGCAGAGGCAGCTCAGTGGGTCCCACCCCACACAGCAGCTTTAGGAACACTTTGCCCACAGCAGAGCTCAGTGTCAGGTGGCTCAACACCCTGGGGAGCAGAAGGGAAGCCCAGGCTCCACTCCAGGCCATGCAAAACTCTGCAAAGAGCCAACAGACTGGAGAGAGGGGGGACGAAAAAGCCAGAGATTTTCATGAAAAGGGAAAAAAAAAAAAAAGGGGGGGGGGGGAAATAAAAACAGTATTTCCAGTATTTCCCTCTGTGCCTTTGGCCTGGTGCAGCCCTTCTGCTCACTGCTCTGTTTATACATGATAGACAACTAATTAACATCCAAGCCTCTTGAAAGGTCTTTTCAGAGGTAATGTACTGACAGAGGATGTCAGTGAGGAGCAGTGATTTGTCTAAGCAGTGATCACATTGTTTCAGACTGAATGAGGTGAATATTAAACTGCTTTAAATGCGCTCTTCATAAAGCACTAATTACATACTCCTGGGGGAGTACGGGCAAGGAATACTAAACAGCAGAAAAGTCAACAGTGCTTTTTATAGTACGTTGCTGGGTTCGGTGTTTTTCTGTCTTTCTTTCTCCGTGCGCTCACTCTCTCTCTCTCTCTTTTACTGTACAATCACAGCACGCTGAAGAATACACATTTATAGCACAATGGTTCACATCTAATTATATGGCAATCATTAGTTTTAACCTGGGTGCATTATATTTCCTTTGATATATTGTGCCCCCCGGCATCTCTTCGCATAGAAGTCTTCCAATGGCATTTACTCCCCACCCATGGAAAAAAAAAAAAAAACTGCTTTTTTTTCCATCATTAGCATTTGCTTATGATTTTTTTTTTTTTTTCCTAAACAAAATTGGCAGCAATAAAAGGGGCAAAGAGGGGAGGAGGAGAAATCCGCTTCATCAGAATAGGAATCTGTTCCCTCCCTCCTGGAACGGTGCACTTTGTTATTACCAAGGTAACCCCATTGGGTTTTTGGAGAGGAAAGGAAGCACAGAATGGGGCAGGCAGGAATTCCTGCAGATCCTGCTGCAGCCCTGGTCCAGTTTATCCCAGAGAGAGATGATGGGATGGGCCATCATCCCCATCTATGGCTTCGGTGCAAAAGGTCAGGCTCATACACGTAGGGAGTGGATCATAGAATATGGACCATACATATTGGGTATGGACCAGGGAGATAGGATAGGGTGGCATTATTAGGCTTAGGGCATGGCAGGAATGCTCAAATGCATAGGATACCAACCAAACACATAGGATACAAACAAATATATAGGAAGCTACAAATCAGACACTGTGCTTATAAACCCAGTACACAGAGTGTGGCTCAAACCAACAGGCTTTGGTCAAATGCACGGGATGCAGCTCAGCCACGTTGGGTGTATGGGTTTTATCTCAAACACAGAGAGCATGGCTCAGATGTATGGAATAGGATTCAAGCAGGTGAGATATGGCTTAAATGCATAGGTTTGGGTTCAAACACATGTGGTGTGACTCAAAGATTTGGGGTATGGCTCAAAGACGTGGAATATGGCTCAAAGATTTGGGGTATTGCTCAAAGATTTGGGATATGGCTCAAAGATTTGGGATATGGCTCAAAGATTTGGGGTATGGCTCAGAGACATGGAATATAGCTCAAAGATTTGGGGTATGGCTCAGAGATGGAATGTGGCTCAAAGATTTGGGGTATTGCTCAGAGACATGGAATATGGCTCAAAGACCTGAGGTACAACTCAGAGACATGGGGTATGGCTCAAAGATTTGGGGTATGGTTCAAAGACATGGAATGTGGCTCAGAGACATGGAATATAGCTCAGAGATCTGGGGTATTGCTCAGAGATATGGAATATGACTCAAAGATTTGGGGTATGGCTCAAAGATTTGGGGTATGGCTCAGAGACATGGAATATGGCTCAAAGATTTGGGGTATGGCTTAAAGACATGGAATATGGCTCAAAGATTTGGGATATGGCTTAAAGACATGGAATACGGCTCAAAGACCTCTGGTACGACTCAGAGACATAGGGTATGGCTCAAAGACACAAGAGTTGGCTCAGTTTACAGAGCGTGGCTCCGACGCATGGAGCACGTAGGTTTGGGCACATCCCCATTGAGTACAGCCCCAAGCCCCCAAATTTGGCTCAGCACCTCCCAAAGCCTACAGGTTGGCGCAGTGAGACCAGGGACAGCCGAGACCAGGCACTGCCTTCCTTCGAGGTGCAAACTTCTTTGGAAAGGAGGAGTCAGGCAGCCCTTAGATATCTTTTTTTTCCTTTAAAGAACATGAAAGAATCTGATAATTACTTCTATCTACCACCCAACTGTACTAATTACCAACCTATTTCTTCACAGTATGACAGACACAGGCTCTCCAAAACACATAGAGATAAATTAGCACTAATTGGTTTTCCTCTGGCTGTTTGAATTAGTATTTAAAGCTCCAATTACAAAGCAGAATAATTACTATTAATGTCCTGTCGCAGTACAAAAGGCAGATATCTCGCGAACAAGTCCAGGTGTATTATTACACTGATTACTGAATATTTAACCTGGCTCATTAAGACAAAGACTTGGGGAAACTTGGGGGAAAAAAAACAAAAAGGAAAGAAAATGGGGCTGTAGGACTCGGAGTCGGGGGGCTCATGCTTCCCCCAAATAGCGGAGTGTTGGGCAATGATTTGCACCCATTTCGTTACCTGGGTAGGGTGAGGTGCGGGCGGCCCAGTAGTGCCCTCTGCTGCCACCCACCTGGGGACACCATAGGGGACACCACACAGGACCCCACAGCTCATCCCTGAGTGCTGCATAAAGCTGAGATCCAAGATCCCATACTGCTCCCATAGGATTTGGTCAAGGTTGGTGCCTTGGTGCTACCACCATCCCAATGGGGCCATCAATGGGATTTGGTGAAGGATGTACCCTCGGGGCCACCATCATCCCTATGAGGTCATCAATGGGATTTGGTGAAGGATGTACCCTCAGTACCACCATCATCCCTATGGGGCCACCAATGGGATTTGGTGAAGGATGTACCCTCAGTGCCACCATCATCTCCATGTGGTCACCAATGGGATTTGGGAAAGGATGTACCCTCGGGGCCACATCATCTCTATGGGGCCACCAATGGGATTTGGTGAAGGATGTACCCTCGGGGCCACATCATCTCTATGGGGCCACCAATGGGATTTGGTGAAGGATGTACCCTCAGTGCCACCATCACACCTATGGGGCCACAAAAGGGACTTTGGGTTGTACCCCTGGGGCCACCGCTGCAGCTGGGTAGCTCCAAGCTCCCAAAGCCCTGAGCACCAGGGTGCGGAGCGACAGGGGGAGGACAGGGAGGGATTTCTTTTTGGGAGATCAGGTGGGAGGCGTGCGGGGATGCCAGCTGGCGATGGGCTATATTTCTACTGACAAGGCTTTACCCTGTAGGTGTGAGGAATTCCAATTAAATATTCAGCCTATTTGTCTGTGTGTGGGAGAGGGTTTGCTGTGCAGGAGGAAAGCCTCACATTCAGCTCCGTAGTGAACCATTAAGAGAGAAATTAGCTCAGTTCATCAAGGGAAGCCAGCGGAGGGTTTTCCTCGCTCTCCTACCTTGTTCCGGCTCTCGTTTGGAAGCAGCAGGGAAAAAACACGGCTGTGGTTTGCAGGAGGAGAAAAAAAGTCCTCTTTTAGGCTGCATCCCCAGCTCGTCCCAATGAGAGATCGATGCATTGGGAGAGGGGTCGGGGGGGCATCGTGCTCGATGGTTTTAATTGCTCTCACATTTACCGGCCACCTCCTTAATGAGTCATTTGCAAGGTGCTAATTAATCGCCTCCAAGCAAAAGCCTTTGCCTCGGGATGATCTTTTGAAGCCGGCCCTCTAAAAGTTCAGGTTTTATTGATTGAGGGCCCTTTTGGCATTCGCACACGGGATCGATGGGGCAGCGCCTGCCCACGCGTGGTCACCCGGGGATGGGCTCAGAGCCCCCCAGTGCTCCGCCTTTGGCATCGTCCCGCTGGCCTTCAGTGCCCCACCGGGATGGTTTCGGGGCTGTTTCCAAACAAAACTCCAACCCAACACGGGAGGAACCACCAATTTCATCATTTGCTGGAACCTGCCACCCTCGTGAAACGATTTTCCGACTCAGAAAATCCGCGTTTTAAATAGATCCCGAAGGAACAGCAAGAATAATAATAATAAAAAAGGACAACTTTTTTCACAAAACCACAAACGATATCCTGTTTCCCTCACGCACAGCGCCTGCGTTTCGTGGAAGAAAAGTTGTTTGCAATGGGAACCAAGCTGTAATTTCACTCTCTGAGTGACGGGCATCGCTCGGAGAAGGGATCTCAGTTGGGAGCTGCCGAGAGCTGCCTTTAATCAGCCCCAAATCCCCACTGTAAATTCCAGGTGAGAAATTAATCCCTTCTGTCAACTCCTCCCATGCCACTGCGGGGACGGCCATCCCCATGGGGACAGTTGGCGCTGGCTCTCTTGATGTGTCACCTCCAAAATGAGCAGAGGACGCTCCCTGCCCACTGCCCCACCTCCAGCAGGGTGCAGAGGGTCACCCCTTCCTCTTTTTGGGGTGCTCTTTGTCTTTGCTGATGCCTGACGGGTCAGCTGCCCCTCTATTGGGTTTGAGCATCCCCATCCCGCTCCGTGCGCTCGGACACAAAGATTTTGGCCTCTGGGGCAGCACCTGCAGATTTGGGATCGGGTTTGGTTTTCTATCACTCTATACACATTTTTTTTTCTCCCTTCCTTTCTTTCAAAACCCGAAGCCAACGACTCCATAGCAACCCCGCAGCTCCCAGGGTCTGACTGCAGCGCTTTGATCGCGCTGTCGCTTCGTTTAAGGCGATACCCCTGTAGGTGTGAGGAACTCCAATTAAGCATTCCGCTGGCTTGCCGTGTGGGGGACAGGCTCTGCAGTGGAGGAGGGAAGCCTCGGTGACTAATCGCTCAGACACCGCGTCTGTGGCACCAGGGGAGGGCAGGCAGAGGGTTTTCCTCCACCGTGCAGCTGCCTCTGCATTCCCTTTTCGGGAGATGCGCGGCTCCCTCCGGGCTGCGGGGCTTCCAGGCGGAAGCTGGAACGATCCCAAGCATCTCCCAGCACGGCCGGGATCCTCCTGCGGACGGATGCTGTTGCAAAGAGGAAGCAGATTCGGGAGGTTTGGGATGGCTTTGTGTGTTGCTTCGTGGGGTGTTGGGATCCCCTCATTGCAGGGCAGCAATGGGGGTCTCCGTTGTGCGCATCACCCATGGGGTGAGCAGCCCTGCTTGGGGGGGAACTCCCCCAGGCATGGATGGGCATCCCCAAATTTGGATGGACATCCCTGAACGTAGGTGAGCAGCCCTAAGTTTGGATGAGCAGCCCTGAATTCTGACTTGTTTCTCTACCTTTGGCTGAGCAGCCCCAAATTTGGATGAGCGTCTCTAAATTTTGATGTGCTGATCTGAAGTTGAATGAGCATCCCCAAATTCTGATAAGCAACCCTAATTCTGATAAGCTCCAAATTTGGATGAGTGGCCCTAAATTCAGGCTTGTTTCACCAAACTCAGACAAGCATCACTGACTTTGGATGAGCATCCCCAAACATGAATGGCAGCCCCAAATTCAGACACATTTCCCTAAATTTGAACGAGCATCCCTGAATTCTGACCAGCAGCCCTAACTTTGGATGACCCCCCCCAGCTTTGAATGAGCATCCCAAATATGAAAAAAGAACACTAATATTGGATGAGCATCCCCAGATTTGATTGGGCATCCCCAAAGACAGACAGGCATCACTAACTTTGGGTGAGCATCCCCAGATTTGGATGATCAGCTCTGAATTCTGATCAGCAGCCCCAACTTTGGATGAGCACCCCCAGCTCTGGATGAGCATCCCAAATATGAAGAGAACACTCATATTGGATGAGCATCCCCAAATTTGGATGGCAGCGCCAAATTCAAACACATTTCCCTAAATTTGAACAAGCATCCCTGAATTCTGACCAGCAAGCCTAACTTTAGGGGTCCAGCTCTGGATGAGATCCCAAACGTGCACAAGCAACCCTGACTTTGGATGAGCATCCCCAAATTCAGATGAGCATCCCTAATTTTGGATGAGCGACCCTGACTTTGGATGAGCATCCCAAATTCAGATGAGCACCCCCAAATTCAAATGAGCATCCCCAAATTCAAATGAGCACCCCCAAATTCAGATGAGCACTGACAAATTTGGCCGAGCATCCCTAAATCTCACCGAGCACCACTCAAGGAAGACGCGTATCGCTAAGCACCAACACCCAACCCTTCTCCCCACATCCTCTCCACCACCACTCCTCTACGGCCCCATCCGTGCAGGGATCCGGCCCCACAGATGCAGAACTCCCCACAACCCACCCCACACCCCACTGCCCTCACTGAGAGCATCTCCCATTGCCACCACCCCCACTGCAGGGGGAGGCGGGGAGGGGTACGGCCGTGGGCAGCGCAGGACGTGCCGTCCCTCCCCTGCACTTCCCCACGGTGCTTTACATAACTTCTGCTGCTTAGTCACAGCTTCGCCTCTTTTTTCCTTCTTTTTTTTTCGATTTTTTTTTTTTTTTTTTTTTGGAGCGATTTTCTCCGCCGCATCATTTCGGCAGGGAAGTCCCTTCCTCTCTCTGTTCCCGTGGTAACGGCACCGATTCGCCTTCCCGGTGATTCATGGCGGGGTGCAGTAGGAGTTCCCTCCTCCATCCCCGTGCTCCCACACACAGCCCCATTAATCACCGCTCCGCACTGTGGATGGGGGACAGGACCATGGGAATCCCACTGTGCACATCCCATATAGCTCTGTGTGCATCCTATAGATCTCTATGTGCATCCCATACATCCCCATGCGCATCCTGTATGCTTCCATATCCATCCTACACCTCTCCATATGCATCCTGTAGATCTCCACGTGCATCTCCATGTACCCCATGCACCTCCATAGGCATCCTAAACATGTCCATGTACATCCTGTACACCTCCATACAAATCCTACACGTTACCACGCACATCTTATACATCTCCATGTACATCCTATGCACCCAATGCAAAATGTTTCCATGCACACCCCATGGGCTCTATACAAAGCTTCCATATACGTTTCATCCCCTATATATGTAGATCTCCATATGCAACTCCTCCCCTATATACATAGGGCCTCCAAATACATCTCAAAGCCCATGTGCTTCAGACCTCCATATACATCTCATAGCCTGTACACATATAGGGTATCCATGCACCTCCCATCCCCTATATGCATGGATCCCCATATACAACCCATCCCCTATATGCACAGGGTCTCATACGCTTTGTTGCCTATATACATGGGATCTCCATAGAAGGTTCATGGCTGTATCTCTGCTGGAAAACAAAACCAATCCGCAAACCGTCCCCGTGCCATTCTGGTGTGTTTTATCTGATTTATTCTCTCCTCGTTAAGAGTAGCTAATTAACAAACAGCCGTTTGAATAAACAGCAGTGAGAGTGTTTGCAGCCTCGGCGTTATTGGATGGTGACGAATCACTGGCCTCGGTGTGCTAAATGAAAGAAGAAGCAACCAGGAAATCCCTAAATCCACTTCTGCCCGGTGGGAAAGCAGGAGATGGGGCCACATGTTGGGGTTCCCTGTCCCTGGAGATACCCCGAGCCATACAGCTCCATCAGGAGCACCCAGCAAACCAAGGTCACCCCAATCACCCCAACCAACCCCACATCTCCGCTCCGGGATCACAGCCCAATGAACCACCTCCACTCCAGGAGCACCTGGAATGTGCAGATTGCTCAGGACAGCCCAAACAACTCCAGATCTCTGCTCTGGGGCATCATCAGACCAACAGCCCATGGAAGAAAGGAACGTTCCCAACCACTAAATTCAACCTGAGGAAGAGCAAAGCTGCGGGGCACAGCCCCAATGACAGAAACCTTTGTCACTGTCATAATTGTCTCTCCCTCTGCAGATCCTTGGCAATTTAATGATTGTAATCACAGAGTGCGTGTCTGCCTGAAAGCATTGCGGTTCTGGGGCTGGGAGAGGGTGTGTGGGGCTGAGAGCTGATAGGTAGGGTTGGGAGAAGATGTGTAGGGTTGGGAGAAGATGTGTAGGGTTGGGAGAAGATGTGTTGGGTTGGGAGAAGATGTGTAGGACTGGGAGATGATGTGTAGGGTTGGGAGATGATGTGTAGGGTTGGGAGAAGATGTGTAGGACTTGGAGATGATGTGTAGGACTGGGAGATGATGTGTAGAGTTGGGAGAAGATGTGTAGGACTGGGAGATGATGTGTAGAGTTGAGAGATGATGTGTATGGCCATGACCTGATGTGTAGGGTTGGGAGATGATACATAGGGCTGGGGGAAGATTTGTATGGCTGGGAGCTGATGTGTAGGGCTGGGAAATGATATGTAGGGCTGGGAGTAGAAATGTGGGGTTGGAGCTGATGTGTGGGGCTGGGAGCAGACATGCCTCCATGTTTTCCCTCTTGTCCCAGCCCCAAAATGTTCACAGCCCTACAAACACCCCATCCCAATGTTGGTGCTCCCCAGGGTGCATCAGATCCACCCTTTGCACTTCCTCATTCTACAGCTTTCCAGCCAGAGTTGCTTGGTGGTGGCTTAGTGGGGAGGCTGGAAGTGCAATTAACTGAGAGCGTTAATTACAAGGCAGGAGGGCAGGAGCCCGAGCTACAGCTCTAGGGGAGTCCAGCAGCTGCTCAGTCAGGGATAAACCTGATGCATGCAAGGAGGCTCTGAGCAAACACACAAATCCTCGTGCAAAGACAAATCTGTGCAAACGTATCCTCGTGCAAAGACATACAAGAGAAAATGTGCTCGTGCAAAGGTGCGTGCTTGTGCAAACAGCTGCACGTACAAAGAAGTGTTCTTGTGCAAACACACACAGATGTGTGCATTTGTGCAAGCACAGGCACTTGTGCAAACACGCATTCCCCTGCAGGCAGCTCTGCACGCGCTGTTTTTTCCCACAGCAACGGGAAGGCAGCACTTTGCCCTAATGGTGCCCAAGAAATTACACAGATTAGCAGCTCCATTCTTTGGCAGCTCGGGCCAATCATGTTCTGGTGCTGTTTTTCCATCAGCACTGAGTTGCTGCTGTTGCATTGTTCTGGCGTGGCAGACCCTTGGGCAGCATTGTGCCTTACAGTCACTCATGCTGTTGACTAAAGCCTATGTTTAAAGGTAATATAAACAGTTCAAGCTTTAAAATAAGCCGGATCTGCAATTCCTACATAGCCCTGCCGAAGCTGGATTTTCCAACAGTGAGTCCCAAAGCCCTTTTCCCTGCGATATTTGCTGATGGTGGCAGTAATTAAAGCCCATCTGCTTGCAGAGTGCCAATGAGTAGTGGTTGATACTCAACTTTGGAGCTGGTGAACACCTGACCTCATCCCCAAAATGAGGCCCCAGGGAGAAAACCCAACAGAGAAACCATGCCCCAAAAGCAAACCCTCTGTGTGGTTTTCTTTTCCTTTCACTTTTGTTATTCTTTTCTTTTTTAATAATTATTAATAAAGCTTTCATTTAAAGGCAGTGATGCAAACTCGCACTGGGGAACCAAATATTCCAAGTCATCAATTAAAACAGCATTTCTCTCTGTTCTTTCCCTTTCAATTGTTTGGTTTAATAACCAAAAAGTAGAGTAGAATGAGCCCCAGAGAGGCAGAACAACACCTCAACAATTGCACTGCTGCTCTGCAATTCCCCATCGCTGCAATAGGAACCAGTGGGGAACAACACTGAGTCCCCAGTAACTGCACTGCTGCTCTGAAATCCCCCATCACTGCCATGAGGGCCAACAATTTTGGCTGTTTCTCCAACAATTGCATTGCTGCCCATCAAATCCCCATTGCTGCAACAGGGACCGACGGGGATAGGGGTGCTGGTGGCGTCGGGGTTGGGATTGGATCCTCCCCGTCCCCACAGCTCCAAGTCCTGATGCTCTGCTTCTCCCCAAAGGAGCATTCCTCTGCTGGCAGCTCCCTGGGGCAGCTTTCCCACACCCACCTCTTCCCGCAGGCAGAGCTCGCATACCCAAAACCTGATTTAGTTTATATATATATATACTTTTTTTTTTTTTTTTTTTTGCTAGAACCCAACCAAAAAGCTTCTCCTTCCACTATTATATTTAGAATCATAGAATCATCTCATAGAATACCCTTAGTTGGAAAGGACCCCTAAGGATCATTGAGTCCGACTCTCAAATTCGCCTCCATACCGACTGCACCCCGCTCTGCCCAGTGCACCCCAATCACCACAGCCCTTTGGTTTCCCCAACGCAGCCATGGTTACGTCCATGGCACTTTAGACCAGCTCAGTTCTGGCACTACACAAAGAGAAAAGTTTCCTTCTGGGTTCTTGCACCGCTCTCCCTTCAGGTTGGGGACAGGTTTGGGGACAGGGTTGGGAACCCTATTGGGGTGCAGGGATGTGCAGCTCCTCCCCAGCCTTTTGCCGTACGAAAAAAAGAAAAGAAAAAAAAAAAAAAACCTCAAATTTTAAGGTTAATAAAGCCCTTGTTTGCTTAAGATAGTACCTGTTTCTATGGTGACACTTGCAACCCAGAACCTGTTTATCAGTGCGGTGACAAACGCAGGCACAGGAGGGGGCCGGTGGTGGCACTGGGACTTTCAGCACCGCGGACAGCGCAGTGACCCCAATGCCGACCCCCAGCCCATCCCACCAACCCAACCCAACCCTTCCCCAAAGGGAGAAACCAACTCCAAGTGCTGGGCTGAGGGCTCCCATTGGCACTTTCTCAACCCATTGGCTCACGTTGCAGCCCCAACCGCTGTGCCCACCTCCACACTGCTCTGTGCCTCAGTTTCCCCACGATCCCCCCATCAGGATGCGGGTGCGGGTACGGCTGGGGCAGCACCGAGCCCCGTTCCGCCCCATCTCAACGCAGGGTCTGGTGGCTGCCAGAACCCGTTTCCATAACGACTTTCTGCTACAAACATATTTGGATAAAAATAAAGTTCAAGCGGCGACGCTGCGGCGGAGCACAAATCTGCAGCTCCCGAGGAGGGGGATAACGCCGGAATGCACTCCTTCCCCTGGGCAGGATTTTCTCCCTTCCTTTGCTGCATACGGAATGGGAATTCATGTTTACTGGGCGGCTCTGCCATCCGGCCCCAGCTCTGCATCGCTACCTGATGCTCCGCGGTGTACGCGGGATAATGTGATAAATTCATTTCCAATTCGCTGCATTATCCTTTGAATATTTTAATGACTCATTGAATGGAGTTAAAAAAAAAGAGAGAGAGAGAGAAAAAAAAAAAAAAGGCGATTTCAAATGAACAATTATGCTGCATTAGAGTAAAGGCTGATTATATTTAAACACTGCTTGCATGGATAACGGGACATATCGACCTCCGCCTATAAGAGCTAATTTGGCTCTTATCTCTAAATAATTTTACACTGCAAATTACCATGAAAACCTAAAGGGCTTTAAAAACATTCATCAAAAGATATTATTCCACTTTGTAGCAACGTTTTTATTTAAATTATTTTGAATGGGAGTGAAAGCATCTCCCCAGCGCCTGACAGGCGGAGCGGCGGTGCCGCCGTTGGCGATAAGGAGCAGCGAATGGGACCCAGTGGGGATGGGGTGCTCCAACCCCAACGCTGCCTTTTGGGACACCAACCCTAAGTGGGCCCTGTTACGGTTTTATGGGGTTTTTTTGTTGGTGTTTCACATCAGAACAGCTCCCCAACCTCGTGGCAAGCTGGGGTGTTGTAGTTTGCACGGAGCGTTCCCAAATTTCGGTTCCAGGAGGGTCACTCCGTGCCTACAGGAGGAAGATGCCTTCGGGGAGGGATGCCCAATGGTGAGCCCATGTATATGGGTGCAGAGATGCCATATAAATATGGGCATCCTTGTATGTATGTGTGTACATATATATAAGGAGATGTGTCCGTGCGCCCATAGCACAAAGATGGAGCACATTGAACAGCTGCAGCTGGGGCCAATGGAGATACAGCACCGAGCGATGGTGAAACCATTCCCCAAATTCACCTCTTCTCCCCCCAAACCCATTCTGCTGCTAAAAGAGCTCCCTCCTCCCATCCTGCAAAGGAGATTTCCAAGCTCAACACTGATTTGCTCAAGAAAAACGCAGCGCCTTCCAACCATTTGTGCTGGTTGTAATCCCCCATCTCTGCCCAAACGATCTCACGCTCAAAAAAATAAAAAAAAGAGACAAAAAAAAAAAAAAAGACAAGAAAACCACAATAATTAGCAATAACGAACGCTCAGAAGGAGCTGTGTACAGAAGGGAAAACAAGAGCTCGAGCTTTTTTTTTTGCGTTTAGTAAATATTAAAATTAATGAGAGACTTCCAAGACCCTGTTGTTAGAAATGCAGAAGGGCTTCTGTGAAGGATTATATAAAAAAAAAAAAAAAGAAGAAAAAATAACGAAAAGAAAGGCCTTGTACATAAATCTCTGCAATTATTCCCAATGCTTTCTGGTTGGTTTTTTTTTTTTTTTTTTTTTTTTTTTTCCAGCCAATTATGAAATTCGCAGAAAATATTAATATCTAATTTTAATTTGCTCAATATTCCCATTAACCATAAAAAAAGCCTAATTAAGGTATCTGTACAAAAAGCCCTCAGCAGTAATTTCGGGGAATAATAGCAGAGAATGACGAGATATTTCTTGTTAAATGCACGCTGCAAATTAATTGATATCTTAATTAGACTTCAGATTATTAGTTAGATTGATTCAGAGCTGAAACACCGCATCTTTTAGGAGATGAGAGGAGGAGTGAGAGCACGGATTCGCCCAAAGCTCTCAGGAAGCAAAGTGGCGACTGAAGGGTCCCCATCCGCTGTGTGGTGCTGAACCCAAAGGAAAAATACGGGATTTTGCACCAAAATTTGGGGAAAATATGGAATTTTGCACCAAAACTGCAGTTTTTTCCCCCCTCCCTTTGAGATTTTCACCAAAACTGATGTTTTTTCCCCCTTCCTCTCCCAAAATAAGCTGACAACCAGAGCTCTCGCGAGATGGAGTGCGGATAGAGCTGTGGGTGAGGAGTCTGCAAGCTGCGTTTTTTTTCCTGTATTTCTTTAGGAAAGGGTAAAAAAAAAATAGAGGGGAAAAAAAAAAAAAAAAGCAGCAATATTTTAATCCCAGCCTCACTGCATTCGGTCTCAGGAAGTGCTCCCCCACCCACACACCGAGCGCCATTTGCATTTCTCCCCTTTGGGATTCCACCCATGGAATGAATGGTGCCCCATTGGGTGCAGCCGTGGGGGTGTCACCGCCCTCCCACCTGGGGACACTCACGGGGACGTCGGTGAGCAGCCAGTGCCTCCAGAAACGGCTCCGGGGGTTGGCTCTGCTGGGAGCGTCGGGGTCCACCAGCATCACCACGTACTTCTTGCTCTGCGAGAGAAGGGAGCAATGGGGGCATGGGGTTGAGTGAGCAAGGAGCAGCCTGACCCTGCATCGCTGCTTTTCACCCTTCCCTATGCATACAAGGAGAACGCAAGGCGTGGGGGACAAGCAAGGAGGGGAACGGAAGGCATGCAGACCTACTGGACCCCAGTGACCCCAATGTCTCCGAAAGGAGAAGGGTGTTTTGGTGTACATACAAATAAATGCACTCAGGATTTCCCCATGACCCTGTAGCACAGCACAGGGCTTTCTGCTCTCCTGTAATAGGATGCCGGGATATTTCCTGAGAGTGACGCCCAGCTGTGGGCACCCTTGGGTGTCCTGGCCCCTGTATGAGGGCACCTAGCGCACCATGGTGCCACCAGTGCAGGGATTTGGGGCCCCGCAGGTTTGAAGTGACCTCTGGAGGTTTGTGGGAGGAAAATCTGATCTGTAAGGATTTGGCAGGACCTCAGGAAAGGGATTATCCTGCAAGCTGACAGATGAAGAGACCTCTCCTAACGAGACCTCCAGGTGCAACCTCTAGGGGCTGAGATTCCAGGGAACCGCCGGAGGATTGAGTCACAGGTTCTCATCCATGGAGCCAGAGCTCGCTATCTAAATCCCCTCATGCCTTGGGAAACGGGCAGGGATTGCACAGTGGGATCACTGCCCTGCAGACAGCACCTCTGCCCCATTCCCAAGCCACACTCTTGGTGCCCCCCATGTCGCCGTGCCCCCAAAGCCACGCACGGCTCAGCCCTCGGTGCAAACCACAAAGCGCCATCTCCCCGAAACGAGCCATTCTGACAGCAAAATGTGGATTTAGACCCACTGAGCCAAGAGCTTGCAATCCTGTGCTGATGCAACCTGCCCCAGAGCAAGGTGCCGTGCCTTAATCCCAGCTCGGTTCACCGCAATCGCTTTGCAACGGGCTTACGCCAAGCGTGCAGATGCGCACCCCAAAAAAATGGGTCACTATGGGATGGAGATGGGGACACAGCGCTCACAGCTGCAGCGTCGCCCGGAGCACCGCGGAGGAGCGGAAATATTTTCGTGTCGGTGCCGAAAACGGGAAGGAGGAGGGATTGGGGAGGGAGAGGGGGGAGAGAAAAAAAGCCCAACAACCCCAAAACCCCGCTCGGCAAGTGTGAAGGAATTTGAGCTCTAACTTTAGGGAGGGTGCAGCGCTGAGCGCGGCGCTTCTGAAGCTCTCGTTTCTCCTTCGGAGCCCAGCTGGTGGGAACAGAACGTGTAGTCATGGGACTGTCATCGTGTGCTGTCCAGGTTAACATGTAGCATTTCTATTACTATTAACAGACTTTCTGCTCCTCGCTCCATCTGTTCTTCGAAATAATTGCAGTTGTACAGACCATGCCTTCGCTGCAGGCAGGCTCTGGGGAGAGGGTAGCGCTTTTATGCAAAAAAAAAAAAAAAAAAAAATTAAAAAAAAAATTAAAAAAAAAGGAGGAAAAAAAATAAAACAAGTGTTAAAAAATAACAGCAAACACGAGAATAGAGTGCAAGCGGAGTTAGCAGCAGGCTCGCGATTGGGTACAGATTGTGGCCTAGAAAGGTGCTGTGCACGCGGAGCAGGGCAGACCCCCACGGGGATGGGCGCTGGGTCGGTCCCATGCGTGGATCCCACGGGCTGCACCGGAGCTGTGAGGATGAGGGGGGTTTTCTTGCACTGCTGGGTGCAGGGAGCAGTGCCCTGTGCAGCCCCATTGAGCACAGGGGCTGTGCTGTGCGCAGAGATGGGGTTTTGCTGCTGCAGCCCCACAGCAGAGCAGTGCTGGGGTTGGTTTCCTCATCCTGCAGTCCTCCCCACTGTGGGATCACCTCGTTGGCTGCTGGCATTGGGTGGCACTGAGCAGTGTCACTGCTCCGGGGGTTTTGGGGAGGAGGGAAGGAGATCTCCACCCCAAAATCCGCTTTTAGAAAATGCCACACTTTGCTAATTTTGCCAAGGCAACCAAAAGCTGTTTGGGGTTCCAGCATAAGAAATAACTCCTTGCAAAGTGCTCTCTATTCAACTGCCCCTCCCAGCCCTGCAGCACGGCACTGGCTAAAAACCCAAAGCGTGGTGCCATCCCAAAACCCTGAAGCGCATCCCAAAGGGAGCAGAGAGCAGCGCCATGCACCACTGCAGCAAAGCATGCAGCTCCATTGCAGCCGATCCTCTGCCATCATCCACAGGTTGGGAAACACAGGGAGTGGGATGTGAGTGGGAGAGGGGGATTTGTGCAGTGGGATTACAGGGAACCATGCAGGAATTAAGGATTTATCCGAAGGAGAGCACACAGGGTGCTAAGCCACACACATGTAGAGAGAGCAGTTTCCTTGGAAACGAGCACACATGGAAGCGGCACACATGCGGATCCGGGCTGGCGATGGCGTTTCCCCAGCAGCCAAAGTGGGGTTTTGGGAATGGGGATGTAGGATACAGTGTGTGCTGCGATGGGATCCAGGCTTTGCCGGCCTGGATCACCTTGGTAATCCAGTCTGAAAGGGAACAAGCCAAGCGATGAGCAAAGTCACAGTGCAACGTGTGTTGTTCGGCACAAATAAAGGGTCTGCTGGGCTTGGGAGCATCCCGGTTGGGTTGACTTTGAGAAGCTTACAGCACACGGGATGTGGACCACGGCACAGCGAGCAGCGCAGAGCTCACTGCATGCAACTGCAGCACGGGAGGGCAAATGCATCCCATGACAGCTCACAGGGAGCTGCATCGGTGCAGGGTGCAGGATGAGGGGTTGCAAGGTGTGGGATGCAGGACGCAGGATGTGGGATGAGAGGTGCGGGATGTAGGATTTGGAATTCGGGATGTGGGATGCAGGATGCAGGGTGGGGGATGTGGGGTGCAGGGTGCAGGATATGGGATGACGGATATGGGATGCAGGGTGTGGGATGCTGCCTGCACGCCATGCAGGAGCCGGAGCTGCCGCTCCCCCTGCGCAGTGGAAGCACCGCGAGCGCCAGCTGAGAGCTCAGAGTCAATCTGGGCTTTTTTCTTGGCTCGTCCCCAGTACTAAAAAGTTTCTATAACGGGCACGTAGTTAGCAATTCTGCTGCTGATGCTTCGCCAAAGAGAGATTCTAGCTCCTTCTCCCGTGGCTAACGGGGGGGTGAGGAAGGCGAAAAAACTGTTTGCAGCCGAGTTGGGTGTTGTGGGAGCAGTGTTTCGAGGTGGTTTTTACCTTTCTAATTGAAACCAGAGCCTCGCTGCTTTCCCCGTGCAAAATAGGTCAGCAATATTAACCCTCCTCAGCAGGACTTGCCCAAGGGGACATGTGGCACAATCTCAGCGCTTGACCCAAAGCATCTCATCCCCCCCCCCTGCACTGCCCAAGGGAACTTCATTGACTTTCTAACAGGCTTTGCCCCCCCGCTCCCCGGGGAGCTGAGGCAGCCAAATATTTATGCAGCCCGATGTCCGGATAATAAGGGATTAATGCGGGGTCGTTACGGTGAGCGCGTCGATTTGTAAGGCTTATTCCCCAATGGAGGCCCTTGGGATAGTTTGGGAAATGGGTTATTTGCTCCGAAAGGAGAGCAGCTTGCTTTCCCATGGAGATGTCCTGCACTTGTGGTGCAGCAATGCAAAAAAACAGGGTGAACTTCCACGGGGCGCACGCTCTATAGGAACAGATCTGTTGCAGCAGAGCTGGGAGATGCCCATGCAAGCATTT
The DNA here is from genome assembly GCA_037305975.1 of Chrysolophus pictus. NCBI lineage: Eukaryota > Metazoa > Chordata > Aves > Galliformes > Phasianidae > Chrysolophus > Chrysolophus pictus. The sequence goes on along the minus strand of CM074597.1, from coordinate 1,288,980 downwards.
CTGGGAGGGAGTGGAGCAGCATGCTGTACCCCCGTGTTCACAGACCCCATAGCAATGGTTTCCCCAAAACTGAGCTCCATCCACATCACCATCACCACAGGACGCAATCCCAAAGCAAGGACTCGGCGATGGGAACATTGCAACCCCATTGCTGCCCCTTCTCCATCCGGGAGATAAATCCACCACCCAAACAAAAAGCACAAACTAAAGCGCACTGTGCCACCCATTCCCTGCGTGCTCCGTCCCCACTTCTCCCATATCTATTTATTCACACAGTGACGGGAGGCAAGCTAATGAGCTCTTTGCTAACGAGCATCCCCATCTCGGAGCCGGGACGCTGGCCATTGCTCGGGACCGGCCGCGCCGGGATCACCACGCAAGGAGGAGGTGGCAGAGCACAGCTGTCCATCCCAATTACCATCACACGTGGGGACACATGGGCTGGTGGCGTTTGACATTTGCTGCACAATATTTTGATGCAAAATGGCACCTCCGTCACAAATTATTTTGCAAATCTTGGCTTGGGTCCGGGTGGGTTTTTATGCACTCTGTGTGTGTGTGGATTGTTTTGCTGGGGAGCGTTGCACGGGGTGACATCTGATGAGCAAAGGGAAGGTCCATCGCTTCGCTGTTGCAAGCATGCCATTGGGTTGGCCAAAAAGCAAACAGCCGCATCTCGACAGACCCCACAACGGCATTTTCCCCTTTTCCAAGCTTTTGTGTGCGGTGGGATAGAGCTGAAGCAGTGCTGTCCCCATCCCCCAGCATCGAGGTCGGGGTCGCGGATCTGGGAACCACTGCACCCGATGCCATCAGACACCTCGGGAAGCTGAAATGACTTTAAATGCCTAAACATTTTAAAACAAACCCCGGAACAATTCAGCTCCAACTCCTCGCCCGCTTTCTCTCTCTCTCCCTCTCTCTCTCCCATTTTTACGGTTTCCAGAGCTGTTTTACGCCTCATTACCTGCACACTGTGAGTGATGTCTGTCGGTCCTAGAGCTGTAAATACCTTAAATCATGCTTCATTAAGAATATCTATGGTGCTATTAAAGAGCTATAATAGACAACGAGTTAACAGATGATTAAATATGAACTCCATTTGTGTCACTCACCAGCGTGCAAGGAAGAGGCTTTAAGTTTCTAAACTCGCTCTCATTATCTGGCAAAGTGCAGCTGGGGGGAGTGCATTGGGATGCTGGCACGGGCACACGAGCATCCCACGGAGGCTCTGAGATGACAGTGAGGAGAGCCCTTTGCTGGGCAAACAGAACTTGGTGACAAAAGTGACAGATTGGGTTCTAGTGCTGGGAAGACAGAAATTTGAAAAAGAAACAAAATAAAGGATGGATGAGGATGAGGATGAGGATGAGGATGAGGATGGGGATGGGGATGGGGATGGGGATGGGGATGGGATGGGATGGGATGGGATGGGATGGGATGGGATGGGATGGGATGGGATGGGGTGGGATGGGATGGGATGAGGATGAGATGGGATGGATGGGGTGGGATGAGATGAGATGCAAAGCACTGCTGCCTTCCCCACTAAAATAACACGACGGTGCAAAGGAATTGAAAAAAAAAAAAAAAAATAGCACAAATTCAACAATAATTAATAGCATTAAAATCCCACGAGCACACGAAGTACCGGGGGGAAATTAAACAACGAGTGCTGCGTTATTTTCCAGATTTAATTCTGACTCTTCTAAATGGAAAGTGCCTGGTGCTCCGCTGGCTCCTCGCTTCTCATTCCCCTGCACACCTCGACCCCCGGCCCTGACCCCCACGGACCCCCACCGCCCCCGGGGCCGTGCAGGAGGACGGGGGTGCTGGGGGCCGCGGGGGCCGGTAATTGAATCTCAGCGTTTCTCTGCGACCGGGCGATTAAGCGAGCTGGAAATGCCATTTCCGAGGCGTCGCAGCACCGATGCGCCCGCGGCTCCTTATCATTTGCTGCCGTCCTCTCTGCTCCCCGCTGCCTGACCTCGCCTCACCGCCGGCCCCGGGGTCAAGGGAAGAAATTAATGCCGGAGCCCCTGGGGAGCGACGGGAGATTGCAGGAGGATGAAGGATGAGAGCAGAGCATCCAGCGCGGGAGCTTCTTTGGGAATGCGCTCGTGGTGTCCTAAAGCACTGCAAGCGCCCCAAAGTGACCCGGTTTGGTGGCACGGTGGGGATGGGTTGGTGGCTGGTTGAATCCTTTCCACCCTCAGTGATCCTATGGGTATGGATGGGATGGGTTGGGGTTGGACTTGCTGGTCTTAGGAACTCTTTTCCATCCTTAATGATTCTGTGATTGTATGGGCACGGTGGTGATGGGTTGACAGTTGGACCTGATGTTCTCAGTGGTCTTTTCCAACCTCAGTGAACCCATGGTTCTCCGAAATCCCACCCCAATGTTCCACCACCTCCTGCTGAGCCAACGCAATGAGCTGCTTTGGCAAAAAGGGTTTGGAAACAATTCCATGCCAGAAACAGGAGAGAAGAGCTGCTCAGCTCAGAACTTCCCTCCCTAGTAAAATATTTAATAATAAACTCACAACAGAAGCCAACTGTCTCTTGGATGTGGTTTTCACGTGGAAGTTAATAGGATTTTTATTCCCATCCAAACTCTTTTTTTTTTCCTTTCCATCTAATGTATGTTTTGTCCTAATATCTCCATCTTGTCACGCCAAATCAAACACAAACCCTATGGATGCAGCCTGGCCGGGAGCGACGAGTGCCCGTGTCACAGCGCATCCATCTCCAGCACGCCGACACCAGCCCCGATCGCTTTGTTAATCAATACCCCAAAGCTTTAAATAATATTTTAAGTGATAAAAACGTCCGCCTTAATGCGTTAATTTCCACGCTGCCTTGCTGCTTTGAAATCCCTGAAAAAAAACGGGAAGCTTAAACGAATCCTAGGAAAAGGAACAGTGCATCATTAACGCAGCCAGATCCGTATCGCAGCCTGCAGCAATTACCGGCCGGTGAAACACTGCAAGCTGTGAAGAGCTTTCATTACCAGGGGTGCTGCAGGTCGCTCACCTCTGTCCAATCTCACGCTAAAACAAGCATTTTCTGCACCGCAGATTCCAGCTTCATTTAAATCTGTAATTGCTTTGATTTGGGTACATATGGAGCGCGGGGACTTCATGACTGGGAAATCTATTAGGCAATAAGTCGCTGACTTTTAGGGAGCTGCAGCCTCGGTGTGTGGCCTGCTGCCACCCCAGTCAGCGAGAGGGGTGCATGGAAAATGGCATTTTTCCAAACCCAGAACAAATAGTTTTCTCTGCTTTTCCCCCTTATTTCCCAGGAGCGAGGAAACGCACGATGCTCACGTCGCAGTTCTCCCCTCTGCCATCCTGCACACAGGAGGGAAAGCTTTGGGTACAGTTCCCCCTCTTTACATACCAGGAGGCACAGGGGCTTCCCCTATCCTTGCTTCATTTACATTTCTTGTGCACATCCTAGCAATGGGCAGATCCACCCCACCAGCATTAGGAACGATCCTCAATTGATCAATCAGTGATTGATCAAGCTGCAATTAACGCCTTTGTACAAATTCTGGGGCGCATCCCAGCGCTATGCATTGCACTGAAGGTGTGTTGCAGGAGCAGAAACAAAAGCCCCTGGGTTGGTACCCATCCCTGCACACGAATGCCTTCCAGGAGAGCATTAAACGATGCGATTAACATCTGTCACGTGTGCTCCACTCTCTATATCAGTCTCTCCCAGGGGAAAGAGCCGCACGTGCCGAGGAAGGGTTTGTTTTGGTGGGGTTGCATTAGGATTTTTTTCAAGAGCATGGTGCGGGGGTGAGGATTCATCCCACATGCAAAGCGCCCCAGTATAGGGATGGGGATGGGTGCTGGCACCCTGCAGCCGAACCCTTATTCCTCCCTCCGCAATAGCTCTGCACGTTTCCATCCATGCCCTCTCCACCCTGCTGCCATTGAGCAACAGCTGATGGCCAAGTGTGGCCCAGCCTGATCTGAGCCCCAAAAACAGCCCCAAATTCCAGCACAGAGCCGGTGCAGGTGTGGCGGGGCTGCTCCCATTCCTGGCAACGCTCAGCATGGATTTCAACACCGGGTGGGGATGATGCAGTCGGGAATCCAACAGCGATGCTGAAACTCAGTGGGGATGTTTGTAGGAGAAAGGGGAACAGAGTGAAGCAGGACAGTTCAGGGCTGACTGCATTTCAGCCAGGAATGGACGCTGGAGGTGAGAGTAAAGCAGGAAAGATGTGGTGCGCACGGAGGAGTTCCACGCTTGGCACCCAAAACGCTCCCCAATGGGATGTTGGCTTTGTAACACAACAGACACCAATTTTTGGGTGTTGGTTTTGGGTAGGATGCAGAGTGCTACCACAAAGCCAGGACCCTTCTAATTGATTTCTCTGTGTTGCCCCCTGGCTCTAATTGCAATACAAACATTTGGCGATGCGATTATCGCGCACACGCGGTGAAGGCGGCGGAGGGTTGGATCTCTTCGTGTGAGGGAAAGGGAGAAGAGCGCAGATTTCAGGCGATAAAGCCCCGCTCAAGGTGGGCTTCTTTGTGGTGCTGCTTTTTTTCCTTCAGCTCAATATACTGAAAGAAAAATTCTGCCTTAAAGCAGCTCATCTGGGGGTGAAATAATCCACTCAACATTAGATTATCAACCAGCGTGCATTTGCATTAGAATAGGACAGCGGAGCTCCTGGGATAGAGCAAGATCCACACTGGGAGTCTGAGCCACAAAACATGCAAAATCAGCAGAAATAGGGGGGAAAAGAAAATTAAAATGAAGAACAGCGCCAAGATGAAAAGCTTCACACTCAGTGTCCCCAAGAGGGGTGACACCGTCCCAGAGCTGCCCAGTGGGGTGCAGGGCGGGTGCAGCTCCACGCTGCTCACCTTTCCTGCAGCTGTCAAAATGAAGCCGTTGCCGCGCTGCAAAAGTGATGGTGCCCTCGGGCTACAACGGGAGACATGGGCAAATTAATGAGGATGTGACAGAGTTTACGGGTCGGATTAGACTCCTCTCCCGTGTCCGCGCTCGGCACAAGGCTGGAAATTGATGGAGAAGAAGGGGAAGCAGAGGGTGAGGGACCGTGAGGGTTTTTGGGAGTGTGTGTGCTCACCAAAGGAGCAATCCTGTCCTTGTCACAAGCCATCAGCGCGCGGCGGACGAGCACGGAGCGCTCGGTCCCTGCGGGAGGAGAGGGGATGGATCCTCACCTCCCTGCAGAGCTGCAAACAGCCTCACGGCTCTCCTGCTCCATTTCCCCAGCTGGAAATAAAGAAATACGATTTTCTATGATTCTACCACTTTCTGTTCTTTTTTCCCTAATGGGGAGCAACTTGCCTTCCCGTGGTTGGGCGAGGGGCACGGTGCATGCCCCACAGCAAAGGGTTCACTCTGCTTCTTGCAAGCAGCTCAAACACCGAGCATGCATGGTACCAACCCAAGCAACACAGTAGACGACCAGCTTTGGAAATACCCCAAAGCAATCACTTCCAAAAACGCCCTTATGTCAGCTCCTATATAACCCCATAGCCAATACCCCTAAATCAGCCCCTATATGACCCTGTAGCCGATACCCCTACATCAACCCCTATATGACCCCACAGCCAACACCCCTACATCAGCCCCTGTATGACCCCATAGCCAGTATCTCTACATCAGCCGCTATATGATCCCACAACCTGTGCCCTGTGCCCACCCCATTGGAGCAGCCCTTGGGATACGTGAAGGTTTGAGGAGCCCAGCAGGGGCAGATCCCCCCACTCAGACCAACAGTGAGCGCAAAGCAATTCCAAAGCCACCCCTCGAGCCCAAACAGCGGCGCATTTTTGGGAGCTGCTCCAAGCTCCGCCGCTTAGGGCCCATCTCCAAATATCTCCCGACAAGTTTATTTATGGAAAAGCAAATCAGTCCAAGGTGTTCGCAGCTCAGGAATATTTCACGCCGATCGGGTGAGGGCGGATTTCTCCCTGATGCTGAGGACCAACTTGGCATGGGAACCCCAAACTGGTCAGACTGGCTCTTTAATTTAGCTCTTACCCATTCTGCTTAATGAATTGGGGCTGCACGCTGATGTGAGTGGTAGAAATGCGTTGGAGGAGGAGGAGGAGGAGGAGGACAAGGAGGAGGAGGAGGAGGGGTGATGCTCGGAGCTCCCCCAGCCACCCCCACGGCACTCTGCCCAGCACCACAAACAGGGGCAGGAGCCCCACTAATGGACACCTGCCACCCAGTTGGGGCATTAACGCGTCCCCCGTCACCTCTCCAAGCAAGGCCAGGCCGTTACAAACAGCTTCACATCCCTGGAAGACGTCTCCGAGTCATGCACCGGGTTGGAAATGTCTCCCATTATAATTATGACTCATTCGTGACTCAGTGACATTTCTGAAATTAAAAAGCGTTCGCTCACCCGGCCCTTTGCTGCCCCACTTGGCCGCCGTGTGAGAACCAACAACTTGTTTTTTATGCCGTTTTCCCATACAAACAACCCCTGTCCCCATCACCCCGTGGTCCCCGGGGGCTCACCTTCACACCCCGAATCGGGATCTGAGCCCAACATGGGCTCATCTGAGCTGGGGACGCAGCGCTGACACACTTCTAATCTACAAAGGGCCAAATCCAGGGCAGGGAACGCCACACGTCGCAACCCCCAGTGGCACAATTATCCCTCCCCGTCCCTCTTTGCAGCTCTGTTATTAAAGCACTAGATTTTACCGGCGGGGAGGCAGCACCAAAACCCCAACAAATCCCATAGGAAACCCACAGCACTGCGTGAAGCTGGAGAAGATCTCGGGAACGCGCTGCCGGAGCTGGGATGGAAGCAGACCCGGAGCCACCCCCCTCTTTTTTCACTATTATGTCTGAGAAGCGCCGTCTCTCCGTTTTGACGATGATTTAATCGCTCGGCGATGAGGGCTGCCTGGCTGGGATGCAGCAAGCTTTGGGCAGCGCCAAGAGAACCGCGGGATCTAAAACGGGGAGGAAGCATCGGTAGCAGCGAGGCTGATTGACAGTGAATGAAATGAAGCGGCCAAATTTCATTGGCGTGGTTTGAAATCCCAGGACGATGCGGCGTGCTGATGGATCCTTTCCTAGGGTTGTGCCAGAGCTGGCGTTCGCCTTTCATCCCGATTCCATGTGCTGTTTGGAGGCTGTCACTTTTCACACGTGTCGGTGGGGCTTTAATTGCGCCGTTCCCTCCTGGTGTGTCCCAGGGCTGAGATGGACGTGCAAAGCACAACAGCAGTGCGTTGCACCAGGAAATATCCCAGCACTGCTCTTCCAAACTCTGGACCTTTGCTGGAAAAATCGCAGCCACAGGGAAGCAATCATCACCATAGGGTGCCCTATAACTGCATGGGGCTCCATCACCACATGGGTCTCCATCACTGTATGGGTCCCCTTCACCCAATGGGTCCCCATCGCTGTATGGGTCCCCACAACCATATGGGTCCCTAACGTCATATGGGTCCTCCATCACTGTATGCATCCCCATTACCACATGGATCTCCATCACTATATAAATCCCCATCATTCCATGGTTCTCCATCGCCATATGGGTCACAATTGCCATCCGGATGCCCATCACCATTTGGGTTCCCATCATCACACGGGTCCCCACCACCATATGGATCCCTATAACCACATGAACCCACACTGCCATATGGGTCCCTAACATCATATGGGTCCTCATCACCGTATGGGTCTCTGTCACCATATGGGTGTCACTACATGGGTGCCCACCACCATGTGGGTCCCCATCACCATAAGGGTCCCCTTCACCCATATGTGTCCCCAAAATAGCAGCCGGTCCATGTAGAACGAGTTAAGGAATGGACAGATGCAGAGAAGTTTTTAAGAACGTTAACCCCACAAAATATGAGATATATATATATATAACGTTTGATAAATAATTTGGGTGAAGAGGGAATCAGCCTCACTTCACCCCATTGCCAGCATCAAAACCTTCACTTCTTTAGGGGAAGAAAAATAATTGCCAGGGCAGGAATGGGAGCATGGGGGAAGGAGAGCTCTAGAACCCAAAATAAAGGGAAAAAGGAAGGAGCAGAAAATTATTATTTCAATTACAATGAAAATGTATTTTATTAGAAAATGCGGATTCATCTTTGATACTCGATACCAAGAAAAGCAATATCCAGGACTGTAATACCCCATCTCCGTGCAGGAGAGTGAGTTATTAAATCAGGAGATGAATGGCTCGCGCCGCAGCTAACTGCTCCAGTTAAGAGAAAAACTGTTATAAACTTACTCTTTGCCCCAAAATGCATTCCTCCCCCCTCCCCTCACCGATATGCCTCATCTCTACGGCTTAGAAACATTCAGGAGGGAATTTTTAATGGAAGTTTCTTTTTTTCTTTTAAAAAAGTGCATTTAGAGCTGGTTTCTTCTTTTTTTTTTTTTTCCCCCTCTTCTTCCCCCACCTTTAAGAAAACACACATAAGGAATAAAAATAACCCAGCTGCACACAGTTCAATTGTGGGGAAGTAGGGAGGATGTAAATGAAGGTGCATTCTTATGTATAGCAGCGCATCCCTCAGCCCCGCGGCAGGGCGACGCGCTCGGCGTCTCTGTTCTGCATGAATAAATATGTATAAAAATGGAATGCTGCAAAGGACTAAAACCCGATCACTGAGATAGCATTTCTCAGAGGCTGCGAGCAAACGCGAGCCACCGGCTTTTCTTCTTTTTCACTATTTATGTAAAGAAGCATTGAAATGATAATGCGGCGTTCCCCGCCCCGTGCAAGAGGATCGTGGGTCTTTCGGTGTGCAAGAAATTTGGATTGTGACGGCGTTGGTGGCACAGATGTGGGAGGTGGCGGCGGTGGGCATGGTGGCATCCACTGGAACCAGATGCTGTGAGCTGGGATTGTGTTGTCTTGTTGGATTTGCGGCAAAAAGGGCATGAAGTGGGGCACATTGGCACGGTGTGGAGCCAACCAGCATCAGGACTCTGGGCTCATCCCAGTGAACTCAGAACATGGTGTTGCTTGGGACACAAGCGTCCCAACACATAGGGTTGGGATGGATGAGTAGGGTTGGGATGGACATGTAGGGTTGGCAATGGACACATAAGGTTGGAATGGACGTGTAGGGTTGGGATGGATGTGTAGGGTTGGCAATGGACACATAAGGTTGGGATGGATATGTAGGGTTGGGCTGGACGTATAGGGTTGGGATAGAGATGTAGGGTTGGGAAGGAACACATAAGGTTGGGATGGGTGTATAGGGTTGGGAACGGACGTGCAGGGTTAGGATGGACACACAGGATTGGGAGTGGACATATAGGGTGGGGATGGACACACAGGATAGGGAATGGCCACACAGGGTTGGGAAAGATCTTCCAGGGCTTATTGACAGAGCACACTCTGCAGATTGCTTTGGGATGCTGCAACCATCCCCATCCGACCTGCGCAGACCTTTTGCCTCAAGTTCAGCACAACCTACCAGGAAAGCACTCCTGGCTTTGATAACCACACGAATCAGACATGCTTTAAGCCTCCTTCTGACTCGATTGCCCCAAACATGCCATCACCCAAAGCGTGCCGTTTAGACGGGTCCATCCCACAATCCCCAACCACAGCTCAGGAAGGGCAGCAGAGAGCAGAGCACGGCCACAACCCCTTCCCATAGGAATCCATCTCACCTCCCACCACCCCATGCACCTTTTCCCTCCTTCACCCCCAGGTACGGGGGCCCCGATCCCTCCCGGCGTGGCGCTGGCTGCGTTACACAACCCTGCTCGGGAGATCCTACGTGGGCAGACGTGGGCTTTCCTCTGAATTGACAACAGCTCTCGCTGCAGCTCAGCAGAACATGAGCAGCTTACATAAACAGCTTCAGAGTTACCCTGCGTGTGGGCTGCACACCGAGGGGGGGTGGGGGGAAGGGGGAGCAGGAAGCCGGCTTCCCCCCCTTTTCCCCCCCCTTTTTTTTTCCCTCTAAAACAAACCAAACCCGAACAGCTCCTTGTGGGGGAACGGCAGCGCGCGAGAGAAATGACTCAAGTGTTTTGTAACTTGTCACATTCGAAGCTGCAATTTGGAGGCAGGAAGGAACAATCCAAAATAGTCTCCCCAACTCCAGCTTGTATAACCCAGATCCTCCAGCCCATTCCCTCTGCGGGGACGAGGGGGACATCGCTGCAGATTGGCAGCTGGATGCAGGCGGGCGGGCTCGGGGATGCTGCAGGGTGGGGAGCACAGGAAGAGCCCCCAAATTGGGAAGAATTACTCATCTGTGAGGATGGTTCCTGTGCTGGCAGGGAGGCACCGGGGAAGTTGTGCAGGGGAGGATGGGGAGGAGATGCTTTGGGGATTGGGGAGGAGATGTTCCAGGGACGGGGAGGAGATGCTCCAGGGGCTGGGGAGGAGATGCTTCAGGATTGGGGAGGGAATGCTCTGGGGACTGGATAGGAGATGCTCTGGGGACTGGATAGGAGATGCTCTGGGGAATGGGGATGGGATGCTCCAGGGACTGGGGAGAAGGTGCTCAGGGAATGGGAAGGAGAAGCCCCAAATACTGAGGAGGATGCTGGTGCTCAGAGTCCCACAGGAAGCTGGATGCCACCCCATGCTGGAGATATGCTCAGGTAGTGCATCCAGAGTGGCATAGCAGCAAAGAGCAGACGTCCCTGCACAGTGGGGCATCCCAATGGCTGCACAAAGGCACCAAGAGCCTCAGGTGCCAAAACTGCACCAGGAGATGGCACGGTGCAGATGTACCCATTTGTGCCCAGAGTTACCCAATGCAGCCAGAGATCAGCCCTCGCTCAAGCATTATTTCAGGCCCCTATAAATGCCATTTCCAAGGCGTGAGTGTCCATAGGAGCCTGCCTCATGCTATAAACCCTCCCGCCCACCCAAAGCACCGCTAATTTCTTTTGAAAAAGCCAAGGCGGGTCCTCCGGGTGGCAGAAGGCTCAATAAAAGTGACACTGCTCCTCGGGGCTCATTGATCTGCCATCGATGGGGGTGACGTGCAGCCCCAGATGGGCTTTGGCACAGTTTGGGGCGGTGCTTCCCGAGGGGCTCCTCAAAAATTAAACGGGTGGGAAGATGAAGGGAGGGGGGAGCTTTGCTGCCCCTTTGCTCATGTCACCCCACTGCCCACACAGTGAAGGGAAAAGCAGAAGATGTTATTTGACCTGGGTTCGTCTTCTTTCAGAATGCAATGCTATCGACTTTGCGATCCCCAAAAACACTTCCACGCACCCAACGCATCCCTGCAGCTTTTGGATTAGCAAGCTGGAAAACCAAAGCTTCCCTGCAACAGTAGGGTCGTGCCCATGCAACCAGTGAATTCCTGACTCCTCAGTATGAGCACTGTTTGGGAGGTGCCCATCCCAACCCCACAGTGTGTCCCAGTGCAACGCACAGCCTCCAACTTTGACACCAACCTGAAAGATCCGACACAAAGCACTCATCTGTGGGAGCAACACAATTATCTCCCGGAGTTGAGCACTGATGGATAGAAGTTTTAATTACCAAACCTTTCCATCCTCCCCCACGTATGCAAAAAGTGTATTTTCTGGCGTGTTTATTTAATAATAAAATATGACAAAATTATATGTTTAGCAGGGTAAGCGCACACAGCGTGTGGAAAGCACACGAGGAGATGAAGTGGGTTTTGTCACCAGAGCTGAAAACACACACGCTGATCTCTGTGGCTCCGTGTCGTTTGGCCACGGGTTGCAGTGGCATTTCCTCCCTTTGTAGATTGACATGCACGTGTCCCCATCACTCGATTCAGCCAAAGAGAAGAGCGGGCGCCTTAATCACCATGGACAGGGCCAAAGGGTGCCCCTGTCACCCATCAGTATCATTTAGGGCTTGGGAAGCACCCAACTCCTATAGGGGATGCCAATCAGTGCTCCGTGCTCATATCAGCCTTCATTTCATCCAGTCCCCAACACCGTTGTCTCCTTCACGCACCCACACTGTGCTGTAACAGCATCTGATGGAGCCGGGTCCCCAGCGCCGGACCGCACTCAACACCATCACACAGCCCCAAAATCAGAGCAGAGATCTCCAGGGACACATCGCAGCCCCACACGATGCACCCAACCCCTACACCATCACCTTGAGCCCCCTCCTCCCTACAGCCCACAGCCTAACGCTGCCGTGGGAGCATTCCCCCCTTGGAAATTTCGCAGCCAACCTGCTAATGAGTCTTTGTGAACCTTGTGCCTTCTTACCTCTAATTGTACAGCCTGCTAGGATTTGAGCTCTGTGGACAGCCTCACATTTGGTTTAGAATTATAGGCTGAGTGGCTGTTCTCTCCTATTATTGTGCTGTCAATCTTGTATTAGCACATTATAATATGGTACACTGAATGCATCTGTTCTGTATATCACAAGTCCTAATTGTCATTTGTTGAATCACTTTGTCTTATATGATTGTTAAGCAATTATTTCATCCAAAGCGGCTTAAACTTTGATTACTGTATAGTGTTTACGGGGATCAAAGTAAAATCATCGGCTGCTTCAAACATTTTGCAGCTGAAACAGGCACAAGTGTCTGTCCTAGACATGCACGGATGCCAATACATAAGCAATGAGGAGCGTGGATTTGATGACCTGGAGGTTCTTGCCATCGCTATTTGTCCGGGGCAGATAAACGTCCAGCAAACGTGTAGGTAATGAACCAGATGCAAAGCGACGTTTCTGCCAGGATCACTCATGGAGAGACACTCTCATGGCGTGGCACCAGCTGTCCCCCATGGTGGGGCTGGGTGCTGAGCACCAACCCACCCGTTACACCAAGGGTGCCCTGTTGAACAGCCCCACAAAACACAGAGGAAGGAGAGCAGCGTTTTGCTCGGGGATGCACAGCAGCATCCTCAACCTGGAATCTGTAGCTCGGGTCAATGGAGGACAGCGTTCTGCTTTTCCTCCAGCTCGGAGAGGCACTCTGCTTGCTCGCAGGCTTTGCCCCACCGCAGCACAGCCCTCTGAAGTCGGGGTGATGGGATGCTCAGGCGCCGTCGTGGGGCATGGGAACCCAAAGCAGGGCAGGAGGGAGGGGTTGGCACCAAGGGCTTGGGTAATTCCATATCTGGCTGACAGCGTGGGGAAGGAATGCGAGCCCATTGTTGTTTTTTTTTTTAAATAGCCCGGACAGAATTGAGAGAAAAACGCTGGTAGCTCCTCAACCCCAGATGGTGCCACGAGCCAGCGAGGATGCACAAACTGTCAAGAAAAATTCTGCTTAAAAACGTCTTCTTTAATGAGAGTTGAATTGAACCTGAGTGCCGCTCTGAAGCCCCTCGCCCAGCCAGCTGCAAATCACTGCTTGACACAACTAGAGCACAGCCCCACCAAGAGATTGAGCAGATCCTCTCCTCCCTTTGTTAAAGGCTAATGAATTTACCCATAGAAGTAATTTTCCAAATAATGGGCAGCGGACCCTAGAGCACAGAAATCTTCATAAATCAGAGCTGTCTCCAGATGTTCACAAAAGAGGAGGGGGACAGAAAGGGACGTGGCTGCAGCTCTGGTCCCAGAGCAGCACAGCTCTGTGCAAGGAGCTCTGCTGTGTGTAGCCATGAGCACATCACCCTTAGCTCATGACTTCCAACTCATTCTGCTATGGAAGGGGTTTGTAAAGGTACGATGGAAATGCACAGTTCTAAGAGGTGGAGATCTCTTGGGTCGCAGCTTTGCCTGCAGAAAGTTTGCAGATGTGCAAGACTGATGGGACAGGCTTGGGGAGAAGAGGGTTGTTGCAAAAAACTCAAGTTTCAGAAGTTCTGTTGGAATAGGAACCACAAGAAAAGCATTTCATTTCTAAGTTGGCCAAAAGTGACGATGCTGAGAGCCTTCATAACCCAACAAAGTGGATTTGTTTGACCTCAGACCAATGGGAGAAGAGTTCATAGGACCATTATGGTTGGAAAAGACCTTCAAAATCCCAAGCCCAACCCATCCCCATTAACCATGTCCCTCAGTGCCACATCCCACAGCTCCTGATGGTGATCCCACCACCTCCCTGGACACCCCATGCCAAAATCCTACCACTCTTCCAGAGAACATCTTCCTAATATCCAACCTGAGACAAATGCTCCCAACCATGAAGTTGTGCCCAACTCCATTTCCGCCACCATTCTCCCAGCAGGATGCTGCCCTGCCCTTCCCCACACCGAGCCTCAAGTAAACCTAAGGAAGTCATCAACCACGGCAATGAGCACAGATCAGGACGAGCAGGTAACAGGTAGCACAGTAAAAATGCAACTTACGAGCATCGCCGCGGGTAAATTGCCTTTTAACAAGCAGACAACTTCTATCAATAGCATCTACCGTATGTTTTTATAAAGTGCAGAAATATGTTTTTAAAAGGCCAGTAAATAAAGTTCCTATCGATTTGATCTCAAGTGTAATCTGTTTTTCTGTCTGCCACCAAGAGTGGTAATAAAAGAGAATCATGTAATATGGCGTTCTGGTTAATGCGGCCATACATCACGGCCGGGGCCGTGCGCTCCGCGGCGATCTATCATTTTCTATTGGGATTGCTTAGCTGCAGAATTTATAAACTTGCCCCCAAATTGGTGCGACGTCCAATTTTCTTTTCCAATTTATTTTTGGTTGAGCGAAGCAATATTGAGGCGGGACGAGGAGGGCGCATTTCCCATCTCTCCAGATGTTGGACTTTGGGATGCGTCGCCCCTCAACCAGCAGATGCTTCGTAACCATGGCCAGCACCCAGTCCCAGCTGCATGGCATGGAGCAACAAGGCTGATGCTCACTGCTTTGCTCATTGCAGCAGGTGAGCACCCTCAGCACCCACCTGCAGGACAGACGCAGGGTGGTTGAGCCTTTCAACTCTACGCCAGCACTGAAGCGCAGTGGGATAAGCGCGGCGCGATGTGACCCAGAGTAAGGATGGGCAAAGTCCTGTCCTCCCCATCAGAAAACATAAACACACTCTGCAGGGGGATCATTCTTGTGGTTGTTTTTCTTGACAAAACAAAGCGTTCCAAGGGAAGCAGACACTTCCTACGCGAGTTCTCATACCCCAAACCCAGCTTTTCTGCTGCTAATTTTGATGGAACAAGCAAACGAGCTCAGCCATCCCATTACACCCATCCAGCGCCCATCAGGACCCTCAGTGCTGAGCAGCACCACATGAAAGCGAGGTTTCCCTGTTTCCCTTCATTATAACTAAAAAAAAAAAAAAAAAGAAAAAATAAGTAAATCAAGTTTTCTGGCCTTAGAAATCCCATCATAGGCACAAAAAGCAAAACTCTCTTGTGCGTGCCTTGGGTTCAGTGTGGTGGAGTCATGCCTCAGTTCTCCCAGTTTTGGGTGGAATTTTGGGGGGAAAAGATTAATGCTGGAGGGGGAAAGAACATCTTCACAGCTCCAAGAACAGGGAAAACATTTAGGTGGTCAATATTTGTGTTCTCATAGAGAAACACCAAAGCATTTTACCCAAAGCATTTCAGCAACGATGTGTGGGAGGCAATACAAAGCCACCCAACCCCTCACCCCAAATTAACCCCCTGTTAATTGCATCTCCATGGTGCAAAACACACCGACCTGGGGCTGCGTTGGGCTGGGGGAGGGCAGAATGAAAGCAAAGCAAAGGAAGAAGCAGGGGCTGTGTCCTCAGATGACACCCAAATGCAATGCGCTTGGAAGGGATCGAGCTCCAAACTCTCTTGCAAGGCAGCACACAAGTGGTGGGTGGCTCTGTGCACAGCATCCTCTGCCAGTTCTGGGCCTTTTTCTTCCTTCTTTCTTTCTTTCTTTCTTTCTTTCTTTCTTTCTTCCTTCCTTCCTTCCTTCCTTTCCTTCCTTCCTTCCTTCCTTCCTTCCTTCCTTCCTTCCTTCCTTCCTTCCTTCCTTCCTTCCTTCCTTCCTTCCTTCCTTCCTTCCTTCCTTCCTTCCTTCCTTCCTTCCTTCCTTCCTTCCTTCCTTCCTTCCTTCCTTCCTTCCTTCCTTCCTTCCTTCCTTCCTTCCTTCCTTCCTTCCTTCCTTCCTTCCTTCCTTCCTTCCTTCCTTCCTTCCTTCCTTCCTTCCTTCCTTCCTTCCTTTCCATTTTTATTTTCTTTGAATAATCAGACATCCTTAAGAAAAAGTTACGCTCCATTCCATGCGATCGACTTTGGGAAGAGACTTTTTGGATGCCGACGAAGCAGATGGAAGAACTGATTCCTGCCCCTTTGAGATGCGCAGCGAGTTCCGTACCCCCTACAGCTGTTGGAGCAGCTGTCGGGACGCCAACAGGGCGCGCTGGGACTCCAACTTGGGCACGAACCTCAGCGAGATGATGCCACCAACCCTCAGGTTACCTCCCCATTGGGGTCCCCGAGGGGTGACCCCAAGAAGACAAATCCTATCGTAGCACACAGAGTTGGGCAGTGGTCCCCCCCCCAATGCGGGGTGCAGCCCCCAGGGGTGCCCACCCCAACAGCACTCGGCTCGAAGTTCAATGGTGCCATCTGCTGGCATCGCTCGAATGCAACGGCAGCGCTTCCTCCGCCCCATCGGGACGCGTCAACGCCAGCATCGGCCCCGGCTCACACCGCACTCCTGAACCCGGCGTGTGGGAATGGAAACACCCAACCAGAGCTGCCTCTGCGTTCATAAAGCTCGAAAATATTTGTATATTTACTGCTTTTTTCTCTTGGGTCTGCCAACCCCAAACCCGAACACCGAAGCAATGGAGAAGAGTGGGAATAAGCATCAAATCATCCCAGTTTCATGCAATATGTTAATAATAAAAAGCAGCAAGCACAACCTGAGCGATGATAGCATTATAGGAGAGCAATGGCAGGACCCCAGCACTCACCTTTTTGGCCTGCGGGTAGAGGACCTGGGGGCTGCCCCACTCCCTGCTGATGCGCCAACGGGACTGGTGGCAAGTGGGGATGTAAGTGCAGCCCACGTCACCCAGCTCTGGGTAGATGACTTCTAAGTTGCCTCTGGGGAGAGAAATAGGGGAAAGAATGGGTCGGGTGGGAAGGGGGGTCGGTTCAGCATGAGGCAGGAGGTGTGGGATGCAACCTGCCACCACGGACAGCTTGCTGTGCAGCCTCCCATGCTCTAAGCACAGGGTTTGCCTCTTTTCCTCATCCCCCCCAAGCAGCAATAATTGAGCTCTGAACGCTCAGGATGGCTCAGATTATTTTCAGGAGCTTCCAAAGCCTTAAAATCGTGGCCCATGTGGCTGAATTCAAAGATTGAAGACAGGGAGCAAAGCCATCCCTGCTCCCCATTGGGCTCTGAGCTGCTTCTCCCTCCCATGATAGGTAAGCAGAGCTGAGCATCAGGTGGGTTTTGGACACAGACAGTGCAATAACAGGTCAGATATCTCCAGCTCAGCCTTGGAACAATTTCCCTTTCCCACACAGCACAGGAACAGAGTGCCTTGAGGCCCTGGCAGGAGGGGCTCTTGAATCTGCATCCCCAGAGGCTGCCAAGCAGCATGGGGCTGACCCTACAGAGGCCAGGAGTCCAAAGCGAGGTGCTTCCACTCTGCTTGCACTCATCCACAACCTTTTATATCAGTCACATCCCATCCCAGAAGCATTTTGGTGGCAGCAATAAGGATGTACATAACTCAGAAACCCCCAAAGGAAGGGATAGGCACATCTCGTGCAAGCAGATTCCTGGCAGTGGGAAGGACAGCAACGGGTATTGATAGCCTTGGGGGGGAGGATGCTGGAAATGGCCGCCCCATGGGCTGGGGGAGGTGCTTTGGAAGGGGATTGCTCACCTGCAGAACTCGCTGTCCTTGCCGCTGAGGCTATGGAAGGAGCAGATGTGTGAGGGTTCATCCGGCCACAGCGCCTGAGCCCCCTGGGCAGCGATCCCCGGCAGGAGAGCAGCCAGCAGCACCGCAGCCAGCAGCCCCATGCTGCCCTGAGCAAACAAAGGACGTGGTCAGCCCCACCAGGACCCGGCACCACGCTGTGGCTCAGCTCAGTCCCCCCTTGCTCCCCTACGAGCTGTTTTTCTGATTTCTACCAATTCCACATCAGTGATGCCCGGCACAGACTGCGCCGCTGGGGACCCCGTGCACAGGAACCCGCTGTCATCCCCACCTGGAGGCTGCCACCACTGTGTCACAGGGAAGGAACAGAGCCCCAGTGCCCTTCCTACAAAGAGGCTTGGCCGTGGCCCAGCCCTGAGCCTGGGGAGGGTTCAGATTAGAGGATCTGTACCCACAGCCCTCCCCATAGCCCCACAGCATCCCCAAGGACCCCACAGCTCAGCACTCACCCGTGGGCACCGAGGATGGAGCAGCAGCTCCGTGGTTACCGTGGAGATGGGAGGGATGCAGGGGTTGGAACTGGGGGTGGGACAGCATAGGAAGGAGCAGCTCATCCCATAAAGACCCCCAAAGCATCACAAAAACCAGCAGTGGATTCCAACCCCCCAACCCCATCATGACTGTACCCACATCACCTCACCTGGCCCCAAATCCCCAAGCTCTCCCCGGCCCAACAAAAAGGATGTGACCCGACTTTCCCCATCACCCAAATCATTTAGGATGAGGCAAAGGAAATACAAACCCACTGTCAGTTGGGAGCGGGTGTTACAACACAGTCATTACATAACGAAGCGGCCGCACGCAGAGTGAGCACAAGTACAGCACCACCATCATTATGGACAGATAAAAAGCACCAGGCTCAACTAATTAGAAGCAGTAATGGATGGGGAACGACCCGGAGGTTTAAGGGCTAATAGCTGTAAGAGGAAAGCGGAACAAACGTCTGTTCTGCAGCTCTGTCCTGCATTGCTGCAGGCACAGACATGGATGCAGACAGCTTCGGTTGGAAGGAAGCAATGGCAAAGCATCAGATTTTGGTATTTCACCTGGAGAACCACAAAATCAGCACTCAGGGCACGAGGAGCAGTGCTGCTTCATTGCAAACCGGTCTGCAGCAGTTCCACGGGGAAACCCAAAGGTCAGCACAAGGCAGGCAGGATGCACCCTGAGCAGCCCAGATAGGGGCATCCACATGGGCATTCATCAGCCGGGGGGCAGAGAGCCCCCCTGGAGCCTCAGTGCAGAGCAGCATCAGCAGAAAAGGGTTTGCTGATCGCTGAGGAGCAAAGAGCTCTCCAGGGATGCTCTGCAAGAACACCCCAGGGAGCAGCAACCTCTCGCAGCAGATAAACGCGGCTCTCTCTACAAAGCTATTTGCAGAGTAATTACAGAGATCTTATTTCTCCAGCTCGGGAGCTGCAGAGCCAGCAGGAAGCCCCCACGGAACAGCCCTATGTCAGCAGGCAATAAAACACACGGGGACACCACGGTGTCAGAGCAGCTCCCACGAGACCGCAGGGCCAGCAGAATGCTTGCAGCGCCATCGGCACGCACCGGGCCCTGGCAGCAAGGAGCCAACACGTGCCAGCAGTTTGCACCACTCTACCACCCCTCAGAACATCCTCCTCCTCCGTGGGAAAGCACGCGCCGGGTCGGGCCCTGAGCACAGCACCAGGATGTGTGTGTGTTGCACATCGCAGCTCCTGACTCAGCAGCGCAGGGTGCCAGGAATGCCGTCCTTCCTGCTGCTGGGAAGCTGCTGGCATGCAGCTCTCCGGGCTGCACCCACTGCCTGCACCCCACGGGCTGCTTCATCCCATGCAATGGCATTGATGGAAGCCCTTTCTCGCCGAGGCTTTGCTCTGATGCTTGTGCAAAGGTTTCCGTGCGGTGTGAGCAAAAGCTTGTGCAATGAGTGCTGCTCCTTGCACGTGCAGCAAGCTTTTCAGCACTTCAGTGAATGCAACTCAGCTGCTGCAGGAAGAGCTGGGCTGGATATCTGCCTCAGTTTCCCCACGGAGAACATTGGTGACACTCATTTAGCGCTGTCCTGGGGGCAGCTCCAATTCCTACAGTCAGAAATTGGTTCTGCTACTCAGGAGGACTGCATGGAGGTGGCAGAAGTAGGGAAATCCCCTCCATTGTGCAGGAAGATCCTTTCTCAGCCTTTTTCATGGTGATAAGAGGAAGCAGAAAGCCACATCCTGGCCCCCAGTGCACCTCCGCCGTGCCCTGCCCACACTGCAGGTCTTATCTCTCTTCCTAAGGGTTACCCACAGCCAACGCCCCATTCCAGCCCCACAGATGTGGCCGTAGGGCTGCCCCACTTTGCTCCCACCAACCCACTTGCAGTGCTTTGTGTGCAGCACAAAGGCTCAGTGTAAGGGTTGGGAGGGTTTAGGGTTTCTGATGGTAGAAAACCTCCCCTGAGCGAGTTCAACAGCTGAACCCATGGTTTGGGTCACTGCAGCCTTCATAGGAATCTTTATGGGATCTTTGTGGGGTGGACACACAATGCTGTGAGGTTGCTGCTTTTTGTGCTCTGAAGTCGCAAGCAGTTTGCTGTGCTCTGTGCATCCCAAGAGGGCAGAGTGCAGTGCAAACCGAGCAGCAGAGCACATCCACAGCAACACTTCTGCTTCAGCAGAGCATCACAGGAGCTGCACAGCACAGGAGCCAAGGGGTGCAGCCCCACAGCCTGGCATCAGCCCATGGAGCTGCAGCACTGCTCCCACTGCACGGCCTCAGCTCTGCAGCAGGAGCACATTCCACCCCTGCAGCACCCCATGTTGCTCCAAGCCCATGCATGGCTGCTCATCCTGGCCCACTTGCACCATGCATGAACCAGCACTGCTTTCACAGTGGGTTTTGCAAGCAAGATGCATGACTTGAGGGGGGGGCATTCACCTCTCCACCCCATCCAGAGCACAAGTTTGCTCACCCCATCCCCAAGCTCCTCTCCAGTAGCCAAAGCACGTTTTGGGGAGGATGCACCACACGCAGCTATGTTTGCAGTAGGAGGTCACCTTGGTGGCAGCAGCCCCACGCTTGCACACCAGCTCCCTTTGCAGCACCTGGCAGAGCCCTTGTGACTGCACTGAGCTGCAGCTCTTTCCATGGAAGAGGGCTTCTATTTCGGGAAGAACGTTTGCATTTGACCTATATTAAGTGCATGCATTTGGCAGTCGCAAGGCAGGAGCTCATTCCCCTGCACCAGCAGCTCTGCAGCTGCACCAGCAGCGTGGATCCTCGTGCAACCAGCTTGCACCACCACTTGCACGCTCTGCTGCAACCCACCCGGCGCAGCTCTGTGCTTCAGGCTCAGCCTTTTGCACTCAGGATGAAGGGAAAATTGCTGCTTTAAGCAGCACGCCAGCAAAATATATATATATACGTATTGTGCAAGCCTCAGGTGTGGCTCCCACCCACACTCCTACGGGACTTTGCGTGGGCCACCGAGGTGTCACCTGTCCCCAGCTGAGTGTTTTCACCCCTCTGCCCTCCCCGCACGTCTCTTTGGCACTGCACCTTCGCAGGAAGGGGGAGGTGTGTCCTAATGCCTCGTGGGTGCCCTAATGGTGATTACAGCCCTGAAGGGATGACAGTAAACCCAAACACGCGGCGCTGCTGGGTGATGCTCGTGGGAAAGCCCTGAGGCTGAGGGGTGATGGGGTGAGGAAGGAGCAGCCCTGACTCAGCCAGGGTGGGGGGGAACCCTCCAAATGTCTGCTCCCCATGCACAGGGACCTGCATGGAATTTAGGGCAGCCAGGCAGGGACGGCTATAAATATCCCCATTTCAGATTCAGCTGCGTGCAGCTCTTCAGCCCCCCAGCTTGTTTGCTCTCTGCGGCCCAAAGAGAAGGGGAGCACAGCCTGGATGTGGGGTTTGAGCCACCCCCTCCTTGTCTGTGAGCAGATAAGTTACAGGGGTCCCAACCCCCAGCAGAGACACAATTAACTTTTGCATCAATAGACTCAAACTGCACCAAATTGACTCAACCCTTCCTCAAGCAGCTTTAACCTGGCTGCCACTGGGGTTCACGCTGGTTTGGTTGGCACAGCTATGGGTCTTCCCTAGGGAAATGCTCCAGGACGTCCCCAAAACCAGTGTTGGGTACCCACAATCCTGCTGACAGCCCCCCCAGCTCTTCCCACCTCCCCACTTCCCAACTGTTTTCTCCCTTCTCAGCAGACAGCCCCCAAACCCGCTGTCATCCACACACAAATCCACACTGCTGGACCCGATGGGCACTGCCATGAACCCACCCCAACCCCTTCCAGCACAGCACCAGGCTCTCAGCACCATTACCGCACGGTGACCCCAATTTACTGCTATCAGGGTGCACAGAACCCCTGTACCTGCCCCCCAACACGCGAGGGAAAGCCGCCTGCTGCCCCAAACCCCCCTGCCCTCCCACCTACCGCTCTGTGTCCCGCTGTGAGTCTGCTCCCAGAGCCTGGCACAGCCCCAGCCCCGCTGCCCGGCCCCTTGGCAGCACTGACCCCGGGGCTGTGCCAGCGCAGCTCCACCTGGGGCAGCCTGCAGAGGCTGGAACCCCACAGAACCAACCCCAGAACAGCTGGAACGCAAGCAAACCCTACAGATCACACATTACTCAGCCCTACGCAGGGCTCAGTGACCCAGCAGCACTTCAGGAGTGCAAAACTCCATGCTGGGTCACCCCTATCCCCTCCTCCTGCCCCTCTGTGTGCCCCACACAACCTGCAGCCCATCGCTCCATTAGCTCCCTGCTTTCCCATTGACTCACCAGCTGGTCCCACTGACTCAGCCCTGCTGGCTGCGGTCATTTCCCTGCTCCTGTGGTTCCCATTGACTCACCAGCACTTCTCCCATGCTCACCCTTTCCATTCCCATCCTGTCACCCTTGGGCATTTATCACACCCCAGCCAGGTCCACGCCTCCCTTCTGCCCAGCGCTGCACCATCAACACCACCGAGAGCATCCCCACCATCACCCCCATCCAAACCCTTGGATTTGGGCACAAAGGCTGCAGGGAGAGCTTGGGGGGGCAAAGCGTTGCCCACATCTCTCACTCTGAGCACCATCTGCAGTGCTATCTTTGCAGGAGTGGCATGCACTTTGCAGAGATGGCACACACAGCGCAAAGCTTGTGTCCACTCAATGTCTCTAACGTATTCCTCCATGCAGTTCTCCACCTATGCGCTCCAACTTCAACACAGAAACTTAGGAATGAGGTCGAGGAACCATTAGGAGCGTTGGGGAATGGGAAAGTTTGCATTTTTCTCTTTGCTTTTGCTTTCAGGGAGCCGTGCAAGCGCAGGTCCTGGCGTGCACCGTGCATCGGCGCACCCAGAGAGTGGAAAATTCCTGCCCGGTGCTGAGCACGGATTGTGGTTCAACAGGTTTGTTTGAGCGCCAGCCCCTCCGGTTGTGTCAGTGCAAAAAAAAAAAAACTCATCCCTGGGGCATTCGTTGGGATCACATGGGTGAGCATATAAAAATGATCCCTATCGGGACGGGGCAGCTCGCTGCTGGGAGAGCCGGGGCACAGCCACCAGCGCCTGGACACACACAGGTAACTGCTGTCCATCTATCTGTCCGTCCATCTATCTGTCCACCCGTCCATCTGTCTGTCCACCCATCCACCTCTCTGTCCACCCGTCCATCTGCCTGTCCATCCAAGCTTGGCTCCAATAGGGGTGATAAGTCTTGGCCAACCCAATGGGTTTTCTCCGTTCTTTGGGGAGGGCACAGCGGGGTTGGAGATGGGTGGGTGGGCTGGGGCGAGTGGTGGAGGGGGTGGGTGGGTTTGGAGTCTCCCCACTCTCCTGCATCCCTGCTGCGGGGCTCTGTGACCCCAGGAGTTTGCTTCAGTGGTGCTTTGTAGCACCTCTTTTCCTCATCCTATGGTGTCCATTTTATGGTCTCCATCTCATGGTCCTCATTTTATGGATTTCATCTCATGGTGTCCATCTCATGTCTCCATTTTATGGCCTCCACCTTTCAGTCTCCATCTCAGGGTCTCCATTTTATGTTCTCCATCCTAAGGTCTCCATCTCATGATCTCCATCTCATGGTTTCCATTCTCTGGACTCCATCTCATGATCTCCATCTGATAATCTCCATCTCATGATCTCCATCCTATGGTCTCCATCCTATGGTCTCCATTTCATGATCTCCATCTCATGGTCACCATCTCATGGTCTCAATTTTATGTCTCCATCCTATTATCTCCTTCTCATGATCTCCATTCTATGGTCTCCATCTCACAGTCTCCATCTCACAGTCTCCATCTCATGGTCTCCACCTCATGGTCTCCATCTCTACCGGAGACTGTTGCTTAGGAACAGGCTCCTTCCTTTCTGATTTTCTTCTATTTGTTTTTAATGTGGAAATATGCAGCCCCCCAGGCCCTGAGCCACGCTCTGGGGGTGCGTTTGGGATGTAACCAACACGTATTGGTGCAACAAACTTGGGACGGGACATGGGAACCCTTCTTGAAGGGTTTCAAGCCCTGCAAACCGCAGAAATACCCTCAAATGCAACTCAAGAACGGACTTCCTGAGGCTGCTCACGGGGGGGTATTTCGCTGGCAACGTCACCGATTTATTTTGCACTGTGTGAGGAGAAATGGGAAGCAGAGAAGCCACAGGATGCGTTGCGAGAAGGGGAGCTTTCCCCAAATAGAAGCTCTTAACGGCTTCTGCACGAGGCGTCAGCGGCTCCTAATGCTGGGGGGGGGAAAAGGGGGGAACTGAGTGCTGCACAAAAAGCTGTGCCTATAAATGCCCACAAATTTGGGGCAGGGGGAGGCAGCAGGATGTGCACAGCAATAAAACCTCCCAGCTATGGGATGCAAAATCCATGCAGCAGCACCTAGACCCATCAGACAACGCCCCACCGCTAAGGGGTGCAAAAATCCTGCAGAAGGACCTTGCATGTTGCCTTGCTTTGCTTCCTGCTTGCAAAAGATGCACCCAGAGAGCCTCACCAGCTCCGGGCTGGGGTGAAGGGGGAAATTTGGGGGTTGTGTAAGGCTTTCCCTGGAGGGCAGCAATCCTTCTGGATTTAAATATTTATAAACCACGTGGTGAAGCCCTGAAATCCTGCAGCACTGTGGTGGGATGAGCTCCAAGCCACGGGGTTATGGTGTGGCTGGGAGATGGGATCCAGATGGGCCATACAGCGTGGATATAGGGAATTAATTCTGGGGAACCCCCAGCTTGGTGGGACAGGGGATGCAGTTTTCAGAAATGCTCTTTTTGCTCATTTTAGACCTTTCCCTTGGCCAACGAGGGGTGTGCACGGGGCTGGAAATCCTTGGGGCATTCCCTTTGGATAAGCAGAGCCCTATAGCCACAAGCTGCAGGGTTGGGGCTCTGTGAGCAGGGCTGATTCCAACAGCGATTCCAATCTGGCAGCGCAGCAGCATTTCCTGCTCCATGTGCCAGGAGCAAAGCTCAGCCTCACCCAACCTCTGCCCAGGGGAGGCTCAGCCCTGCACTCCTTGTCCACAGCTCGGCTTTGCTCGGGGTGTTGGGATGTAGGGGCAGCAGCGGAGATGCTTTGGGTGAGAGACCCCCCTCCCCACAGCATCCCCCTCCTTGGCCATATCACCGTGCCATGGTTTCCAGCCTCGGTGTGGGGGTGACAGCGTGCTGGAGGTGAATGTGTTCACTCAGCCCTCCTCTCCTCTCCTTGCAGGCGCTGCCGAGAGCACGAGATGGACCCCAAAGGGAAGGGCAGCCCCACGGTGACAATGACCGCCTTGGCACGCAGCCTGTAAGTACTGTGCCCCCCACCCCCCCCCGCACCACTGCTGTGCTTTGCTCTTTGCTCCTGTGCACGCGTGCCACCCTGCTGCAGGAGGGCAGAGCTCGGCTGGGTGCTGCCTGCAGCAAAGGGAAATGGTTGGGCCCTTTTGCAATGCTGTGCAAATCAGGGTTATGATCCCCAGCCCTACAGAACCCATAGGATTATAGGAGTGCTGCTCCTCAGCTCTCCCATAGGGTTGCCTGGGTGCTGATCTCCAGCCCTACAGAACCCAGAGGGTTATAAGGGTGCTGATCTGCAGCCCTACAGAGCCTATAGGGTCATAGGGGTGTTGCTTTTCAGTCCTGCAAATCCCATAGTGTCTTAGGGGTGCTGATCTTCAGCCCTACAGAGCCCATAGGGTTGTAGGGGTGCTGATCTGCAGCCCTACATAACCCATGAGGCTATAGGGGCACTGATCCCCCATTGGGAAGCACCAGGACTCTGTAGGGTTATAGCGGTGCTGATCTCCAGCCCTGCAGATCCCACAGGGTTATAGGGAAAGGCAATGCTGGAGCAGCATCTGCACACATCCCAAAAACCCAGAGGGGTTCTTCAGTCCCTCCTGGGAGAGGAAATAGGGGAAAGAAAGAGAAGTGGTGTCAGCCTTACTGCTTGTGGGGTCAGAGCAGTCTGCAGGGGAGCAGTGGCGATGACGGAGCAGATGGGATCAGTTCAAGAGGCTTAAACGGGAGCAGCTTTAATTACAGCTGGAGGGGATGCAGAGAGAGGCGAGATGGGCTCCTCCCCACACCCCACAGCCCCGTGATCTCCATGGGGCTCCATCCATGGCCCCCCCAGCCCCGCTGGCCCCACTCGGTGCCTCCTGCCAGGAAGGAGGTTGGGAGCGCACGGCTGCCTGTTTTGCCTGGAAGTCACAATTGTGCTTTTGTTTTTGCACAGAATCTTGTTGGGGGGGTGAAGGGGGAGTGAAGGGAGGTGAGGGGGGAGGGGGGTCGTTCAGGAATTTCTGACCATAAAGCCGCCAGGAACTTTTTATGCCACAATTAAGCACCTGCTACAGCGGAGCAAACAAAGCCAAATCATGCGGCTGGCAACGGGGCTGCACGCTTCCTTTCCCCCCCCTCCCCGTGACCCACTCGAAAGGAGAAGAAAAGCAAAAGGCTGCAGCTCTACAGATCCCATTACCAGGGACAAACCCACAGCGGTGACTGTGTATGCTCCCAAAAATCCCCCAAAGGGGACCACCCCCCCTTTCCCCAGATGAGAGATCCCATCTTCTTCTGCTATGGAGAGAGAGATCCCCGTGCTGCGAGTTGGGTGAGCGGGGGGTGAAGGTGGGCACTGGGGTTTGGGTGCTGCTGATGTGACATCAGTGCCAGCCCTATGAGTGACCCCAACCCATTGGGTGACCCCAAACCTATGTGTGACCCCAACTCCTATGTGTGACCCCAACCCTATGTGTGATTCCAACCCTATGTGTGACCCCAACCCATTGGGGGACCCCCAACCCTATGTGTGACCCCAACCCCATGAGTGACCCCAACCCCATGCAAAAGGAGCGGGACCCTGAGCAGAGTGCGGTTCTGTGTAGGAAAAAGGGAATGAGGAGGAGGAGGAGGAGGAAGGGGGGGGATGTGGGAGAGGATGGAGAGCATCACATGATGCGGATATACGGGGTCAGAGCGCGGGGCCGGGCGCTTTCGCAGCAGCCGCGCAGCTGTGATGATGACTCTTGAGTTTTTCCACTCTGGGTTTATAGGGATTGGGGTGAGGAGGGGGTGGCGATGGGGGGATTTGAGGATGTGAAGGCGCCGTTGCAGTGTTTTAGGGGGGAGATGGGGGTGCGATCCCCCCCGGTTCTGCTCCCCCTGCTGCTGGGAAGGGGTCTCCTCTGTGGCCCTCATATGATATGGTTACCTCCCAGTTCTGTCCCTGCTGTGCAGTAAGGGGAGGCAAGGTGGGGTCCCATGGAGGGGGGTTATGGGCATGATGGGGCCCTATTGGTGGGGGGGTCTCCCATAGAAGGAGGTTTAGGGGTAGGATGGGGTCGCACGGAGGGTTCGGGGTCAGACGGGACCGCACAAAGTTCGGACCCCTATGAAGGGGTGAGGGTACGACAGAACCACGTAGAAATTTTGGGGGGGGGAGTCTGTGCAGGGGTAGCATTCGGGTGCAGGTGGGCATCCTATGGGGGTCACGGGGGCACACGGCTTTGCGCGGAGGGGGGCGGTGAGGGTCAGGATGGGACCCCACCCCCAGAAACCCCCCCTCACCACCCCTCGGGGTTCGCTCTCAGCCAATGGGCGATCGCGGGGGGGAGCGGGGGGGCGGGGCTTCGCGGGGCCGCTTGTTTTTTGTGAATGAGAGGCGGAGCGGCCCCGACTGCAGCGCGCGGCTCCGCGCAGCGCTCCGCGCAACGCCGCCGCTCCGCGCAAAGGGCTCCGCGCAAAGGGCTCCGCGCAGCGCTGCGCACCGCGGATGCGGAGCTCGGAGCGGCCTCGGCGCCGCCATGGGCCTTAAAACGCGCAGCTCAGCGCGGGGCCGCGCAGCTCCGATCCGCGCAAATTACGCCGTGATCATGTCAGGGGGGCTGCGCCCGGCCCCGGCCCCTGGGAGCCGCCGCTTCGTCTGTGTTGGTGTAAGTACGGACCTCCCCATCCGCCTCCGCGCATCCTTCCGCGGGGGGGAGGAAGGGGGGGGCACAGCCATGGCCCGGCCCTATTGCGGTGCCCCCGGTCCGGCTGCTCCGAGTCCCCCCCCGGCCCCTTTGCGATGCCCCACGATCGGTCCCGATGCTCTCTGCACCCTCGGCCCTATTGCGGTGCTCCCAAGCTGAGTCCTCCGCGCACCCCCGGCCCTATAACAGCGCCCCGGGCCCGCTGCTCCCCGGCCCTATTGCGGTGCCGATCCGGATGCTTGGAGCACGCCCTGTCCCTATTGCAATGCCCTGCACCCGTCCCCCCTTTGCAATTTCTTGCATCCCCAGCCTGGTTGCTCTGAGCAGCCCCGGCCTTATTGCAGTGCCCCGGGCCTGCTGCTCCCCGGCCCTATTGCATTGCCTATCCGGATGTCCTGGCCCTATTACAGTGCCTCACCCCCGTTCCCAATAATCCTTCCCCTTTTGCAGTGCCCCATACCCGCTAATCTGTGTGCTCTGAGCACTCCTGGCCCTTTTGCAGTTCCCCAGTCCCAATGCTCCAAGCATCCCCGGCCCTATTGCAATGCCCCAATCCCAATGCTCAGAGCACTCCCAGCCCTATTGCAGTGCCCCAATCCTAATGCTCTGAGCATCCCCAGCCCTATTCAGTGCCCTCAGTCCTGATGCTCTGAGCACCCCCAGGCCTATTGCAATGCCCCCACTCTGTTTTAGGGGCTCTCCTCCCCTCGCTGGGTGGGATGGAGGATTTTTTTTGTTGCTAGGCAACGGCTCCCGGGGGTGATGGTGCAGTTGCCGTGGCAACCGCAGGTTGGGCAGCATGGAAAAAGCAGTTTGGGGTGTTTTGTTTTTTAGGAGGGGGTGTAATGGGGGCCCACGGTTTGGATATGGGGCAGATGGAGCACTGGGGAAGGAGTTTGCAGGGGGCAGCTCCGTGTGCTGGTGGCTGAGTTTGGGAACCCTATAAATAACTGCTGCAAAGCTCTGCGAGTCCTGACACCCCCCTGGGGACCTCCTGACCCCATAGAGCAAAGCTCTGCTCCAAGAAACCAATCTCCAGGAGCTACTGGGGCAGCAAGCAGCGTGCCCTGCATCCTGCTCCCTTTTTGCCATGCCCCCAAGGAGCATCCCAGCTCCCTAAAAGCAGGAAGGAATGGGGCTGATGGTGGCAAATGGGGAAGTTTTGCTTTGAGGTCGGCCCAGAGCCACCCGAGTGTGATGCTTTGGGTTCGTGCTGCATCCCTGCACAGCCAGGTGTGTGCAGGAGGGAGCTGCTCACATTGCAAAGTCCTTGCCTCCATTCGGAGCTCCCCGCGTGCAGCGCCGGTTGCCATCGTTACGGGGTATTTTTGCTCCAAGGTTTTGTGCTGGTGGTTTATTATAGCATCTCAGGAGGGGGTGACAAGGGGGGGAAGAGATGTGCTGCTTTGCAAAGTTCGAAGAAATTGGGATTTTTTTATTTATTTTTTTCTCCTCCCCATCCATCAGTTTCCTCTGTGGGCATCTCCTTAACCCCAATCCATGTGCTCCAGGCATCCCCAGCCCTATTGCAATGCCCATCAGGATGCATGGAGCACCCCTTGGCCCTATTGCAATGCCCCCAGCCCCAGTGCTCCCAATATCCTTAGCCCTATTGCAATGCTCATCCAGATGCTTATAGCACTGCCTGGCCCTACTGCATCGTCCCCCACCCATTCCCAATACTCCTTCCCCTATTGCAGTGCCCCCACCCTCAGACCCAGTGCTCTCCATCCCCATTGCAATGCCCATCCAGATGCATGGAGCACCCCTTGGCCCTATTGCAATGCCCCACATCCATTCCCTGCTGCAAGGAGTTAATTCTTACAGATTTGAGCTCTGAATGGTGCTGCTGCTGTGCACATGGGCCTGCAGGATGCGTGCGCTTTGCTTTGGGCTCACAGCTCCGTGCTCCACGGGGGAGGTTTCATGTTGCACCTGGTGCTGGGAGGAAATGCAATGAGCGTCTTTGCTGCTCTGGGTCAGAAGCAGGAGCAAACAGGGTGGGAAATTTGAGGGAGGTTGGTGCTGGGGGTGCAGAGCCCTGTGCTCACTGTGCAATAGAAGCAATAGGGGTTGGCGGTGCTGCTGTGCGTGCTCCCATCTGGAAGCTTCGCTTGCAAATGCTGGGAAGGGAGAAAGGGGAAATAAAAAAAAAAAATAAATAAAAGCCTCATCTCACATGAACAAGCATGAGAGAGGGAGAGGGAGGGAGGGAGGGCATGTGTCTGACGCGCGGCACAGCAACGCACACAGCCACGAGGATATTAAATTTTAAAGGGGACGGGCTGGGATGTGTGCAGGGAGGAAGGAGGCAGCCGTCCTTGCTGGTGGCTGTGAGCATCCTCTCGTCGCTTCTTCCCCGCAGGTCCCAATTAATGGATTCTGACATGGATTATGAGAGGCCAAACGTAGAAACTATCAAGTGCGTCGTGGTCGGGGACAACGCGGTGGGCAAGACCCGGCTCATCTGCGCCCGTGCCTGCAACGCCACGCTCACCCAGTACCAGCTCCTCGCCACCCACGTGCCCACGGTGTGGGCCATCGACCAGTACCGTGTGTGCCAGGAGGTGAGAGACCGACCCCATGGGGTGGGGATGGAGCTGAGGCTTCCCCTTGGGGTTTACTCCTCTGTGTCCTGAGTTCAGTGGCAGTGGTCCCCTTGATGGCAATGGTCCCTTTGCTGGGATGGTAAAGAGGTGAGGGACCGACCCCATGGGGATGGGGATGGAGCTGGGGCTTCCACATGGGATTTACTCCTTTGTCCTGAGTTTGGTGGCAGTGGTGCCCTTGCAGGGTTGGTCAGGAGGTCAGGGACCAGCCCTATGGGGATGGGGCTTCCCCATGGGATTTATTCCTCCACGTCCTCCCCTTGGTGGCAGTGGTCCTCTTGGTGGGATGATCATCTTGGTGGCAATGGTCCCTTTGCTCGGATGGTAAGGAGGTGAGGGACCAACCCCATGGAGTTGGAGGAGTAAATTCCTTGCGGAAGACTCGTCATCCCCTTGGTGGCAGTGGTCCCCTTGGTGGCTGGTCCCCTTGGTGGGACTGTCCCATTGGGAGGATTTGGGGACTTTCTTCATGCAGTGCTCCAGGATTCACAGTGTTTTCATTGCCACAGGTGCTGGAGCGCTCGCGGGATGTGGTAGATGATGTTAGCGTGTCCTTGCGGCTCTGGGACACCTTTGGAGACCACCACAAAGACCGGCGCTTTGCATATGGCAGGTAGGGAAGAGGAGAACCCCATGCTGAGGTGGGAGGTTCCATCACCCAGACCGATCTTGACCCTTTTCCCCTCTCAGATCCGACGTCGTGGTTTTGTGCTTCTCCATCGCCAACCCCAACTCCCTGCACCATGTGAAGACCATGTGGTACCCGGAGATCAAACACTTCTGTCCCCGTGCGCCCGTCATCCTGGTGGGCTGCCAGCTGGACCTGCGCTACGCCGACCTGGAGGCCGTCAACCGGGCACGGCGTCCCTTGGCCAGGTGGGAGACGTGCGTGCCCCCAAATCCTTTCTCCTTGCCATGCATGCAAATGGGTCATAGAATCATAGAGCTGGAAGGGAGTCTGGTCCGACTCCCCTACAGTGAACAGGGAAACCTACAGTTCGGTCAGTTGCTCAGAGCCCCATCCAGCCTGACCTTGGGTGTCTGCAGGGATGGGACGTCTCTTCATTATCTTCTTTATTATATGAGGTTTCTTCATCACCTTCATTATTTCCTCTTCTCCAGGCCAATCAAACCCAACGAGATCCTTCCCCCAGAGAAGGGAAGGGAGGTGGCCAAAGAACTGGGGATCCCCTATTACGAGACGAGCGTGGTGGCCCAGTTTGGCATCAAGGATGTCTTTGACAACGCCATCCGTGCCGCCCTCATCTCCCGCCGTCACCTGCAGTTCTGGAAGTCCCATCTACGCAACGTGCAGCGGCCCCTCCTCCAAGCCCCCTTCCTGCCCCCCAGGCCTCCTCCGCCCATCATCGTGGTGCCGGATCCCCCGTCCAACAATGAGGAGCACCCGGCCCACCTCTTGGAGGACCCCCTGTGCGCGGACGTCATCCTGGTGCTGCAAGAGAAGATCAAAATCTACGCTCACAAGATCTACCTCTCCACCTCCTCCTCCAAGTTTTACGACCTGTTCCTCATGGACCTGAGCGAGGAGGACCAGCAGAGCAGTGCAGGGCATGGTTTTGGGGTTGCCGTCACCGCAGCGGCCGAGAGGATGCTGCACCAAGAGGAGAGGCATCACGGACGGGATTTCCTCCTCCGAGCTGCGAGCTTTGATATCTGTGAAAGCACCGAGGAGGGCGGCTCCGGCCAGCGAAAACCGTGCCTTAGAGCCTCCACCAGTGATGGGATCCTACGGGGGAACCGCTACGAGAACGGGGAACGCGGGCTGCGACGGGGACGGGACCTCTCCTCTTGGAGCCGGGCCTTCATCAGCATCCAGGAGGAGATGGCCGAAGACCCGTTGACTTACAAATCCAAGCTGATGGTGGTGGTGAAGATGGATGCTTCCATCCAACCTGGCCCTTTCCGGGCCGTGCTGAAGTATTTGTACACCGGGGAGCTGGATGAGAAGGAGCGGGACCTCATGCACATCGCTCACATCGCGGAGCTGCTGGAGGTGTTCGACCTCCGCATGATGGTGGCCAACATCCTCAACAACGAGGCGTTCATGAACCAGGAGATCACCAAAGCCTTCCACGTCCGGAGGACGAACCGGGTGAAGGAATGCCTGGCCAAGGGGACTTTCTCGGGTACGACCCGCCCTTTCTCTCTTGCCCATACCAGTGCTCTGAAACGCCACGTGCTCTGCTTTCCTTGGGATTTTGGTTGTGCTCACATACAGGCGTTGTGTTTCTGGGTTTTTCACCTCCAAGTGCCATCCCAGGCCTGCAAACACCACGTTCTCCCTCTAGCAGAATTGGTTCACATGGAGAGACCAAGGGGGGCTGTGGGAGCCCTGGAACAACCCAGGGTAGAGCAGAGCAGGGGACGCTTGTCCTTGGGAGGAGCAGGGAGGAGGATGGGGACGTGCTCTGCAGTGTGTAGGTGAGGCTTTTCTCCCCGAGTTTTGCCCTTTGCTTTCCAACACGTCACTGTTCATCTTGGGAAAGCTCTCGGGCAGGGCTGTGCACGTGCTGTGGATGACGTAGCCCTTCCCTGAGTTCCTTGGAGGATGCTGGAAAACAAACACATCCTTAGGGCAGAGTACAGGGCCGTGCGTTTGTCCTTCTGTCCCCTTCCCGCTGGTGTCTTGTGGTGGGGATGGCTGAGCCCTGTGTGACAGGGCCGTCCTTCTGCTCATTTGCAGATGTCACCTTCGTGCTGGATGACGGTGCTATCAGTGCCCACAAGCCCCTGCTCATCTCCAGCTGCGACTGGATGGCCGCGATGTTCGGCGGTCCCTTCGTGGAGAGCTCCACTAACGAGGTGAGGACACACTCAGGGAGGGTTTGGGTCAGCCATGGGGTGACAACTGGAATCATAGAAGCATTTTGGTTGGAAAAGACCTCCATGATCATCAAATCCAACTATCAACCCATCCCCACCGTGCCCATAGAATCATAGAGTCATAAAGCTTGGAAAAAGCTTCCAAGATCAAGTCCAACTTTGACCCATCACCACCATTGGTCTGACTCTTGCAGGTGGCACTTCCTTACACCAGCAAGAGCTGCATGCGGGCCGTGCTGGAGTATCTTTACACTGGGCAGTTCAGCTCCAGCCCTGACCTCGATGACATGAAGCTCATCATCTTGGCCAACCGCCTCTGCCTGCCCCACCTGGTGGCTCTTACCGGTGAGTTGGTGTCCCCAAAGCTTGGTGGCGGCTCTGTGGTCACCTCATCCCAACTGCCCCCCTAAGCCCTGCGTGTCCTACAGAGCAGTACACCGTCACCGGGCTGATGGAAGCTGCGCAGATGATGGTGGACATCGATGGGGACGTGCTGGTGTTCCTGGAGCTGGCACAGGTAGGTGGGATGGGGCCTTGGGATGAACGAGGTGGGGGTGACACCGCCGCTGCAGAGAGGACGGCAGGATCTGGTCCTTGATGCCCACGGGGATTGGGGACCTTGGGGTGGGTGAGGTCCCCACGGTGGCTCCTGACACGTGCTCCATCTCCTGCAGTTCCACTGCGCCTACCAGCTCGCCGACTGGTGCCTCCACCACATCTGCACCAACTACAACAACGTCTGCCGCAAGTTTCCCCGCGACATGAAGGCCATGTCGGGAGGTGAGCGCGGTCGGTGTGGGGCGGTGGGGACGCTGGGGGCACCCAGCACTGTGCTCACCCCCCCATGTCCCCGCAGAGAACCAGGAGTACTTCGAGAAGCACCGCTGGCCGCCGGTGTGGTACCTGAAGGAGGAGGACCACTACCAGCGGGCCAAGAAGGAGCGGGAGAAGGAAGACTACCTCCACCTCAAACGGCAGCCCAAGAGGCGGTGGCTCTTCTGGAACTCCCCTTCCTCCTCTCCTTCATCGTCGGCAGCCACAGCCTCCTCCTCTTCCTCCTCCTCCTCCTCCTCGGCTGTGGTTTGATCCTTGCTGCGGCTCCAGGAGATGAGGAGGAGGAGGAAGGCCGCCCAGCTCCGGTTGGGTGCCACCAATGGGTGCCCCGAGGAGATGGAGGGAGTGCATCCCCACAGCGAGGGCTCTGCTGTCCACATGCCAGCGCCGGGACTGGCACAAAGCAGCAGGAGAAGAGGTGACAGGAGCACGAGGGCTGTCCGGTTTTGTTTTCATTCATTCTTTCTTTCGAACATCAACCGCATGAGGAAGAAGAAGAGAAGCATCCTGCTTCCACCTTTCAGTTGTAACCAGGAGCTGCAGGGTAGGGTTGGGTTTTGTGGGATGCCATCCTGCTGCCCCTTGGACTTGCAGTAGGGTGAGGAGGGAGCCCGGTCCCCAGAGGACCAAGGAGAGGATCCTACTTGGCTGCAGGAGCCACGCACCGCAGCTCCATCCACTTCCATGGAGGGCTGTCCCAGTTTGGGCAACTGCTGGGAAAAGGAGCCCCTCTCCTCCACCTCTCCCCATGGAAAGTTTGGGCCTCAGCAGTGCAAGAGCCCAGAGTGCACACGTTTCACCAAAAAGAAATTCGAAGCAAAAAAAAAAAAAATAATAAATTTTATATATATATATATATATATATATAAGATCACCAAAAAGCCAAAAGAAACCACCAACCCCCACCCCCAACACCCAACCCCACGCTCCCAGCCTGGGAGCCGAGCCTGGAAGGCTCCGTTGTAATAAATGCTATTTGAAAAGCCCAGCGTAGTCCCTGTGTGTTTGGGAGGAGTGGAGAAGCACCGCAAGGATGCAGCTCTTGAAAACTCAAAATCCCATGGGAGTGATGCTCCTGGGTGATGCTCTGTGTCACCACTCTTTTTGGATGCTCAGCCGTGGATGCAGGAGCACAGGAGCAGACGCAGCGGGTGCAGTGCTTTGCAGCAGGTAGGATGAGGTTTTGTTCCCTTTTGGAAAGCATTCCCACCATGCATGTCCTGCAGGAGCTGCCCCTGCTGGGTTTGCATGCAGAGCAAAGCGCCAGGCTGCTCTCCCCCTCCCCGTGCTGGCAGCTCCTGCTTTGGGTGCTTGCAATGAGAAATGCCCTGCATGTGATCCAGCAGGATGGCTGGGGGCAGCTCTGGGGTTTTTGCAAGCAACTGCATGGATTTGCATTGCAGCTCCAGCAGCACACAGCCTCTGTTTGCACCAGGGACCGAGCTTGCAGCCTCCTGCTTCTACAGGCAGCTAAAGAGCATGGGACCCGTGGCAAAAGCAGCAGAAGTTTGCTGCTGAGGACATGCAGCAGCATTGCTGGTGGGGATGCAGAGCTCTGCGATGTCCAGGGCATGCAAAGCTAAAATGGAGCAATGTCAACGTAATGGCACAGCAAAGGGGAAAAGGGATGAATCATGAGGGTTGTTACTATTTTTAAGTTTATTGTTCCTTCATAAAGACACATGTAAAAGAAATCCTGGATAAAAATAACTGGCTGGGCCAGAGCTCTGTATAAAAACACACAGTCACGCATAGTTTAAAAAAAAAAAAAAAACAAAAACACAGCTATTTTTATATTATATTTTAAGTTAACGTATGTACGCGTTTACAATTAATAAATACATAAATACAAAAGTTCTGCTGGTATTTGACACAGGGGTGGAGAGGACGGAAAGGGGTGCAGAGGGGCTGCCCACAACCCTGTGCCCGCACAGGGGGAGCTCTTGGGGTTGGGTTGCAGCACCATCACCCAGCCAAAGCGTGCAGGAAGGCTGCAGCACCTCATCCCTGAGCTGTGTGTTGTCCCTGGAGGTGCAGGAGCAACTCAGCCAGCTGGGTGCCCTCACAGCCCTGGCGAATGAACCGACCCAGCTTCCACCACCCTTATCTCAGCAGTCTCAGTGCCAATGAATCGCCCAGTCATAGAATGGTGGACTTGGGTTGGAAGGGACCTTGAGCATCATCTAGTTCCAACCCCACTGCTAAAGTCTTGTGTCTACTCCTAAGTGCAAGCAGAACTAGCTACAAATGCAACTCTAAATAGATCGTAGAGGGTAACCCAAGAGCCCCAGAGATGCTTGCCCACCACGCATGCAGTACTAAGCATGACGGTCGGCTCGGAGATGTTCTACAAGCAGAAGTATCACTAAAAAAATTAAAAAATTAAAAATGTTGATCCAGTTAGGACCAGTGAGTGCCCGCACCAAGCAAAGATGCAGTTCTGCACCGAGGTCTGTATAAAATCAGTGCTTGCAAATGAGATGATCATAAAGGCAGCTTGGAAGACCTTTTGGCTCATTGCGTTGGCCAAATGAAATCAAGGCACTCGCTTGGCTTCCATAAGGCAGCACCAAAGCTGAGTGTGGCAGAGAAGACCCCAATTTCTTCCCAATGGGATCGACTCCTCCAGGCTCAGCTGAACAGTGCGACGGCTCCAGGTGAAAGGAGCCATGAGAATACTATCACAAAGATCAAGAGAAGGGTTCTCAGAGGAATTCACATCTTCAGCTCCAGATGGGGAGACGCAGGGCTGGCTGTGCTCCTCAGCTCACCTCATACTGGAAATATCCATCCCTAATGAGTTTGGAGACAATTATATCTGCCACGCCGCTGAGGTTGATCTGGGACAGAGCCTCCAGCAGTGTATTCACAGAGGCTTTGCTGCCTTCTTTGTTGAGCCACGTGTTGAGCATTTGATATAAGGGCTCCCCTGAGCTTCCGCTTCTCTGCTCTGCCTCATAAAGTTGGTTTTCCAGCAGACCGAGGACTCGGCCGAATCTCTTCCATTCAGGCAAGGGCACATGGTCGGCAAAGGTGTTGAAAGAGGAAGACAAAACTGGAACGAGAAGGGAGAAGCTCAGGGAATGTGGATATCTGGATTGGAAGAGCTTTCTCAGAGCCCTCAGGCTCAGCCCATCCCTGCCCATCAGCACAGCCCAACACTCACCGGTTATGGGGTCCTTTCCTGGCACTGGAACCAGCTTCCTCTGGGTTTCCACATTGGGATTTGAAGTTGTTGGTGCCATCTCCTGAAAAAGGAACGTATTACAGCACCCAGAGAGCTCTGGCATGAGCACTATCCCCCCACCCTGCTAACAGTGGGGTCAGGGAGCATCTCTGGGCACTGCTGGGGCAGGAGATTGCCACACAGCCCTGGGACACTCCTCAGTGGGGGTGATGGGTTCCTAACACTGGGATCACAGTAGCTCATGGGTGCTGGGCAGGGGGAGGTTTGCTCAGTACTGAGTGTGGAACGAAGAAGATTATGGGCATAGAACATCTCCGTGCCTATCTCCACCTCCATGCCCATCTCCATCTCCATGCCCTCCTCCACCTCCATGCCCATCTCCATCTCCATGCCCATCTCCATCTCCATGCCCTCCTCCACCTCTATGCCCATCTCCATCTCCATGCCCTCCTCCACCTCCATGCCCATCTCCATCTCCACACCCTCTCCATGCAGACACCCTGGTTCAGCTCTGGAAGCCCTTGAGTTAATCAGCTCAAAGCAGAGGGAAGCAGCAGAGCTCAGCCATTCAAGGAGGAGCAGAGGGGCACAGTGCCATACCTCCATCTCCACACCACGGGGAGCCTCTGAGCCCTGCACTGTGGGGAGCAGTGGCTGCTGCTGCTGCTGCTGCTGCTGCTGCTGCTGCTGCTGCTGCTGGTAGATCTGCTCATTGCAGTTGTTGTCCTGAATCCCCATCTGCTGCAACAGTCTGTTCTGCTAGGAGAAAAGTGCAGAGCATCCAAGCTGGAGCCCCCCATCCTGGCAGTGGGGGCTGCAGGTGAACCACCCCACCCTCACCCCAGCATTCCCATGAGCTGCAAGCAAAACGAGGAGCAAGCAGAGCAAAGCCCAGCACAACTCACCACCACGGCGCTGGGCTTCCTGCTCAGCTCTCCACCATTCCCTGGAAGAAAAAGCAGTGCTGTCACCCTTCTTCTCCACGGGACGTCCCCTTCCTGCCCACACCCTGTGGGGTGAGGACCCCACATCTATGGCCCATGATCCCCCTCACCTGTACGGCAGCATATGCAGTAGCAACATAAGAACGCCAGCAGGAACACCAGGATCACAACCAGCACAATGATGACAATCGTGCCTGCTAAAGTAGACAGCATGGGGGTGTGGGGAGCTGCTGCCACAACAGCAAGTCCCAATCCTCCATCCCTCACCCCTCCCAAACTCACTGGGCATGCTGGAGATGTCCAAGGAAGGACCGCACTGCAGGTCGCTGTGCTGCGTGCATGGAGCTATCCTCACTTCTCCTTCGGGGCACCTGGAATGGGGGATATGGGGGCAGGTTCAGCACCTGGGGATCCCCACAGCAGCCCAAGAGCTCCCCAGCTCCCAACTCACTGAGTTTGGCACTTTTGGCACATCTCACACGGGTGGTCAGGTAAGCAGAAGGTGCCATTCTTGCAAGCACACTGCGTGTTCCTGGTGCGGATGCAGGGACTCACCTCCACCTCGTCTGTGGGCAAGAAGCAACAGAGCTCTGCTCAGGCTCTCCCATCCGCTCCCCAATGCAGCCAACAACCCACAAGCCCAGGGAAGCCCAGCTTGCTCCCCGGGGTGGAGTTTTGCCATGCCCACATGCCAAAGCAATGATTGCACTCAAGCTCTCACAGCAGCCTGCAAGCACCGCCATGCACCCAGCCCCCCCCACTCCTTGCTGGAGGACTCACATCCCAGCTTTGCACAAGGGATGCTGTGCTGCGTGGAGATGCAGACCTGGATCCACTGCGTCATGTCAGGATGCAGCCTCCTCCCTCCATCCCAAGCACACCCAGCACGAGCTGCTCCTCAGGGTTGCTGCAGATGTCCTCACTCCTTATGCAGAAGCTTTGATAGCAACCCTCCCTCACACCACCTCATACCTTCCCTACATGTCCGGCAGCCCAGGCATTTGGGGAAGTCGTTTGGATGCTCGGTGTACTCATCTTCCTTACACGGGAGGCACTCGGAGGAGTCATTTGCCAAATAGGTGCCTGCAAGAAGGGGTGAAATGGAAAGAAGTTTGAGTTAATGCACCACATTGGAG
Organism: Chrysolophus pictus; assembly: GCA_037305975.1. Classification (NCBI taxonomy): domain Eukaryota; kingdom Metazoa; phylum Chordata; class Aves; order Galliformes; family Phasianidae; genus Chrysolophus; species Chrysolophus pictus. The sequence continues at coordinate 1,249,196 of CM074597.1, read as the reverse complement.
ACATGGTGCTGACCAGGCGTGGAGATGTCTTTGCAGCAAGAGCTGATTCTGCTGTCATTGAGTTGCATGGAGTGACGCTTGTGACTGCCTTACCCATAGGACACTTCTTGCTGTAGAGGTCTGGTTTCAGGACATCTGACTCGCCTCCCCGCTTCTTCACTGCCACAGCAGATCCCAAATGAACCTTCTGTTAAAAACACGGGAAAAATGGGTTAGAAAACCCCAAATCCTTGGTGCAAAGGAGAAGCATCGCACCAGGACAGCCCGCAGCTGCTGGACCTGATTATGCCTGCTTTCCTTCCCCAATTTCTGTGCACGTGAACCAACAGAACGGAAGAAAGCAGCACGGTGCTGTGCAGGGATAATGAAGAGCAGCAAGGGAGGCGGTGGGGAGGAAGGTTGAGCTGCTCCCACCATTTCCACACCACTGGGGCCCCAGGACAGGGCACAGGGACACGTGGGCAATGGCAGCCAAGCAGAGGCACCGTACCCGCGTTGTGCCCTTGCCATTATCTGCCTCACAAAGCACATATTTCTTCCCTGAGTCAGAAATGCTGAAGCAGTATACCTCCAAGGCACTGCAGGAGCAGATATTGGCCCCCCCTCTTCCTCTTCATCACTTCCCACAAGGAAGGGTGTGGGCACTGACACAGCAAACAATGGCACGGAGGGGACACCTCCTAATGGAGGACGGAGCCCTGGGCTCACCATCAGCATTACTTTGAGAAAGCATTCCTGGAGCTCTCCACCTCCTCTGCATTGGGGCAGGGAGCAAGAAGAGAAATGAGAGCACCTCAGGTCTGGGTCGAAACGCCTGCCTGAGCTGCTTGGGTGTTTTTAAAGGACAAAAAGCCTTTTTCTGTCTAACGTAAATCCTTTGCCTTCCACCACCTCTGCAGTTTTTAGGGTTTCACCAAACCAAGACCTGGATGGACAGTGCACTGCCTGTCCTCTAGGGGAAAAAAAGCTCCTTCTCCATTCAAACCCTGCAAAGTTGATCTCGCCAACACAACACAACCCGCCTGCCGTTTGGAAGGGCCCCCTCGGGTGTGGGATTTCATCACTATCACAAAACAGAACTGTGCACGATAAGGTTACCAGCCTTCCCAGCCTGTATGGCAGCCCTGCAAAGCACCCAGGGCCAGAACCCACGTGTGCAGGAAATTCCCCAGCACCGCAATGGGGCAGAGGAACTGCCAGGCAGAGGAATCCAATATCCACATCCACTCAAAGCCACTGCAGCAAAACTCCGTGCATTTTCTTTTTTACCCAAGGGAGGAATCGGACCATGGCAGCACCGACCCCACAGTAGAACCCCACAGTTTCTTTATGGCATTAACACAACGCCAGAGCTCCATTTTGGGAAGAGAGGCTCTCAGCCCTGAACCATTTCCAGCCACACCAAAGGGGTTTTCCCACCGGGCTTTACACAGTTGGAGTTTGAGCTCTGACAGATCCAGAGCCACTGCACACAATCCTCATGTGCTGGTGGCCCAACTCCAGGTATGATGCAACAGTGACCAAAGAAGTGGCGCAGCATCGGGCGACATTCATGTGCAGCACCGAGTTAAACAGTTAAATAAAGGGCTGTTCTGAATGTCTCCATAGGTGCTGGCATCAGTGAGGCTTTAAGATGCTGGAAAACAGCACCTCAATCACTGAATTCCTACAAACTGCGCACGGTAGGAACCCAACGAGAAGCTGATGCTCTTTTAGGGTTGGATGGTGGGCACCTCACCAGGGTCTGAGAGCCTCTGTGAGGGCACAAATTCCAACCCAGCTCCCCCAACCTCGGGGATGCATTTCAGTGGAGTCAGGTGAGGTGAGGCTGTAGGTATGTCACGCTTTGGGCACCACCCCTCCACGCAGGAACACGATCCATGCGTGGTGGAGTTTTGGCCCCGACTGCCACCAGCGCTGAGTTTTGGGCACCCATTATATGGGGTGATGTGATGCATTCCTGCACTGCACCTCCAGACCTCAATGCTGCTGAATGTTCCCGATGGCCACGGTGATGGCACACCGACAACAAGATGGCTCTCAAGCAAAAAGCGGGGAATTCCCTCCCAGCCAGGCAGCGCAGTAGGAATCCATCCCCCATACGGCGAGGCTTGCTGTCCCCGAGCCCCGCACGCCCATAGGGCTGATAGCTTATCCCATCCCCCCTCTGTGCCCCACAGCCTCAGCCCCACACACCCCTGTCCCCTACAAACGCACCCAGGTGAGCCCACCGCTCCCATCCCATGGGCCAGCTGAGCCCCCATAGCCCCAGCATTCCCTACAGCCCCCAGGCCAGCTAAGTGGCCCTACAGCCTCGCCACCCCCCTTATGGGGGCCAGGTGAGCCCCCACAGCCCCCGGGATCATGGGAGCCCTGCAGAACCCTTTGACCAGGGGAGCCCCCCATAGCCCCTGCCCCTTCCGTAGCCACTGCCCCTTCCATAGCCCCTAGATCCGGGGAGCCCCTCTACGCCCTCGGCTTCCCCCATAGCGTCCGATCTGGATGACCCCAAATCCCGGACTCCCCCCCGTCCAGAAATCCCCACTAAAGGAAAACTCCAACACTCCCCCATCGCCCCCCCACTCCACGTGATCCCCTACACCCCCATTCCCACAGACTCCTACTTATTCCAACCCACTCCCCCGTATCCCCATCCCCCATAAAATCCCCCCATAAAAACACCCCCCTTGCCTCCCACCCCACTACTTCCCATACAAAAGCCATCCCCATCCCCACCTCTCCATAACCCCTCGACGGTGCGACAAGCCCGGACATGCCGCGACGACATCGGGCGACACCTCCGGGAATCCCGAGACCCCAAAACATCCCCTCGGTGTCCCCTCGGTGTCCCCGAATGCCCTCCGGCCCCCCGGCCCCCCTCCGACCCCCCCCATCCATCCACGCACCGCCAACAGCAGCATCAGGACGGGGCAGAACCGGAGCGCAGCTGAGCGCATCGTGCGCTGCGCCCGGGCTGGGATCCGGATTCGGAGCGAGTTAAGACAGGGTTTGGTCCCAAATGGGACCTGATCCGAACACGACGTGAATTCCACGAGCTGACAGCTTCGCTGGAGCGATGTGAAGCAATGTGAGCAGGGACCGCCGGTGACTTAAGAGGAGGAGGAGCAGGAGGAGGAGCAGGCGGAAGAGGGCTGGTCGCGACCTCCAGGCACCGCCACGAACTCGTATCGAGAAACCGAAGCAAGTTTCACTGCAGAATCACTAAAAGAGGGAAAGCTGAACCTGGCTCACGTTTCACACGCTTTTGTTATTGCCTTGTTAGATTTTTATTATTATTATTTTTTAATACATATAATAATAATTATATTATTTTTTAATATATAAAGGATTTTCGTACCCAAACTTCTGTTCTTGAAGCTCTCGGGAGAGATGAGGGCTTTGCTCAGCATCTTCTCGCTGAGGTTCTTTGATATGGAGGGTGAGTTGTAGGGAGAGCAGAGCGGTGCAGAAGAACCCATCGTCACCACTGAGCCGGAAAATGGGGAATTCCAGATCGTTCTGGGGAGAAAAATTCAGTGAAGGAGGAAAAAAAAAAAAACACAGAAAGAAAAACAACAGGAAAATCTCCGGACTTTCTGCTGTTAGACAACAAGATCTCTGCAGCGGGGTTATGTGGATGGGGTGGAAGAAAAACTACCCCAAAAGCAAAGCAGAGAAATGCAGTCCCTTGTTAATCTTTCTCTAACCTTGAACTGTGGGCTAACGTAACTCACACCGAGAGCAGGCTTGCAAGAATTCCGGCGTCTGGGCTCCCTCCCTAGAGATGACTCACCAGGCTGCTCAATAACCCTTCAGTGGCAGATTCTTTTTAGACATTATCCCAAGCAGAAAAATTGCATGTGAGAGCAGAGGCAGAGGGCTCGGGGTAGCAATAAATGGTGCAGCTCCATGCATTGGGTGAGAGCGGGGCATGGTTGGCAGCTTGGGATGGAGGGGAAGGCAGCGATGCTCAGCAGCTGCAATGGGGCCAGCAGGGCTGCAGGTGACCGCTTGGGGTAGCTGGGAGCATCCCCTCAATGTGGCAATGAATTGGAAATCCACCCCAAATCGTGCTCCCTGCAGACATCAGGGCTCGTCCGCGCCGAGTGCAATTCAACTCGAGTGTGATTTAAAGGAGAATGAATTAGTGGTTGTTTCCTGGGGCATTACAAACCCCAGAAGCATGCAGAGCCCTTTGCTTAACCAAACCCAATGACCACACCCAGCTCAGGTCATGCAGCACTTTGCAGGCTACTGATTTTCCCAGTTTGCTCGGAGCAAACATTGCTCCCCAACCCTGCACGTTCAGCAGGACCGGAAGGACCCACATCCCGATCTGCTGCTGTTTATGGGATGCCTTCCACACACACAGCATCCAGACATTCCCCCAGCTTTAAGCTGTTTGCTTGTTTTCTACACATTCTTCCAGTTAACAGCGGGCACTTCGGTTCCCATTCTGAGCAGCACTTGCTTAATTTAGTGCTGAAAATTAGAACTGTTATCCATGCCAGCACTCAGGACCCGGACTCCTCATCCTCGCTACGAAGCCACAGCCACAAACCTCTTATTTATAAAGCTGGACCAAGAATTATCCGTGCCAACAACCGCAGACGTCGTGTTTTGCAGCTCTGAACAAAGGCAGCTTTATGCTCGGCACGAGGGTGCTCACACAGCACATCGGGGCAGCAATGCTTTGCAGGCAGGGAGGGACACACACACACACATCACCCACCCAACCACCCACCCACCCAGACATGCAGGACATTTCCATATAAGGCTGATTTGCACCGGTTTCAGGCAGGAGAGGATTTATCAGCCCAGGACAGGCTGCTCTGTGTGCTTATCACCTGCAGTCTGGCTCTTTGCAAACCCAGAGAGGCTGCAGAGCAGAAGCACCGGGTGTGAGTTCAGTGCACTGCAATGGGGCACCTCATGGTTACACATCACCAACTTCTCACTCTTCCACAGCTCTGCTGCAGGTGGTAAATAAAACGAGTGCAAGGAGCACAGCTTGCCTCCAGGGAGCAGGGAAGGTGTGGGAGCAAAGTGGGAATTAATGACTCACAGATTATGCCTGTCATAAAGGGCTGCATGGGACGCAGCCCCGCCTGCTCTCCTGGCTAACGAACATTGATTTCATAATGTGGGGTGAGGGCAGCTCCTCCTCTCCCCTTCTCTCCGCTCCTCTCCCCTCTTCTCCCCTCTTTTCCCCTCTTCTCCCCTCCCCTCCCCGAGGGATTCAAAGCATTATCACAGAACCTTAGGAATCCATCCGATAATTCTGAACTTCCCCCTCTGGATAAAAACAGATTTGGCTCACAAATACCAGGTTCCTCTTTATAAGTGGAATGAGGGACTCATGGGCAGCCGGGCTGTGAACTCCATGAGAACAGAGCTTGGTTTCCCCCTGGGCAAGCTGCCGAGCCCTGGGTTCCCCATTTCCTTCTGCACAGCAGGATGCTTGGACTGCTGAACTCAGACCAACCCCCTTCCCTGCTCTCCCCATCCCTCCCCTTTTCCACCCTCTTTGAAAACAGACTTAAAAGGTGCTTTGGGATGAGGGAGAGCCCCAGTGGGATGAGGGCTGCACTGCTGCAGGTTCCTTATCCCAGCTGAGCATCTGTACGCTTTGACACCACTGCACAGCTCTGGCTCGGTGTGTCTGGGGTTGAAATGGTCAGCACTGCATAAAACCTCATCGAGTCCCTTCCCAGGGGGTTACAAAGCCCACACAGTGCCCCAGAGCAGCTTGCAGCCCCCTGATGCACCCCCCAGCCTCACCCCATAAACCTGAGACCCTGCAAAGGGACCGAGCTGCTGTTGTTCCATCTCCTTGTGCCAACGCAAAACAAATCAGCCACCGATGTCTTGAATCTTTCATCCAAAAAAGCACAGGCACAGATACATTCTCCCGTCAAATATAACCCCATGCCCACTTTGTACTGTTTTCCCACAGGTCAGGAGGGGATTTCTTGTGCAGGACGAGGACCATCACTTGGCTCCTTCCATGGGTGAACACGTGATGCCTTTCTCCAGCAGCCAAAGGTTCAAGGCTGGTTTTCCCAGGTGTTTAAACACAGCCCTGTGCGGTTCCTGTGATGAGGCCTTGTGGTCAGACCCCGTGTTTCAGTTTCCTGTGTGCCGTGTTTGCTTTGCTTTGCACTCTCCCTTGTGTAGAGTGGCTTTGGTTCCTGGTATTAATGGCTTCACAGTTACAAGGCAGTTTATCTTGAGGCCAACACCGAAATAACTAATTTGAAATCTCAGCTTGACTGAGATAAAAATAGGCTCTGCTGAGTCATCTGCTAATTTAAAGCACAGATCAGAGCATGTTTAAAGGCTGCTACAGGACCTGCAGCATCCAAGAAAGCCATAGAGGCCACATCAAGCCCTCCAAAAGGGTCAGCTTTCATTCATCATTGCCACGGGTTGGGTAGGGCACAAGCAAACCATAAAGCAAAACACAGTTTTCCAAACTGCACACGCTGAGATATGGCAACTGAGATGAGCCTTCGTGCTTACAGCCATAAACCTTAAAGGAGAACTGCATGCAGGATGCAGGGATTCAGTAACGAGTGCAGCAGCAAGGGGTGGCCAGGAGCTGTGCAGGCAGCAGGATGATTCCTGGAGCCTTCTGCCGAAATGCAGAGCTGCCCCTTTCTGTCGTGGGCAAGAATCAGCACATACAGCGAGCGCAGATATAGAAACAGCGAAAACTTGGCAGCTCTGCTTGAGGAACAGCCTCTGCCTCCCCTTTTTTTCAGTCTGAAAATGCCAATCTCCCCAGGGAGAAACCCCTGGGAGTGATGGCATGCTGCTATTCAGTCACCGAGGATGGAAGAGACCTCCAGACCCCCAATCCAACCCCAACCCATCCCCATTCACCACGTGCCACATCCCACGGTTCCACACCACCCCCAGAGGCAGTGCCACCTCCCCAGGTCGCCTGTGCTGATGCATTACCCCTCTTTATGAGATTTTTTTCCCCTAAATACCCAATGTCAGCCTTTCCTCCCCCCCCAGGTAATTTTTCATCGTCCTATCGCTATATATTGGGATTTCCGGGTCCTACACGACCCACCCAGAGCCATAGGGAGGGTCGATCTTAAAGCATTCTCACGGAGAGGGCCGTGAAAAGTTATTTCTGGAGAATGTGAGATGAATCTGTTGTGCACAGAACAGTGAGAACTACCAGTGCTGGCAGCCAACACAGCTGGGGGCCGTGCTCAGCAACACTGTGCGCTGTTTACACGACATTAATCGGTGTTTTCAGGCGGTTGGAAGGGATCGCTGACCCAACCCTGAGAGGTTTTTGGGGTTTCCACGTGCGCAGCGCGCTGCCCTCACACCCCCAGCCTTGCTGCAAGGCACTGCCGTGCCCCCCAAACGCTGCTCGCTCAGAACAGCTCCCCAGAGCTGTGACTGACAGCCTAGAGCACGCTACGAGCCCCACACCCCCAAAGTTCCACGGAGCCACGCGGACGAGAACGAAAACCCCCGCTCCGTGTACCCCACCACCCCCCCTCAACTGCCCAAAATGGCGGCCGCGCTCACGGCGCATGCGCAGGGCCGTACCACGACTGGCGGTGTGGGGGGGGGGGCGGCGCGGAACGGCCCACACAAAGGACAGCGGTGGGGGGGAGCGGCGCGCATGCGCGTTGCGCGTCCCTGGCAGCCAGGCGGGTCCCGGCCGGGCGGAGGCCGCGGCGAAGCCGGGGGCTCGCGTAGATGTGCAGCCCGGGGAGGGCGCCCCCTGGGCCGGCCCCGGCGGGGGACCTGCCGCCCGAGTGGGAGACGGACGACGAGCGTATGGCTTTTCTCTTCTCGGCTTTTAAGCAGAGCCGCGAAGTGAACAGCACCGAGTGGGACAGCAAGATGGCCTTCTGGGTCGGGCTGGTGCTGGCCCGGGGCCGCCGCCGCGGTGCGGTTCGTACCTGTCTGCGAGAGCTGCAGAACGGCTTCGAGCGGCGGGGCAGCGTGCCGCTGGGCCTCGGCACCGTGCTGCGGGAGCTGCTCAGGTAGCGGGGGCTGCGGGCTGGGCCTGAGGGCCGGGCGGTGGGCAGCAGCCTGGATGGGGGGGGGGGGGTAGGATTGATGGAGTGGGGGGCTGTGGGGCTGGGGTGCGGTGTGATGGGCTGAGGGGTGGCGAGGCGATGGGGTGGGAGTGAGAGCTGCGGGCTCTGAGCTTGGGCTGGAGCGTGGGGAGATCCTGTGCCTGGAGTTACCGCCCTGTGTCCGATTATTGCGCTGGGGGGGTCTGTGTAAGGGAGGGGATGCAGCTGGGAGCTCTGTGGGACGGGGGCTTGAGGCATGGAACTGGTTGCCCGTGGAGGTTGTGGATGCCCATCCCTGCAGGCATCCAAGGCCAGGCTGAATGTGGCTCTGGGCAGCCTGGGCTGCTGGTTGGCGACCTGCACACAGCAGGGGGTTGGAACCAGGTGAGCATTGTGCTCCTTTGCAACACAGGCTGTTCTATGATTCTATGGACAGGTGCAGCCAGGAGCCCTAAGTGGGGTCCACAGACAGAGAGGGGTTGGGGTGAAATGCAGGGCATGGCTAAGGGGCTGCTTCTGGAGGGTAGGAGGGGGCTGTGCTTGGAGTTGGGGCTCACCCCACAGTGGGGGCCCTTGTTGTGTAGGTGGGCTGTGATATGGGGAGCTTTGTGTGTGCAGGGAAGGAGAGCTGTGTTGTGCCAGGCAGCGAGAGGGGCTTGAGGGAATGTCAGCTGTATCCACGGCAGGAGGAGTGCATTGAGGTGCTGGAGAAGCAGTGGGTGATGGAGACCTAAGGGTGCTGCCCGTGGAGGGGGTGGTTGTGCCCATGAGTGCTAACCAAGCATGAGGGTTATGTAAGAGTATGAAGAGGTTTTGCGCCATACAAAGTATGGGAGAGCACAGAAAGGTCAATGTGGGGTTGTGTAGGAGGGAGCTCTGTAAAGCAGCACGTCAGGAGCTTGGGGTTTCCCAAAGGATCTGCCTTGGGGCTGGCAGGAGCTGTGGGAGGGCAGTACCAAGGGAAGTGCTGCACTGGGAGAACTCGTAGGTGCAGGAAGGAGCTCGGTGTTAAATGGGGTTACGTTCTGTCAGATGGTTGCTGTGATGAGTGGCTCTGATGGTGTATGGGGTTGTGTGGGCACGTGGGGATGTTTTGCATGCTCGTAATGAAGTGTTTTGTCTTGTGAAAATAGCCTGAGTCTGATACCCTGAAATGATTCAAGGACAGCAGTGGTTAGCTGAATCCATGTGCAACATAACATTTCTCAGATACAGAGAGTTCCTTTCTTTTTTTGTTGCTGCAATTTAATGCGCAAATGAAGCAGACATGAAATTTGCAACTGAACTTCCTCAACAGTTGCTCTGTTCAGTGCCTCAATGGTTTCAAGTAACAAAACACAGAAACTGTGAGCCCGGAAGAAGCTGTTTTGTTTTGTGCCCAGAGAAAGCCAGAGGGAGTGTGGCCCTTTTGTGTGCTTCCATACACATTATTGACATCTTTGATTCCCAGTGCTGGCACACATCCTTGCTGCTGGCAGAGGAGCTGATTGTATTCATTTCTGCATGCATGGCTTTTCTCTAGACGTGGCAAGATGCAGAGGGAGTCAGACTTCATGGCCAGCGTGGACAGCAGTTGGATCTCCTGGGGTGTGGGAGTCTTCATCCTGAAGCCCCTGAAGTGGACGCTGTCAAGTGTGCTGGGTGACAGCAAAGTACCTGAGGAGGAGGAAGTTCTGATTTATGTGGAGCTACTTCAGGTAAGTGCTGCTGAGAGCCTTCAGAAAAAGACAAGAGCAGTTTTGGGTGCTAGCAAGGAAGGTTTGGGGTTGAAAAAGGACCGCCTTCAGGCTTTCCTACACCTGAGGAGTACAGAAACACATCCATGGATGTTCCTCTAAACTAATGTGTTGACTTCTTGCTAACATCTAAGAAATGAGATTCTTGCTGTCTTGCCCAGGAAGACAAGAACTGTGCTGTGAGACCTCTGTGCAGCTCGGGTTTGAATTGATGCAAGTGTAGTATTGAATCTAAATTGAATAGTGCTGTGCCTGCCAGGACCTGGGACCCTTTCTGTTGGTGGCTGTTAAAATGAGCACCAGGATTTACTACTGCTACATGCAGATGGCCTCTGGATGGCTGGGGCTAGAAGAAATGCAAGAGCTCTTTGGATGTATGCCTTTATTTGTAGTTACTCTGATAGCATACAGTGTCTTTCCTCAGTGGTGGATATTGCACACTCCTTTCAGAGGGGGTGTGTGTGGAAGAGGAACCTTCAAAAGGTGTCTGGAACATCACATGCCTCGATGCAGAGCTCAGGAGTTGATGGGAGGAGTTGTTTCTGTAGTTCCTCACTTTGAATGGGAAAGCTTTTCCCTTGTTTACACAGGAAAATGACTCAGTGAGTACAGCTCATTGTGTGGATTAAAGAAAAGTTCATTTGGGGTTTAAACTCCTGGGGAGGAGAAATGCAGAAGCACCCACCTTGCTGCTTGTATTGGAACAGTATTATAGTTGTTTTCAGATGTTGTTTATGCCTCATTCTACAGGTCAGCCTGATCCAAACCGTACCTAACTTTTTACTTTCAGTGTGTGAGAGAAAGTAGGTGCAGCTTGACATCGTGAGCTAAAAAATAGCTGAGAGGAAACTGAATACTGTCCTGTTTCCTTCCAGGAGAAAGCAGAGGAAGTTTATCGCCTGTATCAGAACTCTGTGCTTTCATCTCACCCCGTCGTTGCTCTCTCAGAGCTGCGTTCCCTCTGTGCTGGTGTTTGTCCAGATGAAAGAACATTCTATTTATTGCTGCTCCAGCTGCAAAAGGAAAAGAAAGTCACAATCCTGGAACAGAACGGAGAGAAGGTACAGGGTCAAGGTGACTGCTTTGGGGAGGTGTAATCCCTGCCTTATGTTTCGTCTGGCTGGAAGGAACTTTGTGCGTTCTTTATTTGAGGAAAGCAATTCTATGCACTCCAACATCACAACCTGATAACAGATGAGATTCAGTTTTGTGTGCTGCCATCCAACATCTGTAATATTACCCATGCAGTATGTACATGTACCCATGTACCCAGCTTGCAGATTAGCAGGTATTGCAGTTGGCAGCTGTTCCCAGCTACCCAAACTGAAATGGTTTCATGCTGCTGCAATGGCTGTTTCTCTCCTCATGCCAAGGCTCTCCTGTTTGTCAGCAGCAGCACAGAGCAGGCTCTGCTCTCCCTGTGTGCTGGTAGTGCTGGGCACTGTGGCTCTGTACTGAAGAACGTAGAAGCATGATGCTGCTCCATGCTGTTCAGAGTGCTGGGACAGCTTTACGTGATCAGGGTGTTCATTAAGGCAGGATCCCATCTAATTTAATATCAAAACATATGATGACTGGCTTGGCTCCTGAGCTCTGTTACAAGACTCAAATAAAACCATGGGTAAAAGCATCTTTTCTTTCTGTTAGGATGAAAATATTTCCAGTGCAGGCACAAATGGTGGAGATGAGTGAATCAAGTGTGTGCTGCTTCTTTTCCTTTAGATAGTGAAGTTTGCCAGAGGACTTCATGCCAAAGTCTCTCCAATGAATGATGTGGACATTGGAGTCTATCAGCTGATGCAGAGTGAACAGCTGCTGTCACAGAAGGTGGAGTCCCTTTCCCAGGAAGCAGAGAAGTAATTTGGGGATGGGTGGTGGGAAGAATTTCCATGTGATGCAGAACTCTGTACCCCTGTTAGGTAGTTAAGAACAAAGCTGCCCTCTTGTTCTTTCCCGTGTAGAACGCATAATATCTTCAGTAATTTAGTAGGGCAGATTTTCTAGTGTTGTTTCTTGTCCCTATAAAAACTGTATGTAGTGAGTGGATGTCAGAAGCTTTGCAATGATCTGAAATACTTCCAAGGGCTACTAGTGAAAAGCAGGAATGGCTTGAAGGCTGCTGTGGCTGAAATACATGGGCACTTGGTCACTTGCTGTGTGTTAGAGCAAAGTAGTGAAGATGGCTGTTAATTCTAATTTTTATTTATTAAAAAAAAAAACACAAACTACTGCTGCTTGCAAAGGAGTAATCTCTTTGTTTGTTTGTTTGTTTTTTCTTTTTGCATCTGTACAGATGTAAAGAAGATGCCCGGAATGCTTGTAGAGCTGGGAAAAAGCAACTGGTAAGTGATGGTCTATTTAGGAGGAGTAGGACATGTTAAATGCCTTGGGGCTGGTTTGTTACTACAGATAATGACCAGGTTTAGTGTGGTAAGGTTTATCTCCGGAGTGTGAAGAGTGTCTCTGTTGTCAGAAGTGTCCTTAAGGTGCAGACGTGGCTTTGTCTGACCATGGTGATGTGCTGAAGAGAATGGGAACATCTAGCTCTTAAAACCAGCAGTTTTATGCGTGTCTTGTTGTGCAGGGGTGATTATTCTGTTTCCTTTGAGTGCTGCCTGGTTCGTGATCCAGGTCTGTTTGTATCCAATGTCTGCAGGCACTGAGATGTCTGAAGTCCAAACGAAGGACAGAAAGGCGCATCGAGGAGCTTCATTCCAAGCTGGATGCAGTGCAGGGGATCTTGGATCGTATCTATGCTTCCCAGACTGACCAGATGGTAGTGTGTTCTTTTTGACTTTTCAGCCTAGCCCCACTCTTTCCATTTGTGCTGCTTTACCTGTTCCTCTGCGTGCAAGCTAGCTGGTGAGGCTTCATCCTCTGCTCTAGGAAGCAGCAGCTCTGATATCAAAGCATTGCTCTTAGTGAAATGCTTCTGGCTCTTGTTTTGTGTGCTCACTTCTCTATGAGTGTCCTACTTGAGCAGTGAGTCTTGAGAGGTCTGACACTGTTTGCTTTTAGTTAACAGTGTGCTTCTATTTCTTTTTCTTCCAGGTGTTTAATGCCTATCAGGCTGGTGTGGGAGCTCTGAAACTCTCTATGAAGGATGTTACTGTGGAGAAGGCAGAGAATCTGGTAGATCAGATACAAGAGGTACTGAAATAGGAACACATATAAATAAGCACTTAATGCATAATAAGCAGATTTGTCCAGCAAATGTGAAGCATCTGGTGTTGCTTGGTTTCTGCCTTGTGTGTCATCAGAACAAATGGAGTTATTGTTGATCTTTTCAGATCAGCAAGCAGGAGTATTCCAATAACTGTCTGTGTCTGGTTTTATGTAACTGCGTTTATTGCTGGCCACAGCACAACCTCACGTTGGCTCTTCAGTTAGCAGCATTGTGCAAGCATGCAGCTCTCTTAGAAAATTTTTCTCTGCTGGAAATGAGAAGGAGAAGAGTTTATTTTGAATTAACGGAAGTGAAGAGAGCAATCTGCATAAGCTGATGTAGAAAACAGAGGAGGATTATTTCTTCAGCTCCACGTACTTAGGTGTAGTAACTTCAACTGCTGAGCTGAAAGTTCAGTCCTAGCTGAACTGTTTTCATCTGTCCCTTCTTTTGTTAGCATAAGCCTCAATGTAAGCTTGTTGCTTATGTGAAATAGCTACAACTAGAGGGATATCTTCCCTTTTCAGGTTTATTTCCTTCTTTAGCACTTACTAAATCATCTTCCACGTTACTGTTTTTACTACTGAAAAGTTAGGCATGTTGGACTTCTAAAAGCAGCAGGTATTAGTGCAAAAAAGGTCAACTACTGGCTTATTTATTAGTTGCTATTTCTACTTTTGGCATAGCTGGATTACAGTAAGACAAGAGTGACTTCAATTCTGTACAAACTGTCTCTTTTGTTTTTGGTTGTTTTTTTTTTTTACCCCCTAGCTTTGTGATACTCAAGATGAAGTAGCCCAGACTCTGGCTGGAGCAGGAGTCAATGGTTTAGGTAAGTTCTGGGGCTCTCAGCTTCTGCTTGTGTCCCTGCCACTGCTGTTAAAGGAAGCTATGGCTCATCAGGAGTTCCTTATTATGAGTAATGAAGTGGTGGTGGGGAATAATAACAATTCCATTAAACTTCAATCCATCTGTGAAGGTGATACTTAATTCTGCTAGAAGCTCAATGTTTTCTTTCATTGGCAGAGATGGACTCCGAAGATCTGGAGAAGGAACTGGACAGCCTCCTCCAGGACTCAGCTAGGGAGCCTGTCCACCTTCACACTGTACCCCAAGAGGAGCCACGTTCTGGATCTGCAGGAGCCATTTTGGATACTGAGCTTGAAGCTGAGTTGGAAAAGCTCTCTGTTTGTGATGAAGGTATGGATGTCAGCAGGCTGTGCTAATTACCCATTACTAGATCAGTTATAGGGTTAGGATTTTTGATGCTGTTGTTATGTTTTATTATCTAATCCTTCATCCTGATGGAAATTGATCACATTATGTTGCAATTTTCTTTATAGATCTGGCACAAAAGACTCCATCTGCTTCCTCTGAACCCCAAACAGCTTTGGGACTGAATCTCTAAAGACCCAACCACATCCTGTTGCTGCAGTTTGACAAGTTGTCTTAAGGCTCTTCAATTATTGACTAAAACTTTGGGACAGAGGGGTCCTGGTCCCCTCTTCTTTGTGAAATCACTTTGCTAAGCAACAGGATCTCCTGCCATGACAATCCACTCTGGAACTGGCCCCAGCTGGTGTTTGTCATCTCTGTGCCAACATCTGCACTGGTCTGAATTTGACTTGCTGTCATCTCAAGTCACCTGTGACATCCAGGAACGCAGTTCACTACTCTGCCCAGTGGAGATAAACTCTGTCCATAACAATGCTTGTTGTTTTGGTTCTTTTTTTCGATTTTCTTTTTCTTTGCTGTGGCTCACGTTGAGAACCTGACTTGCAGCAGCATTGCAGTTGCTCAACATTTGGCTGTGTGGTTGTTTAGAACACTTGGCACATAAGTACTGCCCTTGACATAAGTTACCTGCAACGAGCTTCACCACCTGTTGGTAGTTCTGTCCCTCCCCTCTATGTTCTGCACGGTTGTGGACAACTAGACACTGTAACAATTGTAGGAGGTGTTGCTGCTGCACTAGAGGGCAGCAATTGCAAGCACAAGACAAAAATAATTCCTCTTTCTGTAATGACACTAAGGCCTTAAAAGGGAGACCTGCAAAATATGTGAAGTTGAGGGAGTTGCTGGTGCTGAGGTCAGTGACAAAGCCTTGCAGTCGCTGTGATGCAACTTTCTGCTTTCTCTTACTTGAAATCTGAGCTGTCTGCTGCCTTTGTATCTTCCTTGTTGGCAAGGCAGCAGCAGGGTGATCTGCTTCCAGCTCTCCTGTGAAGTGATTTGGGATGGGAGGGGAAAAGATGCATCATTTTTCTCATTTGGAGTTTCATGTAACAGTCTTAACTGCTTGTGGTCTTGGTGTTGCAATTCCACAAGATGATGGGTTACCAGAAAGCCCCAAAATAAAACCCTGTATGGGTTTCTAATGCAAAAAAAAAAAACAAGAACAGCAAGTGAAGATGTTTTTGGAGGCTGGGAAGTGAAATCATTGCTTTTTTTTTTTTTTTGCAGGTCACTTTTTTATGATATGTATGCACTTGGAAAAGCAGAAAGCCTGGTACTGCACACCAATAAATGAATTCCTTCAGGAGGAGAAGAGAAGGAGCGTGGGCTTTCTGCATGCCCTGTGCATGGCAGGGGAGCCCAGAGCTCTGTTGAGCTGTAGTCCTCTCTGCACCTCTCCCTGACTTGGAATGTATTCAGTATTATCAGTGTCTGTTTCTGAGTTCTCTCCTGACCCTGAGTTGCAATGCCTGAGCCACGCACTCGGCTGAGCAGCACCCTGGGCCTGCAGTTGCTGTATTGCTGCCAAAGCAGCTTCAGCCCCAGAGGGCTGGGAGAGAAATCCTGGGCATCATCAGGGTGCTGCTTTGGCTTTGGTGTCCTTGTCACTCCTGCTGAGCAGTGCAGGCCCTGCTGGAGCCCGCAGTCAGCCAGCAGTGTGCCCAGGCTGCACGTGAAATACATTCTCTGTATTCCTTTCTTTTGTAAGCCAGTGGGAGAAAAAACACTGTTTTCTGCCTACATGTAATAAAGGGGAGAGGAAGAACCAGAGTCCTTTGTGCTTCTGTTTCCCTTTGCAGCTCATTGCCATGTTAGGACTGTTCTGGCTGTTCTGTAACTGCAGAGGTATGCTGAAAGCAAGGATGCATTCCTGGGCTTTGTGTCAAAAACCAGAGTTGTTCCTGTGTGAGACAATGCCTTCCAATCTATGTCTCAAAACAGTTACTGTTGTCTAATAAACAGCAACTACGTGGATTTTGTTTTTTGCCTAAAGGCAGTGACTGAATGGAACACCTAATATATCAGCACTGCCCAAATCAGCCCTCCTTCCTGCTCGTGCTAAGATAATTGAAACAAGCTTTGAATTCGCCAAGTCAAGCGTGTTTCCTGCAGACAGAGGTCAGAGCTGAGCAGGCGTGCTGATCCCTAGAGAGTATTTTTGCAGGGAGGGTGAAGGAAGGAAGGTCTCGTACTCCTGTGCTCTCTGTGTGTTGCCCACAGCATCTCTGGAAGTTTCTAAACGACACAAGTAGTGCTTGTATTCCTCCTGTAGGAACATAATGGGAAATAAAGCATAGAACAACTGCTGGAGGAGCAAAGTCTCCTGTAACACATCAGAAGCCATGCTGGGGAAGAGTTAACACCCAAGTAGCTGCTGCTTCATGTAAGTGGCATTTTCTTCCTTTGATGCAAAGTGGGGAATGTGATGGAGATGGCTGAGCTGGGAATTTTAAATAGAGTTTGGTGAGACAGCAGGGCAGGGAAATAGAGGGCAGCTTCTTGCTGGGTGAGAAAATGAAAGCTGGATTGCCACTGAACTGCAGACTTCTTATCACGCTCGAGTGCTGTATCGAACAGTACCTCACTTGATTCTCAGAAAAAATAGCAGCTGCTTAAGTGAGGAAATGTAACTGTGTAGTGCATGATGCAGCAGAAGGAGACTAAAATTTGTGCACTGTTTTCCTACAGCAGAAGAGCTATCAGCCCTTTCTCCACGAGGTGCGTGGCAGTGGAGGTGATGCTCTGGGTCCCACCACATCTTCCCCTTGCTGACCCAGTTTTGAACATCTCCTTCAGTGTAAGGATCAGATCCAGGTGTTTCTAAGCTCCTAAGAGGGGGATCTTCCTCAGACCATGGGTTTCCTGGGATGCCTTCAGTCCATGGGACCTGAGCACGTGGTGAATGCTCAGTGCCAACCTCGGGTGGATTAAATGCTGCAGGGCAGATCACCACCTTCATTGTTGCCTTTTAGGCTGACAGAAGCATCCCACATCTTAGACATCTCTGTGTCCTGTACAGGGAATGGGAAAAAATCACTCTGGGGTGGCACAAGGGGCATCTGCATGCATCCTTGCACGGCATAATGCATCTCCAGGGAGCACATCGCTGTCATAGAATCCTTAGAGTTAGAAGGGACCTCTGAGGCCATCTAATCCAACTGCACTGAGACACCACAGCACCATCAGGGCCCGATCCAGCCCCGTCCCGTGGTGTCAGGGCAGCTGGATGGGATCTTTCCCTCCGGTGCAGCCCTGGGAAGGAGGAAAGGAGCAGCGTTATCACTGCCGATAGGAGCGCAGAGCCGTGCGCCGGCGCTTGGTGCCATCTAGCTGCTGTCCCTGGCATAGGCACGAGCCCAGTGGAACTTATTAAAGGCTTAATTAGCTGTTTAATTAAACAAACCCTCACGAAATAAACGCTGGGACGTGGAGCAGCTTCTCTCAGCTGTCACAGAGTGAGTGCACTGTTTGGTTTCGGAGTGAGCTGCCTCTTTGTGGGAAGAAGAATGATGCTCTCGTTCCCATTTGTTCTTGGGCAGCTGGGATCGTGCAGAGCCTGAGTCACTGGGACAGCTTAATTAAACCACAGCATAGCTGAGCTGATGCTCTATAGATTGGCTGCTGCTTTCTTCTGTGTGTATGGCAAAGGCAGAGGTCACTGCAATGCTACCAGCGTGGTAAGGGAGTTAATGCTGAGCTGCCTGCTGGCTTTGTTACTTCAACCTGCAAGGGCTTTCGCTGCCCTTCTGTGGCTTAGCCAGTTTCCAGCACTGCACTTCTCTAAAGCAGGTCCCCATTTAGCAGCTGCTCCAACTTGGAAAGTTCTGTGATTCTACAAAACGCCAGCTGTGCTGCACTCGTGGCCAGACAGCTCAGGGCAGGAGGCAGTGACTGCTTTAGGGGCGCACATCTGAGCTGCGACCGCGTCTCCCTCCTTCAGAGATCGCACCAATAGATTCCTGCAGGCTACGCTTCCATCCTGATTTGCACTGAAGAGCCTTCAGTCCCACTCGAATGCTTGCTGTTTAACCCCTAATTCCCAAGCAGCTCACCCTGTTAGCTGAGCACTGCTCCTGATGAGCAGGGCACCTGGTGTGGGCAGAGCCAGATCACACCTGCATGAAACCCAGAGGTAATGAGAAGGAAGAGCAGACACCAGAGCAGTCTGCTTTATGAGCAGAGGACATCTGCCTGCTAGAGCAGAAGGAGCAGAGCCTGGTCAATGCAAGAGGGGCTGAGTGGGATCCTGCAGCAGATCCACACCAGAGGAAGAGCTCTACAGCAGGAGAAAGGCTTGCAGCAAAGCCCTCACAACTTGCTCCATGATCAGAGGTGTGTGCTGGCTCTTTATGAATGGCTGCAGAGAAAGGAAAGTGGGGTGAGAGGCAAGAGGATGAAACAAACGCTGTGCTGTCAGCAGGAGACTTAGGAGTGAGAGCATCCAGTGCTTTTCCCTGTGCTGGGTCACCTGGCTGGGTGTGAGAGCTGCAGGATCGCAGTTGGTGCTGTGGAGCTGTCAGCAGGGCTTTGGATGCCGATGGGGGCTTGAACAGCTGTGAAATCTCTCAGTGGACTGGAGCAATGGAACAACCCATGGATGGCTTTTATTCCTCCGTGGAAGGAGGTGGGCTGGACTCGATCAATGGCAGTGAGAAGAGCAGGATGGAGGGAGAGACCCCCACGTTTTCTCTCCATGGCGTAACAGCTGCTTTACTGTTCCTTCTCATCCTCCTCACGCTCCTGGGCAACAGCCTGGTGTGTGTGGCTGTCATCAAGTTCAGACACCTACGCTCCAAGGTCACCAACTTCTTTGTCATCTCCTTGGCCGTGTCTGACCTCCTGGTGGCCGTGCTGGTGATGCCTTGGAGGGCTGCTGCTGAGGCGGTGGGGTTTTGGCCCTTTGGGGCTTTCTGTGACATCTGGGTGGCTTTTGACATCATGTGCTCCACAGCCTCTATCCTCAATTTGTGTATCATCAGCGTGGACCGCTACTGGGCCATCTCCAACCCCTTCTGCTACGAGAGGAGGATGACACCACGTGTGGCTTCTGCCACGGTTGGGATGGCGTGGCTGCTGTCCCTCCTCATTTCCTTCATCCCCGTGCAGCTGAGGTGGCACAAGGATCAAGATCTCCTCAATCAGCGGGGCAACATCACCCAGGAGAGCTGTGATTCTCGCCTCAGCAGCACTTACGCCATCTCATCTTCTCTCATCAGCTTCTACATCCCCGTTGCCATCATGATCGTGACCTACACCTGCATCTTCCGCATCGCCCAGCGGCAGATCCGCAGGATCTCCTCCTTGCAACACACCCAGAGCTGTCACAGCAGTGAGTGCCCTCACACAGCCAACCTGAGGAGCTCCTTCAAGAAAGAGACCAAGGTCCTCAAGACCCTCTCCATCATCGTGGGTGTTTTTGTCTTCTGCTGGCTGCCTTTTTTTGTGCTCAACTGCGTGGTGCCCTTTTGTGATCCTGACCAACGCAAGCCGTGTGCCAGCAAGACTGTCTTCAACACCTTTGTCTGGCTCGGGTGGGCCAACTCTTCCCTCAATCCCATCATCTACGCCTTCAATGCAGATTTCCGGAGGGCTTTCATCACCATCTTGGGCTGTGAATACCTTTGTCCCAACAACACGGTGGAGATGGTCAACTTCAGCAACGAGTTGGTCTCCTACCACCACAACACCTCGTGTCCAAGGGACGTGCTGACCCTCAGCCACCCCCATGCTGTTCTGCAGGTGGAGAACAACGAGGTGTCCTCTGAGAAGCTTTCCCAGCTCTCCTCTCACAGCAGCTGCCCTGCAGTGGTCCACATGGAGTATGAAGGAGAGAAGATCGCACCACTCACCTGCAATGCATTGAACTGAGATGGGTGGGAGCAGCGTGGTGGGATGGAGATGGGTGGATACAAGCAGGGGCTGCAGCAGCTGCCTGTTTTCTGAGGCCTTTGAGAGTAACATGCACGCTTCATTCTGCTGGGCAGGAGTTTGCATTACTGACTGTGGAGCGATGGATTTATTTTCAGATGGCTCAAAGGATTCAGATGGTTTTTTTGTAGGTTACAAGAAGAAAAACCCCCACAGCTTCAGACCCAGCCCAGGTGTGCAGTAGAAATCTGTGGGGCTGCCCTCCCTTTGACCCATAGGAAAACACTTCTTGCAAAAAGACAAAAACGCAACGGCTCCAATTTCTCTTTCCTTTCGTCTGCAGAGAGATGAGGCTCTGTGCAAGCTGCCCTGCAGGCCGTGGCATGCACACAGCCACCTTCCCAGAGCCCCAGGGCTGTGCTGGGCTGCAGCTTGTCCAGAGCACACTGCAGGGTGCTCGCTGGTGAGGAGTTGGGTGTACTGGAGGATGAATGTGTTCCAACCCCAGGATGCTGAACCATTTGCTCTTTGGGAATGAACCCTTCAGGCTCCAGGAGGACAAAGCCAGGTTTTAGGGCATGGATATCGCTGTTCTGATCTTGCTGCTTGTGCCACGTCTTCCACCAGCCACATCCCCATCCTTTTTGCCATGTGTTTCTTTCCCCTTTTACTCCTTTCTCTCTCTAACTCATTAAGGATCCTTCCTGCCCTGCCTCATTTCAATAATCATGACTTCTAAAGCAGCACTCCTTGTTCACCTGTGCTCTTTAATCAGCCCCTCCTGTGCACATCAGAGCTGAGGCAGTGAAGATCCCCAGCACCTGGCTGCTGCCTGGGACATGAAATGCATTCTGCTCCAACGAGCAGCACGTTGCCTTCCATCTGAGACATCCTTTGCTCTCTGCACAACAGGAGAGCCTTCCTCCTCCTGGTGAGAAAGCTGAAAGTGGTGATTACAGACTACCAGTAATCGTTAAATAGAGCCCAATTATAGCCAAGTTCAGCACAGTCAGCATGAGAATGGAGCAGGGCTCGTGTTCCTGAGGTCGGTGCTTGGGTGTTCCTATGGGGCTCTGCTCAGACTCACCTTGATGGCCACCTCCCTGCATAGCAGTGATGGCAGAGGGACAACCATAACCCAGCATGGCTCACTGCATTGCTGTTAGCTTCTATGACACGCAGAAGAAACAACGGAGCAGTTGATGGGAACCTTTGATGGAGGTGGGTCATCCCTGTATAGCTGCTGTCTAGATGCCTGATCCGTTTGATTTGCCATTGGTTGCTTGCTGCTTCTCTCCATTCCCCTACAGCTTTACTGGGAGCATCCTCCTCTTCCCACCCCAAATCCTCCTCCTCCCGCCCCAAGATGGACTGCAGAATAACAGAGCAGTGGCCCCAATGCCCTGAGAGCCATTCTGTGCTGCTGGAGGTGTAGTGGGATCTCATTACACTCTGGTTATATGAAGAGAGGGATCGTGAGGCACCCAGGTCCCATTGGGCTCAAAAGCTGCTCCCCCCAGTGTGGGCCCATTGCAACCAGAGGAGAAGGAGCAGTGCTTCCACCTTTCCAACACGGCTGTAAATGCTTAAAGGCAAGGAAGGATGCTCCGAGACCAGGAAAAGGGCTGTTCTGCTCTGTGCAATCACAAAACAAGGGATAGTGTGGGGCAGGGGCTGTTTGTTGCCCCCAAATTGGTTTTGTTTAATATAGATATCTATTTTTTTTCTGTGTTTAAGTGACTGCACGGAGTACAGAAGGGGCTGAGCGGTGCAGGCTGCGTGATTCTGCTTTGGCATCCAGTGTCAGCTGCTCCCCTCATCGTGCAGAAGCTCCACGTGGGGGATATGAAGGTCTGGGGGGGCTCAAAGGAGCCTGGAAGGATCTCTTAAGAAATCACAGCTAATCTAAGAGGTAATTGTGAGCAATCAGTGAGCTCCAGGGAGCATTAACCATGTGCTGCGTAGAGCAAGCCAAGCTGCCATGGCATGGATCCTCTCTGCTCCTACAGATGGAACCAGGGCCACAGTGAGAACCTGCGGGGCTGCCTGCTTTGGTTTGGTCGGCCCCAAACTCAGGCTCTGGGGTTTTTCCTTGAGGAATACGAAAAGATGCCCATAAACCCCCAGAGAGAGGAAACCACGATGTGATCGGTGCGCGATGTGGGAAATCACCGCGACTCATTGGCTGCTGCGGCAACATCGCTGCCGTTCGCTTGGATCCTATCGCAAATCACCGCGATTCGCTCATGCTAAGGGGGGGGGGGGGGGGAAAGAAGGAAAGGACCCCTCCACCCCCCCCCCCCGGGCGGTGCAACCCCTCCCCCCGCCCACGTGCACGGCTGCGCGTCCCCGCGGTTTCCGCACACGTGGCCGCCGCTTCCTGCGGGGCGAAGGGGAGGACGAGGGGGGGGCTAGGGGGAAGGGGGGGGGCGGTGCCCGACGGAAGGGGCCGGGACGGGTGCTGGCGCTGCGGAGGGGGCGGCTGCGGGGAGACAGCGGAGGGGCCGGAGGTATTTGGGGGGAGGGGGGGGGGGATGACAGGTTATAGGGGTGCGCCCCTATAACCTCGCCTCACCCCATAGGGGTGTCAGGGGATGGGGTGCAGCAGCAGGCTCGCACGCCGTGCTGGGTGCGCGGAGGGAAGGGTTGGGGTGCGCGGGGTGCTGGGGGTGCGCAGGGAGCAGAGCGGGGTGCAGCAGCTCGCACGTGGTGCTGGGGGTGCGGGGGGAAGGGTTGGGGTGCAGCGGTTTGCACGTGGCGTGGAGGCGCAGCGGGGTTTGCAGAGGCCTCGGATGCGCGGGGTTGGGGGTTTGCAGGGGTGCGGGTTTGCAGGGGGTGCGTGCAGCCGTCCTCAATGTCCCTGTCCCACCCCCAGGCCCCCCCTCCCCCCGGTGCCACCCTGGCGCTGCGCCCTATGGACG
Organism: Chrysolophus pictus; assembly: GCA_037305975.1. NCBI lineage: Eukaryota > Metazoa > Chordata > Aves > Galliformes > Phasianidae > Chrysolophus > Chrysolophus pictus. The sequence goes on along the minus strand of CM074597.1, from coordinate 1,226,215 downwards.
GCGTTTTTCTCTCTCCCAACGAAGATGAGTTCGTGGGGAGGATCGCGGAGGAGCTGGAGCAATTCATGCTGCAGGGGCAGCACCACAGGTAGGGGCGTCGAAACGTCAGGGCTCTGTTCTGCATCGGCCCCACGGCGCTGTTGGGAGCACTGGTAGCTTTTGCAGCCTGGCTGTGGAGTTGGGCACCGTGCTGCCGTGCTCCCATCCTCCCTGGCCGTGTGTTTGCTGCATCGTTTTGCTCTGTCCAAACTTTGAGTTGGATCTCATTCCTGATCTCTGACAGCGCTGAGATGGCCCAAAATGGGGGGGTTCAGCTGGGATGGGATTGCTTTGTTCAGAAATCCCATCAGCTGCCAGTGACCTTCAGCGTTTGTTTGATTGCTTCTTTTGAACGTTTGCCAGAGGTGGCACCGAGGCAGCTGTGAAATGGAATAAACCATAACAGAAAAGCCATCTGAGTGCCGTGCATCCAGCACAGGGTTGGTTCAACCATTCATATTTTAGCTGCTGGCTTCTGCGGTGCATTCAGGCTGGAAGAAGAAGTTGCAGCTTCACGGGATGAGGGCAGAAATGAGAGTCCTGGCTGTGGACAGAACACGTCTGGATGGAGAAGACCTTTGGGCTCCTTAATACCAGGAAGGCTTTAAGGCACAGATCTAAAGCCCAACACCTGGAGTGACTTGGGGAATAAGAGCCAATAAATACTTGCTGCATTCTTCTCCTTTTCCTTCCTCTGCCTTCCCAGGGTGCTCCTGTTCCCCCCCCTGTCCAGCCGCCTCCGCTACTTGATCCACAGGACTGTGGAGAACGTGGATTTGCTGAGCAGCTTTTCGGTTGGGGAAGGATGGAGGAGGAGGACGGTCATCTGCCACTCAGCCGTGAGGTTTGTGATGGTTTGTGGGGCTCTGGGGTTGTTATTCCACCTTTGAAGCATGGCCTCTGTTATTCATAGCAGGGAGCATAGAGTGGCTGAGGTTGGAAGGGACCTCAAGGATCATGAAGCTCCAAACCCCCCACTGCAGGCAGGGCCACCGACCTCCACATTTAATACCAGCCCAGGCTGCCCAGGGCTCCATCCAACCTGGCCTTGAACACCTCCAGGGATGGACGGGGCATCCACAGCCTCTCTGGGCAGCTGTTCCAGCACCTCACCACTCTTATAGCAAAGAACTTGTTAGAGTTAAGAATAGCAGTACTTACTGCCCTAAGGAGCTCTATAAATGATGGGATGCAGCATCACTAATGATGGAAAAAAAGCATTTCCGTGTAACCTTATACTTTTGTGTCAGGACAGAGATGAGCTGAGGGAATAATTGTGTCCTTTGGTTGGGTAAGTTGCTGTGCTGGGTGTATGCTATTCCTTATTCTGAATGGGTCAGGTTGGAATGTTAATGTATCACAGAGTAGGCTGTACTCTGTCTCCTGTCCTAACAGGAGAACACAGAAGATCCCAGCAGAATTCAGGCATGAGCTCTTGTTGACCTATTAAACATAATGAAAAACAAAAGCCTCAGTGCTTTGGCCAACGCACAGCTCCTGCATTTCCCTCTGTTCTGCACACGTTGTGCTTCTCCTGCTCACACCTCGCTGTTTTCTGCCCCCAGGATTCCCAGTGAGACCAGTGAGCAAAATCCAGCTGCCTCCGCACCGCGGCCGCCCCGACCCACGCAGCCGTGGGGCCGTGGATCACGGGGGGCCCGGCTGAGGCACGGCGGGGATGGGCATGGGGACACATCCCGAGCCTGTGTGGGGTCAGGCAGGATCAAGAGGCCGCCCCGGAGGAAGCCTGATAAAGCCCTGTATGTCCCCAAGGCGATGCGTAAGAAGACAGAATGGGGGGAACAGGAGGTGGGTGCCGATGGGGCGCGAGAAGGGGAGATCTGCCCCAAAGCTGCACTCGAGGGGGAGGCTGAAGGCAGCCCTGAACCCAACGCAGCCATCAGTGGTGTCTGTTTGGTGCTTGATGAGCAGCACAAGGCTGGAGAGGAGTCAGGAAGAAGCAATGATGGCACAAGTGGCGACCGTCCTCCGCGCTGCACTGGTGGCCCCTTCTTAGAGAGCAGCAAAGGTTCCTCTGGGCAGCACAGTCAGGATAAGGACTGTTCAGATTCCCTCTCTTCCATACCCAACGAAAACTCAGCTGAGCCAGAAGAGCAGAACAAGGGCTGTGACAACGCCGTTGGACCAGAAGGCAGCAAGACTCCGTGCCAAGACCAAAAGAGCCGCAGTAATGACGTTCTGGGGTCCAGCAACAGCTCCCACCTGTTGGGGGAGCGCTGCTCTGATGCCACGTTGGTGCTGGAAAACCAAGAGAGGAGCTGTGCCATGAGCCTGGAGAGCAGTGGGAACATCTCACTGCAAGGTGAGGATGTGGTAAACCCAGTGTTGGAGCTGGGCGAGGGTCCCTCTGGACCAGAAAGTGAAGATTGGGAGAACTGCAGCGGTGCCCAAAAAGAGCCCACCCAACACCAGACCTCATTGGAAGCACATGGTGAGGCTGTGCTTGTGTCTGAGCCCGTTGGTGGTGCTGGCCCATCGGGTCCCAGTGAGCAGGAGGAGCACGGGGTGGACGTGCCCGTGGTCAAGGATGAGGCCAGGGAGCCCATGGGCTTGGCTGATGCTTTCCAGCGTGAGCTGCGGTTGTCCAAAGGGGACCAAGAGGAGAACGTGGCCACCCAGAGCCGGGAGCTCGCCTTCGAGGATGACTGCACTGCAGAGCTCCTGCAGGAGGTAACGCATGCCATGGGCACTGCCTTTGGGTTGCTTTGGGGTTAAGAGGGCGTTCAGAGGTTGTCCCCAAAGGGAGACATCGGTGTCAGGCTCTGTAGTTGTCTGCTCAGCCTCTTGGACCCTCCATGGGTTGGTGGGACCCTGCAGGATGGCTGTTGGCTATGAAGTCCCATCTGATGGGTGCCCAGCATGAGCTCTCAGTCCGTTACCTGCAGCGTGTTGCCTGTATTTGGGTGTTGCATTGAGTCAAGATGCTCAGCACTGGGAGCACTTGATAGGAACGTTGCCCTGGTGATTCCACCACCATCTTCTTGGTCTATGAGTCTTTGCTGTGATGATAACTCTCTTTTTTTTTCTGTACTGTTCCCAGATTGTGGGTCATCTCACCGTGAAGGACATCAGCATCGAGAGGATCACGCTGGATTATTCCAGCTATGGTGACACGCAGGTCCACGAGGGGGATTTTGGGCACATAACCGAAATCTACGACTTCTCCCCATCACTGAAAACGGAGCACCTGATGGAAGTGTTCTCAGATTTCCAGTGAGTGCCTTTTTGAGGGGCGTGAAGCAAGCAGTATTCAGAGCTGAGTGCACAACAGGGTGTGATGATGCTGTGCTGGATTTTACCCTCATCTCCGTGCTCTTACTCCTTATGCTCTGCACTTTGAAGGATGTTTTCCTGCAGTTGGTTACTGGAAGTGTTCTTTGAAGCTCTGTCAAGCACAATGCTGCCTACCTGCAGGGTTATTTGTGCTGTTCTGGCTTCATTGGGAGCTTCTACCTGCTCCATAGGAGCCTCTTAGCTCTCAGGTTCCAGTGCCTGTGTTGGAATTGCACACTTACATAAATGCTTGCAAAAAGAAAATAAAGGGCCCAATCCTGCTGCATGAGATAAGATGTATTATGTAAACACAGGGAGCAGACAGCGTTGTGCTGGAGGGGTGACACTGGGTTAGCAGTGGGATCAGAGCAAGGTTCTGATCAGTGGGCTCATACAGCTCTCCATGGGGGTTGGATGGGAGTGCTCATCCCTGTGCTGAAAAGCATTGTTTGCATTCTAAATGAGCTGCTGTCTGCTGTCAGTGTTTCCCCTTAGATGTTTTCCCTTCCCTTTGCTGTGAGAGTGGAACTGAGCTGCAAATTGACAGATCTAATTTGAGCGCTCGATCGTGGGTTTTATTTCCCCTGCTGCAGGGAAAATCTTTGATCTCTTCACTCCCCAGCTCGCATTTTCCACTGACACTTTACTAAATAGATTTCTGCTTTGGTCTCTTCATCCAGAGCTTTGCAAAGCACTCTGCAAACGAGTTCTGCTTTTCATTGCAAGTGGCTGAGCGCTCGGGTAGTGCTGATAGGGCACTGTGTGCATGGCACTATTGCAAGACAGCCCATGAAATAGAGGCTGCTTGTTGGCCGAGAGCTTCTTTAGGGGAAAAAGAGTCCTTGGGGGAGTCACAGACTGTGATTGGGTTTAGTTCTGATCCTTTCCCCTCTTTGTGAAATGGGAGCAGTGCTCGGATGGCAACACCAAATTCTTGGAAACTCAACATGGCTGTGGATTTTACGTGTGGCTTTTTCTTCCTATTAACCAATACTCTTCTATTGGTTTTTTTTTCATTGTAGTGAGAGTGGCTTCAAAATCCAATGGGTGGATGACACGCACGCCCTGGGCATCTTCTCCAGCGTGTCTGCAGGTGGGGAGCTGTGGGGCTCCTGGGCACGAGTTCTGCTTCCCCACACCTTGCTTCTTTGCACATCAAAGTATCTGAAAGGTGTTTAGTGTGGTAGCTCTGCTTTGCAAGATGAACAGGTTTTTTTAATTGGCTTGGGTAATTATCACTGTTGCATAGTGAGCTATGCATTGCAGGAAATGGTTTTGTTGTTTCACTTTTTATTGTGGAGTGGCTTGAGTTTGGGAGGACCTGTAAGGGCCATCTGGTCTGACTCCCCTGCAATGAACAGGGGCACCTACAAGTGCTCAGAGCCCCATCCAGCCTGACCTTGGGTGTCCCCAGGGACAGGGCATCCACCATCCCTCTGGGCAACCCATGGCAGTGCTTTATAGAATAGATCATTAAGGTCAGAAATGACCTCTAAGATCATTGAGTCAGCTGTCAGCTCCTTCCCACCGTGCCCATAGAGTCATTAAGGTTGGAAAGGACTTCCACCATCCTCAAGTCCAACCACCAACCCATCACCATTCACAGCCTGAGCACTCACACTCTGTTCTTGGGGTTTGTTCCTAATTATCGGGGTGGTCTTTAGAATTTATGTTGTGCTCTTCCTGCCCAAGGAATGGGTGACGTAAGGTGGAGGTGAGCCCTGAGATGAGTTGGCCTTCAGCAGCTCGTGGGTTGTGCACACTGTGGTACCATGGGCTGGGCTTTGTGTGATGAAAGCTACCACCATTCCCCTCCTGCTGACTCTGTCCTCTGTTCTTTGAAGCATCTCAAGCCCTGGGGCGGCGTTACCCTTCACTGAAGATCCGACCACTGATCCATGCAACAAAGCAGTCTAAAATTAAGGCACTTCAGCGACCAAGTAAGATGAAAAATATATATATATCTATATTAATTACTATCTTTTCTAGTTGCCTGTTCTGTGTCCTGGGTGGTCAGTCTCACAGTGACACTTTAAACGGGGAGTTACTTATTGGATACCAGTATTCTTTATTGGCTATGGCAGGGCAGTATTTGCACCCAACCTGTTACATTACATCCTGCTATGCCACTAATGCTGCTTGTTGCTCTGACAGCCAAAATAGCTGCAAATGGGGGCACAGGTGAATGGGAATATGTCAAACATTTGCCCAAAAAGCTCTGCACAATTAAAGACAAACCCCAGAGCAGTTATTCTGTGGTTGGCATAATTTTATTCAGTATCAGGTGAAGAGGAAATGGTTAAGCTTAGCCATTAACATTGGTTTATTTAGTTGATTGCCTTTTAAAATCATACTGTAATCAGGTATACTTGCCACAGTAAAGAAATGCCATGAATCTTGTAGCAGAGAGACTGATGAAGGGACAGCTGTAGTCACTGCATTGAAACGGATGTCAGTATGAATGATTCAAAGGGACACTGTCACAGTTAGAAGTTCCTGAGCTCGATTAAATGTGAAAGAAGTGGTTTGCTTTCACACTTCTCACCTGTTCTCGTTCAGATTCTCCATATGTACCCTGCTGGCAGGAGTGGGAATCAGGTTATAAGCTCCATCCACATACAAACCTTGCACTCACTTCAAGTGCCATTTATTTCCAAATGCAGGTTTGGATCTCAATTAGCTGACAGTGTCTCTTTCTTTTTTTTTAATTATTAACAGCTTTTTAAAGAAAGATTGGCAGTTCCATTGTCCAAGCTGTGATGCTCTGAGCCTGCCCCTTTTCCCTTAAGCTGCTGCTAGGCTGCCTTTAGGAATAACATTTCTGAAAAAGCAAGCAAAAGCCCACTTGGCTAACTGGGTAATAATTTGCAAACAGTTGCTGATAAATGATCAGATAGCAGCCAAATCCAGGTTAGTTTGGACTTGGGAAGGTTCTGGTGTATTGCTTTATTGAGGGTGAAACTGTAGCAAGCCAGATGTGTGCCAGGAAGTGGAGCTCACTGCTCCCTCCTGGCCAGCTTTTTTCCTAAAGCATCTGATAGATTTAATTGTTAAAAAAACAAAAACAAAAAAAACAGGTATTTTTCCCTTGGTGCTTTTTGAGGATGGTTTTGGTGAGCTGGTACTGAGATGAAATCTCTCTCTGTGTGGCCCCGGGGGTTGGATTGTGCCTTTATTTTGTTCTCAGAGAAGGGACTGGAGCTGCAGTGTTCCTGAAAGCCAATAGGGAACCCTGCACAATCACAGAACCTTAAACATACATTAGGGTTGGAAATGACCTCTAAGATCAAGTCAAGCAACCCATCCTCATAGAATCATTGAGGTTGGAAGAGATCACTAAGACCATCAGCTCCAACCATCATTGACCACTAGAGGAGCAGAGCTTCTTCATATCTAAATATTGTCACTGTTGCACAAAAACTATTGTACAAAATCTGAAGGAAAGCCTTTCCCAAAGAACCAACAACTTGCTCTGTAGGGGTGGGATGGTTTGCTCATAGTAATGCTCATCCCAAAGGATGACATATAGAAAATAAGACACCTGCTCTTGTGTCCTGCACTTAAGCCATAAGACTGCTCCTGACTAACCTTCAGCTTCACCATTTTCACCCTTTTTCACCCAGAACTCCTTCAGCTTGCCAAAGAGAGACCCCAGACTGACACGGTGGTGGCAAGAAGGCTGGTGACCCGAGCCCTGGGGCTGAAGCACCAGCAGCAGTGCAGCTCCGGCCCTGAAGGGCTCCTGCCAGAAGGTTTGGACCAGGAGGAGTGAACCATCTCCACTCAAAAAAAACCATGTGTAGATGAGCGTGGCTGTGATATTAAACTGCATGCAGAACAGTGAGTTGCCATGGGGACGTTCTCTTTGCTTTCTGAGTTGAGAAGAGAAAAAGTTGAATGAGATGTTGAGCTCCAGAGCCCTGCAGTTCGCTCTTTGTGCTGGAGAACACCGTGCCCTGCTCTGTTCCAAAGCATCTGTGCTCTCTGCAGCACGTAAGGAAGCGTTACTTTGTGTTAAAGCCCACTAGGAATTGTTAGGAGTGCACCAGGGTGAGGGAAGGGCATCTCACTGCCAACATCCAGGCGGAGCAGAGCATCTGTAGGAGTCAAAAACTCTGTTCAGTGTTTACTCTGTTGTCATATTGTTGTTAAAATATCCCCCAGTAGTGACAGGCATTGAGGTTCAGGGTTTTTTCCTCACTTAAAAGAAGCCTGCCTGTGTTGTTCTGTTAGAAAGCAAAGTTATTTGTTCATTAGGAGAAGCAAACCAGAACTCAACAGTAGCTCAACTTGCACAGAGCCCAATGGCAAGGGATGCTCCAAGAGACACCTTGAGTTGCAGCAGCAGCAATAGAGCATCCCCCAGGCTCTGCTTTAGCTGCACTGTCCTGCATCTTGAGAACAAAATGGACTTTTCCAACTTGAAGTAGGCTGAAAACCTCTGTGTCAACATCTTGGATATAAGAAATACTCCAATAGGCGTTAGCAAGAATTGTTGAGCCTCACAACATCCCTGTGAGGTAGGCTTGTGGGTTGATCCCTGTGGATTGAGATGGTTAATTGGCACTATTCCATTAGTTCTAGCTGCGTGTAGAAGCCTTCTGTACAAACACAGAGGGAGGAGGAAACTTCAGTACCAGGAATTGTGAACGAAGCCCTAAGCTGATGGGGAGTAGAAAATATAAAGTAGGATTTAAAAAACATATATAATATATATTTTTTTTTCTGGGTGAAACATTTTATTCAAGTAGCTGTGTTGGAAAATCTGTAGCAACGCGTGTCCTCAAACAAACAGAGGAGCACACTTAGCACCATTGTGAACTGACTAAGTGTAAAAAAGAAATCCTCGGAGCCAACTTCGGTGGTCAGCTCATCCCCAACGATGCAAGCCACGAAGTTCCCTCTGTAAGGTGCAGGGATACAATGCCTTAACTGAATTCATCCTTTAAAAGAGTGAATATCCAGCTTAGAAGGTAACGTGTAGATGGGCTGCTGGGCGAATTGCTGACTGTGCAGTGGGAAGCAACAATCCTGTGGACTCATCGCGGCTTCTGGGTGGTGGTGGAGCTCTGCTGCACGTGTAGGCAGAGTTCTGCATTTGCTGCTCCGTTGGTTCTGGGAGTTGGTTGTTGAATGCAAGAGTTTGGCTGCGGTATTAAATTATGCTTTAGACTGTTCTGCTCAGAAAGAACGCTTCGATGTTGTTTTCTTTCCTGTGTTTCTTTGCTAAAATGGAGCAGTGGCAGCAGTGCTGAGGACAAGCATCATCACAAATGGAAGAGTATGCGTCAATGGTGCTTCAGCTCGAGCTTAAAAGTACCAAAATTTGAAGAAAATGAATGGTAAAGACCCATTGAGGTTGTTGATACCCAACCAAAGGCAAACTGTGCTCACTGCAGCCCGGAGCTGTGTACGCACATAAAGATGATCCTGCAAGATGGTGGGGGAAGGTTGGAGCCCAGTAGAGTTTGAAAGCCTGCTCCCAACACCCTCAGCAGCGGGGATGGGATTTACAAGAGGTGGTCCAAGCATTTACACTGGGAAGGAAGGCAGCTTTAGAAAATAATTTACCTTGCTAATTTAGAGTTTGATTGCTTGCTTGATTTTTTTTTTTTTTTTTTTTTTTTGGTCTTGGCGCAGTGGTTGGGGAAATCACCGCGGCGGGAAGCCTCGCTTCTTAAATAGTGGGATGGGAGGCAGTGCTGCTCTATCGGGTGGACACTTTGTTATTTGTGAGTCCACTGAAGTGATCAAACTTCTGTTCCGTTTCGTCGCTGAAGGAGCCACCTGGTGAGCCCAGAGAACACAAGGGGTCAGGCCAAGAGAAGAGGTCAGCATTGCAGTCGAGGCACTGCACAACCAGAGCAAGGTGCTACAACGTACGGGGCCTCAAAGCAAGCGCTAGAAGGGCAAGGTAGCTCATGGCTAATTAATTTAAGCATTAATTAAGCTTTGCCATAATTGGAACAGCCAAAGAGTCTTGGGTCTAATGGATGTGTTTGGGAGACTCGGCTACAACCTGTCCTGTTTTCTGCTGATCTTTGTTGACTATCAGGACTGTGAAATGGTCTCCTTGAGGATGAGGGTAAGTGGGGGCTCTGTTTTGCTCTTAAATAGGGCCCTGTCCTCACTTTTTGCTAGTTTGGAGACAAAAGTTAAACGCATTTTTAAGTGAAAGTATTTTCAAGCTCAGCTGGAGGGCTCATCCAGCACTTCGGTGCTCTTTGTCCAACTGGAGTGGGTTTGGCTTTTCGAACTAGGTCATAAGCTGTAATGTGAGATGAGTATTTTCTTCAGAAAAGCAACAAACTAATAATAAAAAAAAAAAAAACAGTAAAAACATTCCTTGAGGAACTTCAGCCAACATGGAAACTGGCTTTGCCATGGGCTTTATTTGGAAGTTGACAGGCAGCTGCTGTTGGGTTACTTTCCATGTTAAAAAACGGTTCAGCCTAGCCTGCAACTTCATTCCATTTTCAAATGGATCTGATGGTTTTTAAGGCAAATTGGAGCCAGTTGGGCTCTGCTGTTCTCTCACCTGTGTGGCAGTTGTACATCCAGATCCGCTGCCCGTCGTACCGACTCCGGCATTTCATCACATTGTTGGAGTAATCAGATTCAGCCACTTCGTAGTTGGGGTTGATGACGACCTTAGGAGTGATGGAGAAACACAGGATGGAGTTAATTGGAGGTGAATGGATGTGAGAGTCTGGGATCAGGTTGGGAGAGAATCGAGAATCGGTCATGGTTGGACCGGATGATCTTAATGGTCTTTTCCAACTTTAATGAGTCTGTGACTGTAACTCATGAGGAAAGCAGACAGAGGCTCCTTAATTAAAGCCAGATCAAGATCACACCTTTGCCCACGCACCAAAATATACCCTCAAACACCTCTCCATTTCACACCATAGCAGTGAAAACAAAAATAATGCCTCCTCCCTTCACTCCTCTGCAGCTCTGGGCTGTTTTTAGAACCAAAGAATTCCCCCCACCTCTTTCCCTTTGCACAAAGCAGACTGCAGGCACAGAACTCCTCCTGCAAACACCCAAGAAAATAGCATTTCATCCATCCCCAAGCAAAGCAAGCATTGCTTACAAACAACCTCAGAGCTTTGTCCAAGAGAGTGCGTCGCATCCCATGTCACCCATCTGTGTCACTGGCATTAGTGCACACGGATTGTGGAGCACTACCCAACTTGGCTGCACGTGGGTTACTTAAGATTGACATTCCTGACACCCCTACTGGATAAAAAACCTCTTTCCCCCTACCTGGAAGAGGTAATCTCCTGGTGGGACGTCGGTGATGTCGATCCATTGGCAGTCGATGTCGTGTCGGTACACATCCCAGCAGCCAACAGTGATCCCTTGTTCGCCAAAATTGGCACATTCGTACTGCTTTTGCACATCTGAAGGAGTTGAAAGCACAGTGTTGGGTTCTCAGGCTGTGTCAGGGGAAGGGCGGGTTGTTCTCCAGCCCCCGTGGGCAGCAATGAGAGCTACAGGCACACAGTGTTGGATGAGACAGTTCAACGCTGCTTTGCTTAATGTCTTGTATTGAAATGGAGGCACCAGTAACACATGGGAGGAGCTGCCACCTCTCCTGTGTCATCGCCCAGAGGCAAGTTTGGGGATTTCTTGCTTAATGGGAACGAGAACATGCAGACTTTGTAAGTAAGTAAGAAGCTGAGGTCTGGCAGCCTCGACACGGGCTCTGTAGGGTTTTTCTTATACCATAGAGAATAAGGGAACAGGCATACCTGCTTCACATTCGGTGTCTTCCAGACAGAAGCTGGCTTTGTGTCCTTCAGCTACCTTGGTTCCATTGAGGTTCAGTAGATCATAGTGGGTGAAGACCTCCATGCTGTGGTAATGCCTGCAAGACACAGAGAATTCGTTAAGGAAAGCAGCTCTTTAATTACTGCTCCTCAGGGGCTGCATAGAAACAGTGCAAAGTGCTCGGGACCAAAAGGAGCAGCAGAAGAGAAACCACAGCCAGGAAATGTTCCCCTGGGCACCATCCTACGTGCTGGCTCCCAGCCCAGGGCTGGTTCACATATCAGGTGCTGAAGCTGCTTGCAGGTAAGAGCCTTCATAGGACCACACATCGTTTTGTAAGGGCAGCAGCAGCCAGGTTATCATTTCTAGTGCACTGTTATCACTACAACAAGAAGCACTTCAGTGGCTTTGTACCAACAGGCTGCAACCAGCACAGGGTGTACTCAGACCATCAACCTATTTTCTATTTTTTCCCCCTCCTCAAAACAAATGACAGATGGAAGCATCTTCTCAGCACTCGCTTCATGGGAGCTAAACAACATGACAGCTGGCATCACACGCCTTCCTTCCCATAGCTTGAAATGGGGAGGTGTTAGCATCAACTCAACCTGGGCTGCACTGCCAGCACAAAAGCATCAGAGAGAGCACACAAGATGGGCTGTAGACCCATACTTAGCAAGATTAGGCCCACAGTTAGCAAAGTCAGATACCCTGCAGGTTGTGGGTGGTGCTGATCTATTCCTTCCACTTGTTCTATGCCACGATGCTGGTTCAGCAAAGCATTGAACCTGCACTGAGGGCAAAGGGAAGAACAACAAGGAGTCAAGGCTGGGAGCACGAGCGTGGCCATACAGATGGAACACGCTCCATATGATCCCAGCCTTGGGACAGGGAGAAAACCCACAGCACTTGTTGGGAACAGGAGGTCCTGAAACCCCGAGGCACACCATCACCCATCTGTGGCTCAGGAGTGAGGCAATGCCCACACAATTCAACGCCAGCCCAAATTCAGCAGTGCTGAGCACAAGGCACAGCTCATCTCCTTCCCAGCTGTAAAAATAACTGTGGCTCAAAGCTTCCAGCCCATAGAATTGCAGCACACATTTCTGCAGAAAAAGGGGGCAAGGCTGGAAGGGGAAGAAATGTTTCCTCTAGAGATTAGGTTTCTTTTTACCTCCTTTCCTCTAAAACCAGCAAAACCCAAACCCACCACCTGCCAAAAGTCAATCCCCTCTCACTCCCTGCTATGGTCTTTCCCATTTTTGTTCTGCTCCCACATCAAAAGGCTCCTGAACAGAAGCTCCCAGTGATGGGGTGAGGCAACAGGGAGAGAAGGGACGTTTCCAAGCTGTTGACTTGCGAGCTGCCTCCTTTGGCAGCTTCTGATAGAAGTTTGAGGTCTCCAGTCTGACTCACTTTCTGAAATATGTCTGAATCACTCAAAGAGGTGTTTACTTTCTGCTGTTTACAGACTGGAAAGATTGAAGAGGAATTGAGTTCATCCTCCTCCGTATAAACAGAATCCAGTTTTGAGCACACAGATGGCTCTTGGCCTCTCCCCAATCTCACCTCACTTATGCAGTCTCCCAAATTGCTCCGAAAGTCTCCTTTCCTCACCCCACGATGTGCTCAGCTCCTTGCAGAACCCACGTATTCCCCCTTCCAGGGCCAGAGCAGAAGCAGAGGTGCTGCACCCATTTGGGTTTCCTCCTCCTGAAGCTGCCATCTCCTGTTTATTTTGGGCTCTCTGCTGCTGAGGTTTTAGCAACACACATCACAAAAGCAACCTGGCTGTGAGGTATGTGCCAACACGTGCCCCATCTGAAGCTCTGCAGCATTGCAATGCTGATGCAGCGCTGCCTACATCCCACTTTGCTCACTCACTGTTCGTAGAAGAGTGCAAAAGTGGAGAATTTGTTGCTAAAATCTTACAGCAGCGGCAGAACAAAAGCTGTGGGCTGAGTTTCTCAGCTCCCAAATTAGAGGAAAACCAACCCTGTCCCAAACCATCACTGCAGAACCACAGCATCTGCTCGGTTCCCGCTCCCTGAGGTCGGTTTGGTCAGTGGACCCAACAGCACTCACCGATGGCAGTCATGCCAGACCCAAGCGTGGCGCCCATTTTTGGGGCGGAAATCCGACTGCCCGTTGTTGTGGATCTGGGAGGAGAAGCGCAGCAGGCGGCGGTACCCAGAGGTGACAGAGGTGTTGACGGCTGAGCTGGCCAAGCAGTTTTCCTCCTGTGCACACTGCAGCATGAACATGGGGCGGTCCTCCAGGTAGGCGGTCTGCTCCACCAGCTCAGCATTAAGCACCAGGTCGGGGGCAGCTGGTGGGAGGGAGGTGGGAAATGAGCTGATGGGCTCCTAAAACACACCACAGTTTGCTAGAAATGGGCCCAGCCCTTTCTTTGGTCAGCCCCATCCCACTGTTGGGGCAGGTCCTTTTCTCCTGCGTATCCCAGGGCAAATACAACAACATGAACTGAAGCCCAGGTTAGGGTAGTAAGACACTGATATGGAGCTCAGAGAGCTTGTAGATGTCCCATCCCTTGAGGTGCTCAAGGTCAGGGTTGATGGGGCTCTGGGCAACCCGGTCTGGTGGGAGGCAACAATCCCATGATGGGGGGTGGCACTGGATGGGCTTTAAGGACCCTTCCAACCCAACCATTCAGTGATTCCATCATTTTTAAGGACCCTTCCACCCCAACCCATCCTATGCTTCTATGACCTTTAAGGACCCTTCCACCCCAACCCATCCTATGCTTCTATGACCTTTAAGGACCCTTCCACCCCACCCAACCATTCTGTGATTCTATCATCTCCCAGGACCATTCCGACCCAACCCACTCTATGATTCTATCATCTTTAAGGTCCCTTCCAACCCAACCCAACCTGTGATTTTATGACAACTCACTCTCTGAACAGGACACGCCAGCACCAAAGCGACCTCCTCCTCTAGGACAGGAGACGTCGGCTCCATCATGACGACAGTGGGCCAGGGACATCTCCGTCCCTGAGCACTTGACCCCACTCATGACCACGCTGTCAGCACTGACGTCTCCATGCCAGTACCAGGTTTCCTGAGCAGAGGGATGGAAAGAGGCATTTACACTCCATTTCATGGGCTGCTGGGGGAATATTTGTGTATCCTTTGAATAACTTGTGTTCTCTCTCCATGCACGAGCTTGCATCAGAGGCAGGTTTGTTCAGTGCCCTCTTTTAAGGGGTTGGGGTTCCTGATGGAGCTGCTGGTATGTCAATGCAGAGGAATGGAGGCAGGATGCTGCTGGTCAGCATCTCTCACCTTCTCAAAACCTTCTGTAGCCCCAGTGAAACTGCAATGGCAAAGCTTGGGTGAAGGGAAGGGAAGAAAGAAGAAAAAGAATTTTGATCCTTGCATTAGTGTCCAAACTGGAAACGTTTCTAGGAAAAGAGAACCCATCCGCACCATTGCTTCCATTGCAACAGGCTGTTTGTTAACCCTGTTAGCAACACTCCGCACACAGGGCTGCCCTGTTCTACACAGTGTAGCTTTATGCTCGCCTTGCTGGTGCAGCCGGGATACGCATAAGAGCCTTTTCTGTTCTAAATACCAACAGTCTCAGCTAAAGGAAAAAATGTCTTGTTTCTCACTGGACTCTCAGGGCTGTGTCAACAGAGCTGGAAAGGCCAGCATTGAAGGGACGTGGCTATCCGCAGCTCTTGTGCTCTGCTTGGCAGCTGTGCAAGCAGTCAGCTGGAGGAACCAGCTTGCAGCAAAGCTCCAGCCTCCTCCCTCCTAAGGCATCAGACCCCAGATTCCCTCTCTGGCCATGAGCAATACTTAAAACCCGTGGCAATCTGCTTGCTCAGGAGCCTGGTATGTCCTCCTGGCATCCTGGCTTGGTCAGAAGCTCAGTGGATTGGATACAGCACCAAAATGCTGGAGCGTGGTGCAGCCTCTGCTCCCTGGGAGGAGATGTTCTGCACTGCTTTTTGCTTTTGCACCCAAGTTCTGGATTTCTGGCAATTGCTTGGGGGGAAATAGTTTTCCTTGCATCTATGAAAGCCACTTGAATTTTATTTACTCAGTGGCAGCGTGAGCCACGTTTTCCCCAACGCTCCATTTTTAGGGGCCAATTTGCAAGAGAACAGCTCTGGCAGGGGAATTCTTTCCCAGAGAGAAGCCAGTTCCTTTGGGGAGCCATTGTGCCAACACCAGGAACTGCAATAAAGGTCCAACATAACCATAAAGGATCTATATTTCCTGCCTGCCCTCGTGATCCTTGAGGGGTGCATCGATTCAGGAGCATGTCTTGCACCAGGATTATTGGTCTGTGTCCTTTATTGGGGTGGGAAGCTTTTGTTCCCCTGCATCCAGCCCCATTTCTGTGGCTGCTTGTGGCTGCTGCTCGCTTTCCTACAGCCAGCACAGCAGGCTGCTGCTCCTTGTGCCAAGGAGCTTTGCTGGGAAAGAACACTTCATTCTTCTGTGGTTGTCCCAAACTTGCTAGCTGGTGGCTTTTATCCCTTTTAAGTGCTGCTCTTGGTCGTGCATGAGGAGGGAGGCTTAAGGGCATTTGTCATCAGAGAAGCAAAAGCCACCAACAACCCAGGGAGCTAGCATGCAGCTGCACCACGTGCTGCACTGAGAAGTAACTACAGGAGCAAAATCAAATTGTTTTCTTGTGATTTGACACCAGGAGAAAATTGGCTTCCAACTTCACTCTGCTCAAATCCCAGTCTGACCCAGGGAGGAACAGGGATCAGGTTGGATATTAGGGAAAATTTCTTCTCTGAAAGAGTGGTCAGGCATTGGCACAGGCTGCCCAGGGAGGTAGTGAGGTCACCATCCCTGGAGGTGTCCAAGAGCTGTGGAGATATGGCACTGAGGGACATGGCCAGTGGGGATGAGTTGGGGTTAGGCTTGGGGTCTTTACCATCCTTAATGATTCTGTGATTCTATTTGGGGACATGGTGGTGATGGGTCAATAATTGGACTTGGTGACTGTAGAGGTCTTTTCCAAGCTTAATAATTCCATGGGCGTGATGGGGGTGGGTTATAGTTGGTGTTCTTAGAAATCTTCTCCAACCTTAATGATTCTATTTCGGGACATGGTGGTTATTGACATGGGTCAATAATTGGACTTGGTTATCACAGAGGTCTTCTCCAACCTCAATGATTCTATGAGTGGGCTTGATGGGGATGGGTTGACATTTGGACTTGATGATCTTGAAGACCATTAGAAGTCTTTCCCAACCATAATGATTCTACCCAACCTCACCCATGCCACCACGAGAAATACACGCGTATGGGGACCCACCTGGAAGGCATGGCTGGCAAAACCCAGCCCCAGCTGCCTGCACACCACCATGGCTTCCACAGTGCTCCATCCCTGGCTGCAGACCGTGCCCCAGCGCAGCGTGCCATTGCGTTCAGCCAACACCTCCACCCGACCCTCGTATGGGTTGCGACCACCAACCAGGCGCAGCTGTAGGGCAAAAAAACCCCAAAGCCTCCCATCAGTAAACATCACTGCAAACAGAGGTGACACAGCAGCTGGGCAAGGATCACGGGTCTGTTTTGAGGCTAAGAAGCTCAGGAATTTAAACTTCTGGGCTTCTCTCACCTGGTTCTGGAAACCCATCGCGGGGACGTTGCATCTCACAGCAGCATCTTCCTCGTGGTTGCAGCCCTGCGACTCCATGTTGAACTTGCAGTCCGTGATGGATTTCTCAAATCCTGTACAGTCGATTTCATTTAGATGGATTGGACCCATGCCTTCGGGAGGGGAAGAAAATATGGTCATATCTTCTGCCCGTGCTACTGGGGAGTGGAGAACTATCCAGTAACCATTCACTAATACTTTGCAGACCTCTAGCATTCAAAACATGGTGATCCTGACAAAATATCCCAGCGATTTCTTGTAAAAATAAAAGAGCTGCAAGATTATCATTATTAATTTTACCATTTTACATTCTTTCCTGTAGTCTCCAGGAGCCACACGCTGCAGAAAAAGCCAAGTTTCCGTTGTTACATAATTTACAAACTTCAGCTGGAGCAATTCACAAATTATGACCTTTTGGCTGGGTTTGTGTGACAAGAATCTGTTCTTGGTCAAAACCCGACATTTAAATGCAACATAGACACATTCGCTGGGACAGCAAAATGGAGCAGCATGGGGATGTGCAAGAGGCTGGTGAAACACTTTGGGACAAGTGACTGTGACAAGACTGGTAACAAGACAGGAAGGGAGCCATTGACTTTTGTTGCTGCAGAGAATGGTGCCAAGGCACTGGGGGCAGAAATTGGAAAGGAATAATTGGTTCCATCCTTGTTGTAAAGTGACAGTGCACAACTGTCACTTCCAAAGAGACCCTGAAAGGAGAGAAGGTGCATGAGAAGGTAATAATGCTATAGAGCTCCTGTGTCCTGATTCCAAACCGAGCCCAAATCTATTTGGAAAGAAGTTTTGGGGGGAATTAATCAGATTTTTTGATCACAAAACAAACAGGGTCTTTCCTGGAGCCTATGTAAACCAGTTCCCATAATTGCTAATGGACACACATGGAGAAGAAAGGAACATCTGTGTGTCGGTGATGGCCACCACCACCCACTCCCAACAGCCAGAAGGAGCTGACCAACACCACACACATAAATCAGGGTCCAGCTCAAGGCACTGAAACGACACCCACTGCCCCAGTGGGTCACCCAGAGGTGACACCAGTTGCCCAAAAGAAGATGGTGGCAGCTCCACCGACTGCATCCCACCAGCACTGCCTCACCGTGAGCCACTTGGTGCTCACCTCTCTGCAGAGGAACACGCTGCCCAACTCCAAGCCTGCTCCTTTTAGCCTTCAAAGCAAAGGGTTGGCTCTGGAAGGCAGGAAAAGATAATTGGTTTGCTGATGGGAGGTGGGATCCTGTGCTCAAAAACCTCTTTCTGTTGCCAGTTGGAGCCTTCCTAACAGCATGGCAGCCAGCACACCGGGGACTCAGATCCCTCACCCTGCTTAACGATGTGCCTGGTGAACCCCTCATCTCCACAGACAGCAGCAGAAGGACTGGGAAAATGCAGCAACAACAACAACAAGAGCTCTCCAGCACATTTCTGCAGATGTGTGGCACAAGCATCTGGTTTTTTGTTGCTCTCATTAAAATCCAGTTAGTGGTCTGCAGCTGGAAACGGCAACACTGCCCTGCAAGCAGTTCTGTAGGAGGAATGGTGCTGACCAGAATTGGAGGGAGATGCACCAAGAATGCAGCACGCATCCAGCCTCACATTCTACCCTGACAAAGTCATACCAAGGCGATGACAAAGCCGGAGGGTAGGGCCACAGCTCTGCATTTCCCCCATGCCATTGCCTTTAGCAGAAGAATAGAATTAGGGCTGTATACCCAACCAACACATTCACCCACTGCTTGGGCTTTTACCCTGGGTTCTCCTAAGGACATTGCAATGGATAGCACTGAACCACACTTCACACCACTGAACCAAGCACCTCGCTTTCAGAACAAGATCCCTTTTGTTTTAATTGGGATTGCTATTCACCAACTACACACCTGCTCCAATCAGCCCATCCCTGTGTGCTTCACCTTGCACATCCCAATGCATCATTGTTGGGTTTCTGCTTGTTTGTTTTGCAAATCCAACAGATAAGTCCCATTTTAAAGCTCTCCTTGTCTTGCACTTTCCTTTCTCCAAGCCATGCTGGTCTGCAGAAATACCACCTGCTCACTGCGTTTCACTATGAAAAGTTGGTTTTGGTGTTATTATCTATAGGGTTTACATGAAGGCAATCAGCAGTTGGTTTGAGAGGGCAAACGTTAGGCTTGGAGTTGCCATTTACCAGAGTTTGGGATTTGAACCAACTCCCAGCTACAGGAAATCCAAACCCAAGCTGGCTCAGAGTTGTGCAAACAGCCCTCCTATTTTTAGCAGGCTAAATTAAGGTTCTGGACTTAAATTGGAGAGTGTCTGAGGTCTATGTCCAAGACCCACTTTTGCCAGGAGCCTTCTAGTAATGTGCATCTGGAGAACTTGTAAAGAGAGCTTGAGTGCAACAGATGCGATAACGAAGAAGTAATTACTGGAACAGCTGTTGAGGGGAAGGTTAAACTCATCGGCACCAGAATTCTTTCAAGGAATCCTGAATGCCTCTCTAAGGCACAGCCTCAGGAGACTGATTAAGAGCAGAGAAGAAATTCTTGGCATCCCCTGCCCTTACCTTGCCCCAGCCTTGCCCCTGTGATTGCCTCCTTGGCGCTGCCAAAGCCCAGCTCCCGGCACACCACGCTGGCAGACACCAGGTTCCAGTTGTCGTCGCACACCGTGCCCCACTCCCCATTCTTCAGCACTTCCACTCGGCCTTCACCAGTGTTGGCTCCTCCTTTCAGCCTCACCAGAGGTTGCTGGAAGACATGGATGGAAGAGACACTTCAGTTCTCCTTGCGCGTGCAAAAGAACTCAAAAGCAGACCTTGAATATAAAGGAATTAAGCATCTCAGCTGAAGGTAAATTTTTGTATTACGAGATAAATCATAGAATCAGTAAGGTTGGAAAAAAAACACTGAGATGTTCAAGTCCAACCATCAACCCATCTCCCCTATGGCCATAGAAGCATGGAATCGTTAAGGTTGGAAGAGACCTCTAAAATCACCAACTCCAACCCCATTCCCACCATGCCCTCAGAATGATAGAATCTTTGAAGTTGGAAAAGACCACTAACATCATCAAGTCCAACCAGTTCTAACCATCAACCCATCACCACCACGAGATGAAGTGATGATCATCTCCCTAGGATGAAATTAGTTGCATTAATTAGTTAATTAGCCAGTTGTTTGCTGCTTTCCTACCAAGCAACCAGCCCTTTGCAAGTCTCATTCTTAGGATAACTCTTCATTCTGAAAATGCTGGCAACTTGGATCAGAGACACCTGAGAGCACGTTGCTGCAGCTCAGACTAGATGCAGCTCAGACTAGATCTACCAGCCTTGATACCCTTCACAGATCAAGGACCCCCTTTCTGGGGTCAGTAGGAGCTTTGCAGCAGTCTCGCAGTCGCTCCCCTCCCAATGGGATGGAGGTGCTCCATCCCAGTGCCAAGCAGAGCAGCCCTTCATCTGCTGCACCCGAGAGATGTGGGGTGAGCTGTGGGAACACCAAGTGAAGTCTGCAGAGCCTGAGAGCACTGAAACCATCACTTTTAAAGCTGGAAGCATACGCAGTTCTCCAGGCTTGGGGTCACGCAAAGGATATCCAAAGCCAACACAAAGGCTTAAAGAATTACTTGGCAGCACGCATGGCTCAGAAGATTAGCAATGATTTACAAGACCTTTCACCCTCGAGACCTAAATCCTTATGGCTTCTATTAGAGTGGGATTTTAGGGTACTGTCTGGGGTCTTCTGAACACCAAGAAAAAACCCACTCCTACTGACACAACAGCACAGGGCTGGGGAATGCAGGCTATCCTCGAGATCCCAACACAAAATACCAACCCAGTATTAAGGGCCTGCAGCTCTGCGATCACCCCCTAAAGGTGCACATACCTTACAGACAGAGGATTTCCTTCGACATCTACCTAAAACATGTTTGTTATTCTTCCCCATTCAGTTGCCCCACTGACACCAAGAGCAGCCGAATCCGGGCTTGTTTTCTAACAGCCTTTTGCATAGCTGAGGATTTTTATGCTATGCTCAGCCTTCTTTGCTAGACTAAACAAACACAGCTCTCCTGCAGGTTTTCCCTCCTTCTCAGGGCACTTCTTCGCAGAAAACACGAGTAGTGGAAATACAACCTCACTTCCATTGGATCTCTACAGGAGACAGAGCTCAGCAGCATTTAATTGACTGCAAAACAGCAAAGCCCAGCAGCAGTGGGCACTCATTCAATTGGCTGGAGCAGACAGAAACGTGACAAATTTATTTGCTTACTACTTGAGCTGCCCTTCCAAGCCTGGCACCACGTCCTTGCAAGGACGGCACAGTGCAGAGCTCTCCCGGTTTCTCCTTCCTGCTCCCTGCTCACCTCCTGCCTGAAGGCTTTTCGGAAGCCACTGTGGCTGCTGGGGGCAAAGGCACGGCCGGGGACACAGCTGGCCACTGCGGGCATCCCGTTGTCACATGTTGCATTCTTCTCCGTGTCCACGTTGAGGTGGTTGCCCAGTTTGCAGCTGGAGATGTGCGCCTCGTTCCCAGTGCAGTCCATGGAGTAAGCCCAGTAATGCTGCTTCCTCCTGCTGGCAAACATTCTGAAAGAAACCAAAGGGGAGAGAAATATAAGAGCCAGAATCCAGAGGAGCTGCGTTTGGGAAAGGAACGCCTTGTAATTAAATGGATGGAGCAGGGAAGGATGGAGCAGAGATGGATGGAGCAGAGATGGATGGAGCAGGGAAGGATGGAGCAGGGAAGGATGGAGCAGGGAAGGATGGAGCAGGGAAGGATGGAGCAGGGAAGGATGGAGCAGAGATGGATGGAGCAGAGATGGATGGAGCAGGGAAGGATGGAGCAGGGAAGGATGGAGCAGGGAAGGATGGAGCAGGGAAGGATGGAGCAGGGAAGGATGGAGCAGGGAAGGATGGAGCAGGGAAGGATGGAGCAGGGATGGATGGAGCAGGGAAGGAGGGCTGCTCCATTCACACTCACAATGACCCTCTGTTATGTTGTCACTCAAGAATCCATAGGTCTATTAACTCAAAAGGCAGCATGCTATCATGTCCCCCCAAAAAACCTCTCCCAGAATGAGCTGCTCCCCTTGCTGGCCATCCCCTATCAGCTGCAGAGTGCTATGGCTCTCCTGCTTCTCAGAGCTGCACTGTTAACAACTGTGAGTCTGAAAGCAATATCTGAGAGTGAGAGAAATCTCCTCGCTTACATGTTTGCAGCAGAGGAGCTTGGCAGCAGTTCCTACTTCTTGCTCCCAAACTGGAGCTGCTCCAGGGACTGCTAAGGGGAAGGGGCATGTGTGATAAACGGGAACAGAAAGCATCCCTGATTCATCCTAGCTGCAGTCAGACAACTGTATCAGGGCTGAAAGAGTCAGCAAAGTGTAAATATGGATCAGGGCACTGCTGAAAGGGAAATGTGAGAAGCTGAAGGAAGCAGAGGTGCTGGGAGCCAACGCCTCGCTGGGATCTGACGTGGCTCTGCTGGATCCCTGTGCTGCTCCTTGCTCCAGGCTTAGCTGTGAACAAAGGCAGAGCACAGTGCAAGGAGAGACAAGAGCAGTGCTGACCAGTGAGTGGGACGGAGAGCTTGGTCAGGATCTGGTAAAGAAACCAAGGAGCATTTTTCTAGGTTTGTTGCCTGAAACCAAACTGGTGACTCGCCATGTTGTCCCAGGTGATGCTCTTTGGTGGTTCCATGTGAACTACTTTGTGCTACTGTGGATCTTCTTCCTCTCATAAAGCTCTGCTGATGAGCCCAGCAGCTGTCCAGGCTCAGAGCCACCAGCAAATCCTGCTTGGAGCCCCATTTCTCCGGGCTGGAGGTAGGGCCAGGTACAGGCAGGCTGGAGACAGAGAAGCAATTGCACCACGTGATGGGGAGACCACAGAGCCCTGGGCAGACATTAGGGCTATAGGCAGATGTTACACACTGGAGAACATCTGCAAGAGCCTCACACAGTGACTTTACTCCTCTGTTTCTGCTTCACCATTCTGTGCGCTGGAAGTGAGAACCAGGAGGAGTGTTCTCACCGAGGAACCCCTCCCCACACACACATGCAGTGAGCTCTGAACTCTGAAGCAGACAAGAAACACAGCCTGTCTTAGAGCAGTAACTACGGGGATGCCTTAGAATAGCAAACAATGACCTCATCCTGGAAACTTTATGAGGCATGAACATCTGGTTGGTGTTAGCAGCCCCTGGTAAGCTGGGGAGAAAGAGCCAGAGAAGCCCCACCTCGCTTCCCCAGAATGGATATGTGAAAAAAAGCAGAATGCAGATGATCTCTACAGACAGAAACTCAGGGCATTCTTGCTATTTAGCACAGAAAGGGTGCAGCCCACCTCTTGCTGGCCTTAGTGCAAGCCAAGCACAACGCTGCTCAGATCAGAGGGGTGAGCGAGCAGTCGTGCTGAGTTCGGCCAATTCGAGGTCATGTTGGAACCCAAAGGACGTCAGAAGAGATGGATCTTCACTGTGTAAGCTTGAAAAAAAGCCACAGGTTAAGTCTGAGGGCTGTGGGAAGCATCACAGGGCACGGCTTTGTAAGAACGTGTTGGAGAGGACAAGGAGAGCAGAGAGCAAATCACACACGTGCTGGGAAAAGTCACCCATGGCACACTGAATGGCAGCTGGAGAGTTCTTTGGGCCCTGACCTTCTCCTGGAACCTTTAGGACCCTGGAGAGAATCCAAACCATGAGGATTTCTACTGCAAGCCCCACACAGGCCAAATATACAACGCAGACTGGTTAAACTGAGAGATGCTACTCAGGCAGACACTGAACAAAGAGTGCTGAGCTCTTCCCTCCACTCTTCTGGCCACCCATGGGCAAACCATCCACTCTTCTGGCCACCCATGGGCAAACCATCCACTCTTTTGGCCACCTCATCCACTCCTTGAATGCTCTTGGACAAAAGCTGTAGGAGAACATCAGGAAGGCATCGGGTTCATTCTCTGCCTTAGACATCTCCGCTCACAAGCTCGCGCCGTCCCTGTCAGCAGGATGCATTCAATGCTGCTCAGAGCAGGGCTTGAGGAGGAGTTAACAAACAGCTCTTATATAAAACCGCTTTGAAGCACGAACAAGAACGTGGAAACAACATTGAAGATTTGTTTCATTTCCGAACATAAATCACGCTGTCAACTGCAGAGCCCGAGTTGCATTCAGGAATAAAGCCCTGGCACAGTGACAACAATGAACTAATTTGTTTTCTTTCAAGCAAGATCCATCTGCACATCATTTCACCTCCCACCACAGCGCAGCCGCGGAGCTGAGGACCGGCGAGCTCAGCTCACCAATGAGGGTGGTTTGGGTCTTCGTTCAAACAAAGCATGATGTTGGTTTGGTAGCAGAGGTGCACGAGCCTGGTGGTTAGCACTGCATATTCATAACTTCAGCTCCAGTGAATGGGATTTTCAGTGCTGCTGAAGAACTGTGCATCAGCTTTTCCATCTCTGCATGTGCTATTGCAAGAGACAGGACAATTACCACGCATCCTTTTATTTAGGGCAGATGGCTCCAGCTGCTAAAGTTAATGCTCTTCTTGGAAATGCCATAACTGAGAAGCAGGAAAAATCTGCTTTGTTTTACTAGAAGTGTTCCGTCCTCCTGTTCTGGTGCAGGGAATGGGAATCTCAGGTCTGAGTTTGCTGCACTGACTGGAGCAAACATTCCTATGGATAACAACTGCCTGCAAGCAATTATCAGCTCACTGCTTGGCTCCCTGGGATGCCCAAAAGCAGAGCTCCACCTGCGTTATTTGCTTTATATTCTTTCTGCTGCTATATGGCTTTACACTCTCCCAACCCAAAGACCTCTTCTATTGATCACGGTCTTTCTAACAAAATGAATGAGACTTGGCCAGCCAGTTCCAGGGGGAGCTTTCAGAAATAGCAACGCAGAGGCCAAAAAGAACAGGAAAACCACAGCTCCTGCCTGGAGAGCTTCCCCCTCACCGGCTGACACTTTCCCACTCCTGGGTCACAAAGCAGAGGGAAAACTGAGACAGAATTGAGCTTAAACTATTTTGCATCTGCTCTGGGGTGTTATTCCTAGGGAACGGCGTAGGAAGAGCTATGTCTGTGATGAAAGATGGTGACAAAAAGCATTGACAACAACAACAAAAGACCAGAGCTCCCAGCTTTCAGGATGGAGAAACACAGCCTGAACTGCTCAGCCTGCGGCTCTCAAAGACACGATGTTCTTTCTCCCTGGGGATCACCATTTCCTCCCCTGGTTTTAAAGCAACCGAGAAATACAAAAAAAATATGTATATATGAAACAGCACTGAAATCACAACTGCCCTAAATTGGAGAGCAGTTGCTTAATAGGGGTAAGCACGTCATTGGAGGGGCAAGACCAGGACTGAGGAGCACGGGCAATATGGGCAATACAGCCAACAAAAGCCTGCTTTGTTCCAAGGTTCTCCCAATGGAGCCTTCAGCACCAGACCTGATCCTAAGCTTTTTGCAGAGAGATGGGAAGCGCTTAGCTTAGCTAATATTAGATAATGGGTCTACTGGGTTTTGCTCGTGTCCACCCAACCCCTGCACACAACACAGGACCTGAACCCCTCGCTAATGGGAGAACTGACCGCCCCATAGGTGCAAACAAAGGGATGTGGGCATTCAGCCCAGAACATCTCCTGCTGCAGGAGCTACCAGCTACTAACAGTGATGCTCTTGGTTGAGAAGCAAACCGTCCCCCTGCCCACCCAAGGAAATACCTGACGTCTCAAGTATGTACACAGAAGGAAAACCTGATCCGAAGGAATGAAGCAGTCAGAGCTTACTGTACCTGGAGGTCTCCAGTGCCATTTGACAATTTGGGCTTTCTGAACAAGGCCCCGAGTGCTCAAAGAAACACACAGAGCTCTGCTCTTACTTGTAGACCTTGGTGTTGTATTTCCTCTCGCTCGGAAACCCAAACATGCCGCAGACGACTCGGGAATTCTTCATGGTCCAGTGCTTGTCACAGATCTGCTTCCAGGTCCCTTCATCTTTCACCTCCACATAACCCTCCGTGACGGGCACCCGCTTGCGATAGGTGGCGAGGATGGGCCGGATCCTGATGTCCTCCACCTGAATGTTCATGTTCTGTGAGTGGAAAAGAAAGAGGAATGATGCAGGCTTGCAAGGAAGCTGCTGGGGAAGGGGGAACCTGTTGTGCTCGGAGCGATGAGGGCTGCGCAGAGGGAAGAGCTGTTTGGGAAAAGTCCAGAGATGTGGTGGCATCTTTGTTCCTGGAGGTGTCCAAGGAATGTGAAGATGTGGCACTGAGGGATGGTGGTGTGGGCATGGTGGGGGTGGGCTGGGGTTGGAAGTGGGGATCTTAGTGGTCTTTTCCAACCTTGATGGTTCTGCAGGTATGGTGGGTTGGGATTGGGCTTCAGGATCTTGGAGGTCTTTTCCAACCTTAATGAGTCTATAATTCTATTCCACGAAGCTCTGGCACAGGT